>OX457077.1:13142600-13632600 GCA_949752815.1 Conops quadrifasciatus | reverse complement strand
TGAAATCTTGTTTGAACAAAATGAAATAAAACAACAAGAATAATTATTTTTATTATAAAAAGCCTGGAAAAGAATAAGATTTTCTTATAAAACAATAAGATCTCATTGAATTTGTATTTTAATAAAATAGTCTCTATGAAAAACAACCAGATTTTCTTATTGAATTTGTATTTTAATATAACTGCCTTTTTTAATTTGAATCAGATTTTCTATAATGGTTTTATAAAGGCTTCCAAATAGTTTTAACAACTAAGGCTTAACAATTTTTTTTTCTTTTTGCTAAATTAACATAGTATTAGGCAGACACTTTAGTGAGTTTCCGATATCGTTTTATACGATTTCCTAAACAATCCCGCCGCCGTGTAAATTCAGGATATATTTAAATGTTTGAGCGGCATCTAGAAAAGTAGAGAGCGCTTGAACGGTCAAGAATATTCAAAGCAGATTGTTTAAAAAGTATTATATTTATTATAAATTTTGAGTGAAAAGCCCAAAAGAATCTAGAGAGTTAGTGACAGAGAGAGAAAGAGAAAAAATAAGAAAAGGCTTTGCTTTACTTTTAAATTCTTTGGCTGCAATTAATTTTACCCACGCACGAAAATTGTATGATGCATTTTTTGCCTTCCATTCGTGCGCTGTGTCTCGTTTCGGTTCAAAGGAGGGTATTTTTTGTGGGTATAAAATGACGACAGAAGTCTTCTTCTTGTTCTTCTTACACATTTTTCCACATTTCCTTCGGAATAAAAGGCGACTTGGTGTCGCCGCCTACCAAAGGAATTCTTTTTTAACGCGCTATAATTTCAGGCATCAAATGACAAAATATACTCACCGCAATAACAAAGAAATACTGCATGTAAATCATTACAAACTAATAATTCATAACGGATCGTACACAAACACACACACACACATACCCCCACAGAGTCACACGTACACGCTGGTTCGTTCATTACATCATATCTATTAACCATTACCGAAGGCTGCTGTGTCTGTGCTATTTTTTTAGCTCTCAAAAGTAAATATTTTTCAATGGTTACACCCACATCCTTTGTGTAACATAAGGGCGTCTCGTAGCGCAGCGTCGTCGATGGCGCCAAAAGAGGACACTAATTATTGTGGTTTTCGGTGAGTGTAATATTAACACTAATAAAGTCATTAAGCATAACGCTTAAGAGAGAGAGAGTAAAGTGAAGTGTTGTGGAGAGAATATAAGAGGAGTGGAGAGGAGAGGAGAGGAGCGGTGAGCGAGAGGAGAGAAGAAGGAAGTTAAACACCAGAAAGTTGTTGTCTTTGGGTTATTGTATAAGAGTGTAAATAACCTAACGTTTACCTTTAATAGAGAGACTCATTAAATAATTACAACAACAACAACAACAACAACAACTTGAAGTGCTAACCAAGAAAATCTCAATTTAAAGGAGAGAAAGGGTGCCAGATTTGCGGCTTTTTCTCCGTCTTTCCTCTTCTTTTCCTTTCGAATAACGCCTCATTTCTTTATAGCAAACACTCCATCGCTCCATCACTGTCTCCCTTTCGACTTCATTACCGCCCCCCTCCCCGCCCCCTGAATTTAGGAGTCTCTAAGGGCCAGCAATTTGATGCTCGAAATGATGTTGTCGTAAATTGTCGTGAACAACTGCGAGTATTTCGTGCAACACAATAAATTGCCGCTAAACTGTCGCTAATAAGAGTTTATCGTAGGTATACACGAAGCACAAACACTTCCCCCCCCCCTCCCACCACCGTTCCCCCCTCACAAAAGTTTCCCTTTTTTTCTGGATAAATCAAAAGAGGTCTCTTCTTTCTTCCGTTCTTTGTTGCTCTTTGCTCTTTAGTCTGCTGCTAACTTTGTGTCTCTGATTTTCTAATTAATTTATGATTTTCTACACAGCATCAATCCATCTGCACGACTCTATCTGTCTGTCTATCTGTCTGTCCGTCTGTGTGTCTTGTTTTGTAGGGAACAGAGGATGTTTGGCGCTGTCTGTCTGTCTGTCCCTCCGGACATCTGCAAGTGTATCATCATCTATCTATTCACGTGGCACACGCTCCATAAACGTATTTCTTTCGTAAGTTTTTTGTAGCTCGCCCTTATTTTTTATAGACGTACATACGTATGTACGTACGGTACGTCTATCTACGAGCGCCCGTCACCTCACGCTAGCCCTCGTCGTCGTTGTCGTCGTCCCCCGCCCCCCGCTTTAGTTGTTATGACATTCGTCATAGAATGTAGTCATATTTTTTGTATGTGAGCCTGCACGCATCGGTTGATTCCGGAGATTATGTTGCCACAGATGTCACAGAAATGGTGTAGCGCCAACACCAGCGCCATCGCCATCGCCGCCGACGATGTTGCGGCGGCGGTCGTCAGGTTTTTGATATCTTCATTAATTATTTTATTATTTTTTTAATATTCGAATGGCTTCTGGTGGATTTAAATGGAGTGAAAAAGATTAAAAAAGGATTCTAAAGGCTTCGAGTAGTACCTAATAATTTGGTTTAGTCTCATGGAAAAGACACTTTGAATGAATTGAAAACGATTCTTTTCCGTTAAAACCGGAAAACGGAAAACGGAAAACGTGGGATGTGTTTTTAAACCTAACTTTTTTAACAGCTTTTTTATGATTTTTAAAAAAATAAGAAAAAAACATTCAGGTTTATTTGAATTAAACATTCAGCGAAAGGAAAGGAAAGGCAGGGAAAGGAAGGCAAAGGAATGAAAACAAATTATAACTAAAAAAATCCTAACAAGCCTTGACTTTTTAACTTCTTAAATCGATTAATCGTTGGCCGTTCTTGGCTTCCTTTAAATATTTTTTATTTGTCCTTTAAAAAAGTCGAGAAATCTCGAGATCTGAGTCGAGATCTGAGTCTGTGTAGAAATTCTTCCTTTTACAGTTTCGTTTCGTTTCGTTCTGAACACTAAAGATAATATATACATATTTTATTAATTGCTAAAATTATCCATGTCAAACCAATTTTCATGCCACCAAAAACAAAAACAACATACTCGTACAGACTAACAATTATACGATACAAAAGCAAGAAATATTCATTTCAAATTTAGTACAAAATATTACCATCATTAAGCAGAGAATGTGCGCTCTTTTAATAGCGCGACTTGTCGCTCGTTAGTGTTTCAAAATTACTAAGATTTTAATAAACAAACAAAGAAAGACAATACCGCAAGCCGCCGCCTTCTTCGCCGCCGTCATCTTCGTCTTCTTTTTTTTTTTTTCAAACATCCAAGAATCGTTTGAGAACACGCCTACGATGCATACGCCACACAGAGGCGGTCCAAAAGGAACATATGTTTTTAAAAATATCAACAACAACATTTAACACTTGCTATGGGACGCACACACACACACACTGAGGATCAGTGCTAGCGCCCTGATCGGTTGGTTTTCAATATCAGTTGGCGCAACAGATCAGATCAGAGCGGATCAGATCAGAACAGATTAAAGCGAGGCGATCTGAAGACGTGGTGGCCTGAAGGCTCGGTCCTTCTTGAAACGCTTTCAGTACCGAGAGATACGGTTACGGCAACGATTGTGGTGCTGCGTTTTTTAAAAAAACAGAACAAACTTCGTTATTTCGTTTTTGTGTACATTTATAAAAATTTAATAAAGTTATTTTCTGACCAAAAAAAATAATAATCACTAAAATTAAAAAATCGTTTGTTTAAAAAATTGAAAAAAAAATGGAAACCTCAACAATTCAACGACGCTTTCCGAAAAGCTTTTCAATCGATCATATACTCTCGAAATCGGATCATGCTTTAAAAGTAACCAACACTTATGAGATCCCACCAGCAACACCGACAACAACACCGACAACACCAACAACAGCAAGAGGCTCTGTCGATTTTCAGCGAAGTGTGAAAAATTATGAAGCCATCGAAACGAGCCCGCAGGCAACAGATCGAACATTATCCAGCGCTAATCCGCATCCCGTCAATTCAGAAAGGAATAATCCAAATTTACTCACAGACGCTTCAAGTGCAGATTCGGAGAGTTTAAATGGCGATAACTTGGAAGAATGTAAAAGCGATGGAACATCAGAAGACGGTAAGTACTAAACCATTGCTAAAACACCAATTTCTCTATACCTACCTACTTTTCATCCAAGAAGGCAGCTTTATTGAAACCGTAGAGAGAATCTGATGAAAATTTAAAAAGATAGTTATATAAAAAATACAAATTTAATAAGAAAATCTGGTTGTTTTTCATAGAGACTATTTTATTAAAATACAAATTCAATGAGAGCTTATTGTTTTATAAGAAAATATTATTCTTTTCCAGTCTTATAAAAATAAAAAATAATTATTCTTGTTGTTTTATTTCATTTTGTTCAAACAAGATTTCAAGAATATTAATCAAAATGCTCAGAAAATTTCATGGTTAAAGCCTGAGAAATAATGTGCTATTATTTGTTTGCAAACTTTACTGTATATATAAAGACGAAAAGTACTCTCAGAACTGAGAAGCAAAGATCGTCCATTATAAACAATGCCAATGTAAAAAAAAAACTAATACGAATTATAAATCTGAAGTGAACCCGACAGCAAAAATATTACTATCAAAGCTCTGGCCAAGCCGACGATATTATATTGTATACACGTAGTGTTTTTTATTACAAGAAGTACGATAAATAATAAGAATTCTTTATACTTTCATACAGACTTGTTGATTTTATGAGTTTCTGATGAAAAAAAATATGAATTTCTTATAAAAATTACAAATTAATAAGATTTACTTATTGTTTAATATTGTCTTGAAAGATTTTCTTTATAGAATTAAAAGATTTCTCTATGAAAAAATTATATTATTTGAATGTTTTAATAAGATTTCATGGTAAAATAGCGAAAATAAGGTGTTTTTATTATTTTATGTGGTACTATTTTTCTCTGTGATGGAATGATTTCAAAGTTTAAAAATAACTTGGGTAAGAACGCCTTATGACCGACACAGAACATATTTTATTAGAAAAAATATCTGCTATGAAAATTTGTTAAAATTGGGTATTAAATTTGCTTCAGTAGATTGCAAAAATTGTTTAAATTTTTTTCTAATAATGAAGCTGTTTAGTTAATGACATTATAAAAAAAAAAAAATAATGAACGGTTGGTAGCATTAAAGTCAATAAAAGGGGCAGGATTTGCGATCTGCTTCGATATTCCCGACGGATTTTTTGTCAGTATTTGTTGGTGTCGTTATAAATTCGTATAGTTACATTTATGTAGGTCTACCATAATCCGATATTGTCGTGTAAGTCGAATATAATGTATTCTTCGCCCTTCACTAAATTTTGAAATTCCAAATTCCAAATCCTTTAGCCATTATCTTCATAATACGACGGAGAAATACACAAATAAATATGTTTGTAATAAACATACGCAATTAAAATTTAAACAAAAATAATTAAATTTGTCGAATCTATTAACGGCACTTTAGAATTGACATTAAAATAATTGTCGTTTAAATAAAACACTTTAATTGAAAAGCTTGTATAGAAACTAATAAGTTTCGGAAAATTGCCTCAACGAACGATTACAAGCGATAAAACTTACCCTTATTTTTAAAAGATTCTTATTTTTAAAATAAAAAATTTAGCACTAAATCCTATATGTATTCTATTTTTATATTTTACCTCTTACAAGAATAACGCACTGCTTATTCGAACCGCCAACAAAAAATGATTGATCTTTTCTGTCACTCACGTAATTATTACAAAACATAAATCGAATATTAAGTGCTAATTGATAATGATAAAATTAGCTGCCAGAAAAACTAAAAAGAAAATAAAAATTCTTGTTTTGTTGTAGAAAAAAAATGTCAAAAGTGTGACAAAATGAAAATTAATGATTAACAGCAACGTACTCGTAATTATATTAATGACATCACTTAAAAAATTAACGAATTACAAAAAATTGCTTTGGAAAAAAATGTCAATAATACGTGGTTGTACATTATCGTGTATTACATAAAATAAATGAATCTTTAAAGAAAATAAAAAATTTAAAAAAATAAAAAAATTAAGCAACAAAAATAAAGCTTCGAATAATCCGGCAGCTTTATCTGAAAATTGTACCATTTCTTTATTTTATAAATTAGAAAAAAATCGTCCGAAAAAGTTTTGCGCACAATTCTTTAATTTTTCACTAAAAAAATTCTTGGGAGAGAGAGTTGAGTATAATTACGCTCTTTATGCACCTCTTTGGCTACAATTCTGTGTTGCTGTAATTATTCACGGATGGCATTTAATAACCAAATAAATGACCTTAGCCAGAGCGCAAAATTGAAGCAACCAATCAAAGCAGCCGTCGCTTGCGGTGGACATTTTGAAATTTCGCTCAAGCAATCGCATTGGCTGAAAATGTTCGTTTGATGCTCTCTGGCGGTGCGGATGAGAGCAACAGTGACAAACAACAAAAACAAGCACGAAATAATGATGGCTTCCTCGCGCAGTGCTTGGCTTAAGTTTATTTACGAGAATTGTACAATCCTCACTGACAAGTTAACAAATCATGGCGTCTCTAGTTTTGCATTTTGATTTTGTCAAGAAGTTGCCAAAAATTCCTAGCGTTTTGCGCCTCTTTTTGCTCAAATTAATGCCCGCTCCGTTTCGCTCGATTCGACTGAGTTCACGCACCGCGAGCAATTTTCACTAATTGTTTCAATTAATTGCAACAACTGTGCAAGTTATTTTAATTAATACGACAGCATTGCTGACAATTAGTCAGATTCGAGAGGCGCAAATGCTGATTAAAATAAATTCAAAATAGATTTCGTTAAGAATTCAACCGAAAGATTTCCTAATTTTTTTACAAGAAGCGGAGGAAAATCTAACGACAGGCGGGAAGACTGAGAAAATTGTAATTATGAAAATTTGAGGCAATCATTTTGCAACATTTCTAAAAGTTTTAGAAAACTTTTTTGCAAAAATGGATAAATTTCAAACTTAAATTTTCATTTAAACAAAATTAAACTGGATTGTATGGAATTGTACAAATTTTTATAAAAAATCCAAACTAATTAAAATTTCAATATCCTTTTTTAGGCGCAAGTGATGATCGCAAGAAACGCCCTCGCACCGCCTTCTCGGCCTCGCAAATCAAAGCACTCGAAACGGAATTCGAGCGCGGCAAATATTTGTCGGTGGCCAAGAGGACCGCCTTGGCCAAGCAGCTGCATTTGACTGAAACGCAGATCAAAATCTGGTTTCAGAACCGACGTACCAAATGGAAGCGCAAATATACGGCGGATGTCGAGACGCTCGCCTCACACTATTACGCCCAATTGGGTATAGGCGGGCTGGCACGTCCCATGGTAGTGGGCGACCGCTTATGGTTGTTCAGTCAGACGCCTGCCGGGCCAACGCCCATACAATCGATTATGTTGAGCAGCAGTAATAGCGCCGGCGGCGCTCCTCCTCCTCCTCCTCCTGCATCCCCAACTGCCAACATGCGTCAATACGTCCCCCCAAACACGTCTCACGTTGCCGCTACTTCTACGGCTGCTCTGCCCAACCCAGCTCTCATGTCCTCTCCGCTTATGGAGAGTGCCCGTCATGCTCTGCTCTCACGCGGACAGCCGCTGAACTTTCCGCTGCCCTTTTCCGCTCGTGCAACAACTGCAGCCGCGGCGGCGGGCGTTGTGTCATCGACGGCGAACTACATGCCGCCGCGTCTGGGTAAATTTGCTACCGACGCGTCCACGCAATATATGGACTTCATTGGTGGTACGCCGCCCCATTCTGCAGCGAACACGTCAACAACAGCAGCGTATCGTCATTTCGCTTCCAGTGAACCGAATAGCGCCGCTTATCTTCATCTAAAATATAGCTTTCTACAGCAGCGCCAACACCAACAGCATCAGCAGCAGCATCAAAATTTAACTCTGCCTCTGTGCTCTTCCGCAACGGATGCGGATGTGCCGCCCACGAACGGTTTGGCAGAATTGGAACGAGTTTTTGGCGATGCGAATGCTTGCTTCTTGGAACAGAAGTCGCATGCGGTTGCTGCACGGTCCGCCAACGATGCGCCAGGGACTAAAGGAACAAATGCTGCTGCTTTGCTGATGCAAAAGTCGAATACGATGGCGGTCAGCACGCCTAGTGATGATGAATCCAGTGACATCGATTGTGAGCACATCGATGACGACGATGTGATGACGACGGAGGAGGTTTAAGGAATGCAGCATTTTTAAATTCACATAATTTTTTATTTTATTTATATGAAAATCTATTCAATTTTATAATCTAATAGCGAAATAATATAACGAAAAAAGATAAAGTTATTAATTTAAATACATACAATGTAAATATTCTAAATAAAAGTCCTTTCTCTTCTAATTCATTTGAGATTAAAAAAATTTTTATAATTTGTGAAATTTTTTCTGAATTTTTGGCATATTTTTTATATTCATCAAACCTTATTTATCAAGAAGTTATTATCGTATTAATAAACAAATAAGAATTAATTATTAAAATTATAAAAGTTTATAAAATGTTCAATTAATTATATTTTTTCTTTTTAAATTTGTGATGGCATATTACTAAATTCAATTCCATTTTTGGGAACGTCAGATTCGAGAGCGCTTTTTGCTAACACATCGGCATAATGATAAAGTTAAAGGAAATACTTGAGAACAGAAAGGCTGAAGGAATTTGGGCAGTTCCTGGCTTTTTGGCGACAAATTTTTGATATATTGTACATACATAGACAGACAATTATAATGATTTTCATACACTTAAAGTAAGCCAAATGCATCAAACGTGATAATGATTGTTTTCTCCATTTTTAACTATGGCTTTTTGGTGACAATTTGAAGCGACAAACTTAATGTTGTTTAATTAAATAAAAAATTGCTTAGTAGACGCATAAGAAATGTTCATACTAAGTAGACCGCGCTTCATTTCAAACGAATATAATGTTTAAAGCAGCCATTTATTCTATTGATGCCAAATCTTGTCTGATTATGTTTAAATCAACTACGAGAATTGTTGTTTTTTCGGCTTAGTGTAAGACGATTTTGTAAGAAACAAAACGGACAAGTTCATTTAGTAAAATGTGAAGCATTCACATTAAAAAAAATACATACTTATTTTTTCATTTAAGAGGACACAAGATTTAAGAAATTGCAAATTGTATAAAATCACAATTACAAACAACATTTAGAAAAATGAATAAAGTCATAAAGCTATTAGAGCTAACACACATACGAGTATACTACGCTAAGATTAACATTGAAATCGTCTATAAACAATATAGTAACTTTGCATAGCATAAAAATAATTCACTATTTGAGTTCGGAAGAGATGGCAATGGCTTTAAATATAGGTGTTTTTTTTTAGGTGTTTTTGTGCGGTTAACTGGGACGGGACATAAACTAATATGCTGGAACATTATGATTAGCTTGAGCATTGTTTAATATTGTTTCAACAGAAAGTCGTACATAGAAAAAGAAACTCAAATTCACTTTTGAAACATTTCTTTGTGTTTTTAAGCTGCTCTCTCTATTCACAATTTGAAGCATTTGAATATACCTATTTTTCACCGCACAAAAACATATAATTCAAATGGAGCACGAGATTTATACTCTTTCACAGTTCTTGCTTCTTTTTATTTTTTGGAAATTATTATACACAAGGTTTTAAATTAAATTAATATTTTTTTTTTTTACAGTGGCCAGTTTTTTTAATATAAATATTACCATTTGTCTATTTGTTTTCTTTACGATATTAAGGAAACTTACAGTGTTGTTGTATATGTCTGTCAGACATATAATATGTATATGTCTGTTTATAGGTGGATGTTTTAACAAGATTTATTACATTAAATATAGTATAGTAGTATTTGGTTGTAGTACACTAGACTGACTATACACAGGGCTATTATTTTACTTTACATTATTACAATACTTATTCAAAAAATGCTGCTATTTCTTTCGTTCTCTTTTTTAAAACTGTTTAACACTAACACTTTTTTCTATAACTATTTAGAGCACATTCGAATATGTTATCATTAATATTAACTACGATTTATTAACTAATTCTGTTAGCTCCAGGATAAATCATAGCCCTTCCAGTTCACATTAGGCGCTAAATAGATTCTGCGTTTATTGTAGAAAAAGGAAACAATTCCATTATAGGCTGTACGCGGCACGCCACTCTGTTAATATGTAAACGCTTATTTACAAACGTACATAAAATCTACAGTGATTTTACCTTAAAATCGTCCATCAGTCCTAACATTTTTGTAGTGCGTTTATATTGATCTTTTGTGGTATATTGTATACGCACTGGTCCTTGCGTGCTAATGAGATTCCGGCGTAGTTCGTCGTAGGTTACAATGGGATACGTATAGACCTTTTTCAAAAAGGTACGATCATAATTATCCTAAAAGCGACAACAATTAGGACAATCAGGATAATTAAATTAAATATGTAATTTATTAGAAATTTACTTACTTTTAGTAAATAACTTAGATTGAGTTTTGTAAACGGTACAAAATCTTCACTTAATTTAATATATTTGAGATATTTATCGAAAAATAAGCCACTGAAAGTAAGTAAAAGATAAGAAAACATAGTCTTATAAAGGATCATGAGTGTTTTTCCGGATTTCGATTATGACTTTCGATATAAAAATTCTTGCTTAACGTATAAATTATGGCACTGAGTTATTATTATTGTGGTTTTACGACCATAAATCTGTTTCTTTTTCACGGTTTCTTCTCATTTTAGTAGACTTCTTACTTCAAAATAAGATTTCGCGTGCCATAAGAAATACGTATGCATGCAAAAATATAATCCAATCCGAAGTTGAAAGAACTCAGCGTTTATAACATACTTTGAAACTCCAATTTTTCCAAACGTTCTAGTCCTTGATATTTCCGGTCTAATGCAAACGCGATTTTTGCGCTGTTCTGGATGACGAATCCAGTCGTCCCAAAATCTATAAGAAAGATATAATACATTTTTTGAAAGCGTTTACAAGTAATCAACCAAAAAGTTCTGTTTATCATAAAGAACTAACGATTTAGGCCATTTTATTGATAGCTCCTGCCACAACTCTTTACTTAACATCCAGCCAAGGCCTGGAAAGAAATCGGTGCGATACAAAAGTTCCGGCCTAGAAGAATCCACAAAGTTCGCTTTGCCATTATCATTCCAAGCAGAGACACACCTACAACAAAAAAACCAACACACAACAGAAAGAATACATTTTTATATTTAAAATATGAACAACTCATAAATAAACTTACCACAGACTGGAATCATTTTTAAGCAACGCATGAGTTGCTAAAAAGTATTCATAAAAATCTGGTGACACATTGAGATCATCTTCGACAATGACAACAAATTCATAGCCTCGCAGAAAAGTGGTATTTAAAGCCCAACCGTAATGGCGTGCTATTTTATAGTAACCCTTGAATTTCTTTTCCTTCGGTGGTACAATGATATCCGTTTGATCGGGTTGTTCAATGAGCGAAACTTGGTCCTTATATGAAAGTATAACATCTCTGGTAGCCTCATGACCACAATCCTAAAAGCGCCATACTTAAAAACTAACAAAACAACAACGATTTCATCATACCTGCGACACTATTATTGGAAATTGTTCAGCATTCGGTCGATATTGCACCAGATTATCAAGACATTTGGATATGGAAATACGATTGCAGGCGAAAACAAGTATGGGAATCACTGGCTGACCATTGCTTAAACGTGTCACTGCAGTAGTCAAGGATGCGGCACCTTCTACCAATTTGTTAGACTCATTGATTTCGGGAGGCTTGGGCAAACTCAAGGGATGATCTGGTGACAAGCCAATTATTCCAATGGCACGCGATGAAGATTTAGCCGTTGTTGAGGTTGATAATCCTACTACTGGCGTCTCTCCCAAATATCTCAATTTCAAAGCATCGACCAATCCCTCCATCAGTCTCTGATTGGTTGCATACTCTAAGTGTATGCCCGATTCGATGCGTTCCAACTTGTGATTCCATTTCGGTTGCGATCGTAGTAGTTGTACGGGATACTGGGTCAGAAAAAAGTAATATGTAATGCAGGTCCAAATGATTAGGAAGCCAGCAATGATGAGAACTTTGCGATAACGCATTTTAGATGCACGCGATGTGATGCTGTTCGCTTTTCAGACTAAGACGGGCACGAGCGTTAAAAGCGTGGAATGTATTTGGAGTAGTACAGCATGCAGTAAAATCATCTAGAAAATGTTTAATTTGAATTATTTGTTTTTAAGAGAACAGAGACGCAATACACAAAACAAACACTGGCTTCGTACCTGGCCGTAAGCTCTTATGGCTTTTGAAAGTTACGGCAGACCGCAGTTGCAGTTGCGTTTATGTTCACTTTTATGTGAGCTCGCTTTCATTTTCGACTGTACGGTATGCTGTTTACACAGATGCCATCACTTCCCAAACTTAACTGACGACACATTTGCCAGCAGCCCATTACCGAACACATTGGTTTCAGTGCTTTGTTTCGTTGTTTAACACGCTTTAACCTTAACGCATCAGTGCCTAATTTAATTAGAGTACCTTTCAAGCGACACCACTTTTTTCCTTAACACTGAACCAACTTCCAACTGTGTCTTTTGGCTATTGCGGCTACATTTTTAGAACTGCCTGATTTTTTCGGCTGTCCATATAAATTCTTTCGCATTAGATAGATCTACCGATAGATGATGAATACCAAATTTTAACATTTTATTGTCCGTTCAATTACGCGAGTCTCACCAACGCAAAAAGCTACTGCTACGGCCATCAACAAATCAGTCCAGCATTTACTGTAGATGCTGTTGCTCTTCTTTCAGGATTTAAATGGAAGCAGCTTTTTCTGGTGAACGTAAATAAATAAGTTCTGTTAATGTTTTCAACAAAACTTGTTTTATTTTATTTTCATTTGCGATTTCCAAAGCAATTCAATTCATTTGAAAAAAAAAAATTATGGACTTCATTTTTAATGACAGCTACCTGACAGCTGTTGCCGATATAAACAACTTGTGGCGTTAACACATGATCCTTTTTTAAATATTTCCCACAAGTTTTGCATTCATGACATTTTTTATATCATAAGATTTATTGAATATATGAGAAAAAGAAAAATGTAATTTGAAATTTCTTCAGGGGCCGATACATACTAGTATTTAACAGTGTTGAGTTAGACTTTGGTTTAAAACTGTATTTAAATCATTATTGTTGGTACGTTATACCAACATATAGCCACATATAACAAAAACTGGAGTGAACTGAAATAGTAACCTACTTTTAATGCAATATAGACTAATATTCTATGGCCAAAAATTTGTCATTTCAGCATTGTTATTTGATATAAATGACTCTCCTCTGGAAATGCGTGATATCAATACATTCGATGTATATAATTAAGCATTATTCTCTTGTGGAAATGCGCTATTTCAATACAGTAGATGAAATTTAGGAGAAGCTTTAATTTAGGTATCGATGCGACTAATCAATAGAGGCCAAATTCTTTCTTGACAAGATCTAAATATTGGTCTTTACGTGACAGAGATTTGGTATTAAGATACAAAATTAATATTTTAAATATACCTTTTCTTTCTTTCTTTCTTTTCAAACCACATCGTAATTAAATTTGATAGAATTAAAACGAAAAAAAATGTATAAGCTTATCAATTTTATTGTCAATATTATTATCAGTGGTATTTATAATTGTCATTAAATTTGATCTTAACAACTTAATAGTTAAACTTAGAAGACTAGTACTTCTTAAACGTTACACTTTACGACGTTTTTAAGAACGACGTTATTAAGAAAAATGCTCTCAACACTGAAAACATTTCGGCGGAAAATTTTCAAAAGGAATCTGCCACAAATCAATAAACAATGTCGGTAGAAGAAGGATAAATAATTGATTAATTAACTGTTAGTATATATTAGATAATAAAATACTATTTAGTATATTTTATGATGTGAAAAAGCGAAGATTTTAATTATAATCATGGCAGTTCATTGTTATAAGTACATAAAAACTTAGTTAGTAGGCAATTAATTATTTTACGCTTTTATTAGTTTAACCTGATTAAGTATTTCTGCTTTTTTAATTATTAACTTTAATTTTTAAGTACAAATTTTTAAGATTTACACGCGCATTCATTTCAATGCTGCTTTTGCTTCTTATTCTTTCAATTTCAATATTCAAAGAAAACTAGGTTTTCCAACGGGCTCCATTTAATTTGCTCCAGTTTTATCAAAGTGCCAAAGTGTTTGTGACAACGTTTCGTCGTGGATTTGGTGGTTGATCGATTTGTTTGCTTGCATACTACTTGCGTATTTACATGCGACTACGCCGGCGGCTGCAAAAAACTGCAATCAATGGCAACATCGTCAAGAAAGCTATGCTGCTGGCGGTTGCGCTGCCGCTGTGAGCTAAATCCAACTCCTTCTCATCGACCACAAAAGCGGGCACAACCATCGGAGCCGGCTCGAAGCTTTTCATCTGCTCTTGGTCGACAAAGCTGCCGCGACTATTGCGCGCCAGACGCTGGTTAGCCAGTTTCAGTTCGCGTAGCTTCTCCTCCAGCTGCAGCACTTCATCTGGAAGGAAGGAAAGTGGCAGTGAATTCTCACTCTTCAAAATATAGTATTGTGTATATATGAATTGTACAAACTCACTGCGATTCACTCCCTCCAAATCGTTGATTTTGATAAACATGGCCAGAGAAATTTCGTACACTTTGTTGGTGTCCATCAGAGCTTGAGCGAACGAATCTGCTGCCGCCGCTGTTGTGTCGCGTCGACGCCTGCGTCCGTAACCGACCTGTCCATTCGAGCACTGAGTGCCCAGACATTTGTCCAGACAGACGTTGACAGTAGCGCGAAACTGCACGTAAGAGGAGTCGGGAAATTTGAAGGCCTTGAACTTGGCACTTAAGGTGTCGCCATCGATGGTGTTGAAGTTCTCGAAGAGGTAGGGATCAACGGTGCAGCTGGAAAAAGAGTTGGCCGGCACCGGGCATTAAGGTAACTCTTTTTACTACTTGCTACGCCAACTATTTACCCTTTGAATATGATGGTCTCCGATAGTAATCTGGTGTCGGTTACCTCCAAGTAGTTAACGCCCAAACCATAGACCGGGGCCGAATCGCGATCCAAGTTAATTTCCATCGTTAGAGGCGTGCCCGGTGTGACGGTCAAATCGCCGCTGACTTTCTTGCCATTTTGATTAACGCCGATGGAAAGACGCGGTTCAGGAGCACGTTCCGTCAACGAGGTGGTAATTTCTAGATCTCTGCAAACGGAAAAAGTCAACAAGAAGTTTCCAGTAAGAAGTTATTATGCTACTATCTATTTTTTTTAAGAAAAATCTATTCATTAAAAAAGTGATTAATGTTCTATTAACGGCTAAATGGCGTTTGAGCGCTACGGTGCAATGAAGCTTGTCGTCTTCGAAGGTTTTGCATTTGCAAAAAAAGCGTGGAAGCGGTTGGTGGTAGGAAGAGCAACTTTGTCGTCGTCGTCGTCGTTGTTGTTGTTGTAATTGATAGTTAGTTTTTGTATTATAATTATAGAAAATAACCGATTTGCATACTCGTACACAGCAGCCCGATGTAGGTACAACGCCCTTCTAATGTTTCGTTATGACTCGTTAAAGTGCAGCAGACGCGCGCATGGAAGGTACCTTCTACTCGTTGTTTTTGCAAGCAAAAGGAACGAGTAGAAAAAAGCAGGGAAAATAACATGAATGGCACAAGCTTGGGACTCCATCATCAATCCATCAGAATGCACATACGCACATCCTTCCGTTCTTCCGTTCTTCCTTCCTTCATTGCTTGATTTTTTCCTGTCTTAGAAACAGGCCTGCCTATTTATTCCTCGTAGGTATTCCTCGATTTGAGCCGCAATTACTCTTAGCTGGTCGCAAAGGTATTTAACACAAAAAAAAAAAAAAAAAAGGAAAAGCCTCCTCAGAGCCCTTTCGAAATGAGCTCGTGTGCTCGCGTAGCAATCGATTGCATAATTATGGTGTTCTCAAGTTGAAGCTTATGCTCTTTGAGGGCTTTTCTATGCCTATACTTGTACATTTTTAAATTTTTTTCTCAGTTTTTTTGCTGGCTCGCTTGTTTCTTTGTTTGTTTGTTGGTTGGATTGCGTTGATTTATTTGCTTATTCGTCGATCGCATCCGTCGACGCAAGGGCTCACATCCGCCCGGCGCAGGTAGCCGCAGGTCCATCATAATAGTCTCGGAAAAGTTAACAGGTTTCGTCCTTGATGGGTTGGGTTGGTTGTGCAAAGTACAGCCGGCAGCCACAACCATTAAAGTGATAAATTTTTATTGTTATTTGTTTAGTTAGTGCGAGCAAATCGATGGCTGAACGACGGTGGAGTGAGTGAGTGAGTGTCTCGCGGAGAGAGTAATTGAGTACTGGATAGATATTTGATGACTGGTTTTTTTCTTCCTTTTTTAGTTTTAGTTTGGCTTGAATAGTTTCTTCCACACATTTTAAAACTTCAAAAGTATTAAATATTTACGTATTTTTGATTGATTTGTTTTTGTTTGATTTTTATGGTCTTTTTTGACAAATGATTTTTCTATTTTCTTATTAAATAGAAATTATAAGAAAATAGACATAAATTTCCGAGCTTTTTTAAGCTCAAAACTGGAACTTTATCAATGTCAAAATTGTATAAAAGAGAGAAAAAGTACAGATCGCCTGTATCTCCTCAACTATACCACATATTCGGATGATATTAGTACCGTTACAAAGCTAATAAAAATGTCATTAATTTATATTAAATAAAATTTTAATAGAAAATCGTGTACTTTTGAGGAAAACTTCAATTACAAATTTTTAGTACAACTTTTTAAAATGCATTTTCTCCTAAAATCATGCACCGATACTGGTGAAAAAAATACATCTGGAAATCTTAGAACCTTGGCTTTCTTAGTACTGAAATAATTATAAGGCTTAATTATACATTTTACCAAGAAAAAAATTAATGAATGAAAAAAAGTTGTATTAAAAATTTTTAATTGAAGTTTTCTTCAAAAGTACATGATTTTCTATAAAATGTTATTTAACATAAATTAATGATATTTTTATTAGCTTCGTAACGATACCAATGGCATCCCAATATCTGTTATAGTTTAGGAGATATAGACGAAACAATTTTAAACTTTGAAGGGCTATAGTTCCTAAACCATAAGAGAGCGACAAAAAATTTCGCTGTTGTTGGGATCAGCGCCAAAAACAACAACACCAACAGCAAAAAATATAAAAAAATTGCAACTAGTGTCAAACGGTCGAATTGAAAAACCGGCGCAGTCTTTTTAAACTGGTACAAAATGTTTGGGCAAAACCACAGACAGCATATAATGATAAAATATGCACTCGTTACGGGCAAACAAGCAGCGCTGCCACCATCACCATCACCATCATCACCACCATCACCACTAGCATAACCATCTTCCTCAGCTTGCCGTGCTTCTTCTTCAACCTAATCATTAAACACATTACGCACTTACTCCGGTTCTTGAAAACCAGCTGGCAAGACATCTCGACGCACGATGCCATGATGTTGAATTTGTAAATGAATTGGAGCTGCTGCGTCTGAAGTTGCACCAGAGCCGGAGCCGGAGCCGGTGTCGGTGTCGGTGTCGCTGTCGCTGACGGTGTCGGTGCCGGTGTTGGAGCCGGAGTCGGAGCCTGAGCTTGAGCCCAAACTTGATGCTGGCCGCGTTGCCGGCTGGCGGCCGGTGCCATTCATCATTATGTTATAAACCGGGCCGGTGGTGATGCATTTCACACTAACGATCTCTTTGCTGCTGGAGCCTTCGATGATGATTTTGTGGTAATAGACTTTTTTACCCTAGAAATGAAAAAAAAAGAACAAGACAGAACAAAGAAGAACAAAAAAAAATGGATATTAATTAAAATTACGCACAACAATGACAGCGCGCTACAATAAAAACAAGATCAACAAAAAACAAGCAGCATTGATTTATGCCGAGAAATATGGATAGCTTGGATATATATCTATTACTATATTCATGCAAAGAATTCTGTCTGTCTGTCTGTCTGTCTGTCTGTATAAAGTAATAATATTTTTTGATATTCGTTGCGAGAGGCGGAAGAACACAAGCTGTCACAAGCTGCTTATCATTAACGTTACCGTTAGCTGGTTGACCATACGCGTCACGCCGCATTCATAGAAATCGCTGAGCGACAAACGAAACTCGGCCAGTGTACCATTTATGAGCGGCTGGCAGCGTTCGTCCGGATAACCCTTAAGGCCCTCCAAATAGATTTGTGGCTTTTCGTTTGCCAGCGACGGTATGCCGATTTCCACGCGCATTAAATCTTCGGTGCAGTGTACCTTGTGAGAACCTGGTGATGGAGGAGAGAAAAGAGAAATGGTATTAAAATGGAAATGGAGAGGAAAGAGAGACGATAATCATCACGCTATTCATTGAAAAAACTCTTATGTTGTTGTTTTTTGTTGTATTTTTTTGGTTTTGGAAAAAGTGAAAGTAACGACTTTTAAGATTTCGGATAAACCAAACTTATTCGTGCCATAAATTGAATGCAT
Organism: Conops quadrifasciatus; assembly: GCA_949752815.1. Taxonomy (NCBI): domain Eukaryota; kingdom Metazoa; phylum Arthropoda; class Insecta; order Diptera; family Conopidae; genus Conops; species Conops quadrifasciatus. Next base: position 13,614,004 of record OX457077.1, on the reverse strand, counting down.
TTAATTTCGTTAAAATTCTCAAATAAAATCCAATGAAGCAAAACACATTCCCACACACACACACACACCCACAAACACCCACACACACTCACGTAATCTCCTCACAGGCCTCGGCGGTTTTATTCGATTATGATTATCCGTATTCGTGTGTTTATCCAGTTTATCCGTAGCTTAATTCTTGGCAGCAGGTTATGATTCTTGACGATTCTTCGTCTTTTTAAATTCTTTCATTTTTTTATTCTCTATTCTTGCCTTTTTTGCTCTTGTTCTTGTTCTTTCAAAAGAAGAATGGACAAAAAAACGAAAATGACCAAAACTAGTCAACAACAGCAACAATAACAACAACAATGATGACAACGCAACGAACGCATCGTGACTTTGAAATCATTATAAACCGAAAAGTGGGTAAATGTTGCGTACAGAATGTTCGTCATAATAGCGATATCATTGTCATCATAAGCTTCATGGACATAATCATAATGAAGGTTATGATCATTTGTGTTATGTATCATCATCATCAGTTTTTCATTATGTTCATTCATTATTATGAACAAAATCGTTACACTGACCATGATAAAATGTCTTTCGTCGTCGTTAAAGCTTTGAGCTATCATCATTATTAAGGAGCAAGTATCATTATTAGTATCAACAGCATTATATTTGTTAGTATTGTTTTTCATAATCATCATCATCATCATCGTCGTCGGTGCCATCATCACCACCTTCGGTTGCATCAGACGCTTCTTTTACTGCTTCAAGAATTTAAAGCAAAAAACCTGTAACGCGGCAGGACCGCGCCGAGCATCAGAGCCATTGCCAAAGCCAAAGCGCTGTTAAGTTGATCTTCTCTACGGTGGGAGCAGTTTCAGCAGCTGCTGCAGCCGCAGTCGCAGCCGGAGTCGTAGCCTGAGATGAAGCAACTTTAACTATTTAAAAAATGGCTTCGCGCTTGACGCCTGTTTTTTCTGTATTTTAATACTTTGGCACAGATTGTGAATGAGTTGTTTTTCTAATTTTTTTTTTTTTCAGTATTTTTCCGTATTATTGTTGTTTTTGTTGCTGCTGTTTTTTTTCTCCTTTTTGGAAATCATTTTATGTGGTATAGATTTTTATTATGACGCTGTAATAACTTTGCTGCTGTTAGTGTTATTAGTTCGTGTTGTTGCTGTTGTTGTTGTTGTTTTTAAATTATTTCATACATATAGCTGATTACCGAACTGCTTCTTTTTTCCTTTTATCGGTCGTGCGTTGTTTTTTTCTGATGACGTGTACACCAACAACACGAATGCGATAAAAAACGGTTTCATAAAAAAAACCGTTGTTGTTGTTGTTGTTGTTGTTGTTATTGTGCACTTTATATAAGTTCATTATGTTTTTTAAGCTAATTTTGTTAAAGTTAATTATTTATGTATTTTCTCCCCAAAATTTATTTTTATTTAAATCAATTTATTTTTGTTTGTTGAAATAAATTAAAAAATTAATTAATTAAACAAATAATAAATTTTTTTATAATAAATAAATATCAAAAAAAAAACAATAATTTATGATGTAGTTATACGATATATAAATGAAAAATTAAGTATAATTAAATTTAATTTTTCGTTTAATTTCAAAATTAAGCAAAGTATCCAAATTTAAAATTTCTGAAAGAAAAGAAAATCAAACTTTAAATATCTATTCTGAGATACCGGAACTTTTTTTAACAATTATACCATTTTACCACTTTTTTTAATAATTAATTTTTTAATTTAATTTTTTAAATTTTTAATTTTTAATTTTTTATATTTGTTTTTAAAATTTCCTTAGCTTTTTTTACCAATTTTTCAATTTTACCATTTTTTTTTTTCAAATTTTTCGTTTAATTTCAAAATTAAGCAAAGTATCCAAATTTATAATTTCTGAAAGAAAAGAAAATCAAACTTTAAATATCTATTCTGAGATACCGGAACTTTTGTTAACAATTATACCATTTTACCACTTTTTTTAATAATTAATTTTTTTAATTTAATTTTTTAAATTTTTAATTTTTAATTTTTTATATTTATTTTTAAAATTTCTTTAGCTTTTTTTACCAATTTTTCAATTTTACCATTTTTTTTTTTCAAATTTTTCGTTTAATTTCAAAATTAAGCAAAGTATTAAAAGTTACAAATTCAGAAAAAAAGAATAAAATTTAATTCTAAATATCTATTTTGAGATACCGGAACTTTTTTTAACAATTATACCATTTTACCACTTTTTTTTAAACTGTTTTTAACTTTTTTTAATTTTTAATTTGATTTTTTTAATTTTAATTTTTTTAATTTTCAATTTAATTTTTTAAACTTTTTTTCCAATTTCTCCATTTTACCATTTTTTTTTTAATTTTTCGTTTAATTTCAAAATTAAGCAAAGTATCCAAATTAACAATTTTACAAAGAAAAGAAAATCAAGCACTAAATATTCTTAGACTTAGTCTTAACTTATCTAGTGTTATCGAGATTTAACCAATCTCGTTCTCAAATGTCGTCTCAAAAAGCTACAATAACAATAACAACAACGAGTGGAAGCTAAATATCAATAGAAAAATCTCGACATTTTCGTTTTACGTCCGTAAATGTTAAAAAAAAATCTTACACAAAAGTATTTTCCAGAAATATTCGACTAAAAGCTGGTCCAGGGCTCGGTTCTGGCATCGCTTGTAAAAACCTTTACCGTGGCCGTCACGCCTTACATGGTGTTTCCATAAAAAGGGTTTAGTTTTTATGGTTTTGGTTTCGGTTTAGGCTTTCGAATATCGATCAAGTGTCAAGTGTTTCTTTCCATACAAAACTAGTTTTACGTTTGGTTTTGCTGGGTTTCGTCCCCTGCTGTTGTTGTTGTTGTTGTTGTTGTATGCAAAACCAATGTTTTGAAACAATGATCGTTTGTTCTGTTAGAATATTTTTGTGTGCAAAAATTCATCTCTTTCTACCATATTAACTATGGAAAGAGAACGGGCTATGGCGTCTCGTATTTCGAACTTCGAAACAGGGTTGAAAACTGCTGAAATCGGTTTGGTTTTGCACTAAACTTACAACAACAACAACAGTTTTAATGGAGTTTTATGGGTTTTATAATGGTTTTCGCAGCGAAAACCAGTTTGTTGGAAAATCCCATTTTGTGCTTCAATTTATTTCAGAATTCGCCGAGCCGTCGCTACAAAAACGAAAACCCAAACGAAAGATATGCAAAATCGTCCATTGCGTGACAGTAACACTGATCAACACTCTGATCTTCCTGATCTTCCAAACCGGCAGCTAAATTAAAGGTTTTAATTGCTGAAACAGTATCAATCTGTTTAAGAGAAATTCGGTTAACGAGATATTCCCCGCCGCTGAAAAAGCGAGAATATCAATTTCTTTGCTAAATTTTAAATCCAGAAATTATCTTCTGATTTAAAATCTTTTCTTCTCTTACTTAATTTCTTTCCTACAAATAAATACCTTTATTTAATAAATTTTTAAAAATTCTAACTCTATTGAAATTGCATTGACGCCACGTTTTAAATCGTAATTCAAACAAAAATGTTTTTAACCATTTTGGAGAAGCGCCTTTTAGCCAACGGCAACCAACCAACGACTGCCTTCTGAGCATCTGAGGACGCGGCAACGGAAGCGATAGAGAGCGCGCGAACAATAGCAATAAATTAAGTCATGCGACGACGCATATACATACGTTTCGCACTCAATGTCGAATTCGTCGCACATCGTTCGTTGCAGTGTCATTGAGAGCAGCGCAGCGCAGTGATACCTTGAGTGCAGCAATTCGAGTCGATACGAGTATAACGCGCACAACGAATAATGAATCAACAACAACAATATAGTACGGATAACAACAAAAATGTCGCGGGGAAAAAAAAAGAAATTAGAGAAATGCAAATAAAACGAGTATAAAACGTTCATATAACAAGAATGATATTCGAGTATAATAAAGTTGTGCTAGACAATGTTACAAAGGCCAAAGCAACAACAACAACAACAATAAACACAGCAGCAACATTAGTCACAACAATAACAAGGTAGCAAAGAGCAATAATACAGCCAGCAACAACAACAAATAATTGCATCTTAAACGTGCAAACCTTTTAAGTAAATGCGCTACATCGACCGCATCGTCGCTTCGTCGCCTCGTCGCCTCATCGCTTCGTCGCTTCATCGCGTCGTTGTCTGCTGTTCGTGCATTAAGAAAAATATCGCTAAGCAGTGCACCGCAGCACTTTTCATCGCTCTGCACGGCGCTGCGCTGCGTAACGCACTGCAACCGTTTCGCATCGCATCACAGAAGATCGCTCGATACGCCGCGGCGGCACGCTGCTGCTGCTGCACTGAGTTTGTTGTTTTTCTTTTTCTTTTTTTTGGTTTCTTTAGATTGTATTTTTTGGTATAATTTGAGGGTCCTTTTTTCCGTTTGTCTCTGAAGTCTTTCGTTTTGGCCGGATTTTTTTTGTAGAATTTTTTTTCTCTTCGCTCTAAAGAACTAAATTAGAAAAAAAAACCAAAACCAAAAAAAAAATTAAAAATAAAACAAGTAAAAATCCTTTTTACTCGCTTTTTTTTCTCTCTTTTTAAACGTATTAAGCTTTTATTTTCGTTTATGTTGATGCCGTTGTTGTTGTAATTGGTCATGGTCATTGTTGCAACCATTGTTGTTGTTGTTGTTGATGCTGTGTTTGTTATTGTTGCAACGTTGCTGTTGTTGTTGTTGTTGTTGTTGTTGTTATTGTTGTCGTCGTCGTCGGAGTTATTTTGGCGTTGTTTTTAATTCTGGACATTGACAAAAGGCAATGAAAAAATTATGCATTTGCCAAAAAAGGAAGGAAAAACAAAGAAAAAATCAAAATCATTAAAAAGCTTTTAAAAAACACACCAAAAAAAAAACAAAAAACACAAAACGCAATCACGAATACAAACTAAATAATTGCACTTAAAGAATGCTCCGCATGCGTTTTTGTTTTCGTCGTTATTGTTGTTGTTGTTGTTGTTGTTGTTTGTTGTTGTATTACTTGGGCGTTCATGATAAGCGTTTATTTAATGGACGCTGCTGGCGACAATTTTATATCGTTAGCTTTATCATCGTTGCCAGTCGGCCGGCCACTCTCCACACGCCGCATGCGCTGTTGTTTGTTCTTCTTCTTGCTAGCTCTTCTTTTTCTCCTTCCTCTTCTTTTTCTCCTTCTGGTCGTGTTTGTTGTTGTTCTTTCCAGTGTTAAGCATTCGCATCCTTTGAGCGCCTCGAAATAATTCGATGCGGCGACGGCGACGGCGACTGCGACGGCGCCCTGAAGGCGTTCAACGAATGCGTGTGAGTAATTAAATTTTTACGATTTGATGCGGAATGCGGCAAGATTGAGGAAGTGGTAATGGCTTTGGCCCTTTCAGAGTTTATGGCCGAAGCCCTTTTTATCGCATGAGATCAGCGAAAAGACGAGAGAAGAAGAGTGCAAAATCAGAGAGCGAATTCAGCGACGACTTCGAAGCAAAAGGCGTCGAAGAGAAAATACTTTAGCGAATATTTGAGGAAAATATTTTGCGCAAACTGCGATTTTTCTACATACATTTTTTCGGTGTATTTTTCTAGAATATTAAAAATATGTTTCAAAATTTTTTGTCTTGAAGAAAGCATTAAAATTATTTTATTAAAAGTGATTTATTTATTATATAATTTTAATTATTTTCCTTTGAGTCTTATAAACATTATTTATTTTTGCATTATCGTATTTTTATTTAATTTATTTATTAATAAAAAAAAATTATTAGTTTATTTTATTTTATTTTATTTATTTATTTTTTTTTTTATTTTCTCCAAATTGTTTAAAACTTGGAATTATTGATTATTCGATTAATTAATTAATTTATGATTTCAAAAAGACTGTTTTTATTGAACGGAATCTATTAAAAAAAGGAAGTTAAAAAAGGTTGGTAATGAAGAAAATTAAAATGTAAATTATTTTTAATTTATTTAATTGTTTTTTGTGTTTTTTTTTTGCTGCTTCCTCCCGGCATTACTCAGAGCATTTAAATAAAATGAAAAATTGAAAGATGTCTTTTCAAATGTTCCTTCCTTTGCTTTCTTTCTTTCTTTCTTTTACTCTTTTTCTTCTTCTGCTGCTGCTGCTCAATCCTGTTCGATCGACGGAAATGGCCACGAATCTACCGAGGACCGGCAACTGCGCCAGCACCATCAATTTCAATTAATAGCTTCGGCAAAAACAACAACAACAATAAATAACAACAGAAAAACAACACCGCGAGCGAAGAAAACATAAAAGGAAGAAAATTTTGGCCAAAAAACAATAAAAGAAAGGTACAGAACAACAACAACAACAACAGCAACAACAACAACAACACCGTTACACCATATTACCATAACTAACAACAACATCAGCAGCAGCAGCAGCAGCCGCCAGTTTTTTTAACATTTCTGATTTTCTAAGACTTATTAGCATATTTTTTTATTTTTTGTTTATTGTTTTGCGTGATTTTATTTTCATTTAAACCGTAAAAAACCATTGCCCACAACAACACCTTCCATCAAATTTAACCTCAATGCTCATGGCAAAATTATTTATTTTGTGTATGTCTGTCTGTATGTGTGTATGTCCGAGTATGTATCCGTTGAAGTAACTGACCGTGAGCTAAAGTTGCAAAAAAAAAAAAAAACAAAATCCGAAAAATCCAAAACGAAAATAGAAAACAGAAAACAGAAAAAGGAGAAAAAATTTGAAAAAGGAGAAATTTTAAAAGAAAAAAGTAGATAATAAAAACAAAGCTGAGAAAAGCAGCTTTCAGATGCGTAAAATAATTGTTAAGTGGCCATAATAATAGCCAAAGTAATAGCAACAGCACCCACAGCAACAACAAATAACAACAACAACAAATAACAGCAACAACAAATAACAGCAACAACAAATAACAGCAGCAAATAACAACACCAACACCAACAATAACAGCATTAACAACAATACAGAAGCCGCGCTTAGATAGTTTGTTGTTAATTTTTATGTCTTTGTTGCTGGTTGAGAAGTTGCTCATGATGATGATGATGATGATGATGATGGGGAGAAATTGCTTAATGCTGTTGCACCAAAATTGATATTTGTTGCTGAGAAATTTCATTTCATCGCTTTTAACCCCGAAAATTTTAATTTTTCATACAAATTATTCCATACAAATCCATACGAATCCATTTTTCAAAAAGAGTGTAGAATATTTAGTGTACATATTTAGTAAAATAAATAACTAAATAACTAAATAACTAATAACTAAATAAATAATTAAATTAATAAAAGAAGAAAATAAATAAATTAAATGTTTAAAAGTTATGGAAAAACTCAAATCTGGCTGCTCATAATTATTAATTGTACGAGTATGTCTGAAATAATAACTAAACTTTATTCATTAATTATTCATTCATATTCATATTCATTAATTAAAATTATGACATTGTCGTAGTTATTTTTTAACTAAAATTCGGTCCAAAATTAACTTTAATTGTATAAAAAGTCAAGTCGTTATACAATATAAACTCATTCAAAGTCATCAACCCAAACGCGAAAGAAATAAAATTTTAATAAAATAAAATAAATTAAAAATAAAATTAAATAAGATAAAATTTTAATGTTAAGAATACAAACCAAACGTGATACAAATTAAATTTAAATAAAATAAATTAAATTAAAATTTTATTTTTTAATTTAATTAATTTTAGCCAAACGTGAGAAAATTAAAATTCCAATAAAATAAAATAAATTAAAACTAAAATTCAAATAAGATAGAATTTAAATTTTAGGAATACAAACTAAACGTGATACAAATTAAAATTAAAAAAAATAAAATAAAATAAATTAAAATCTTATCTTTTAATTTAATTTAATTTTAGCCAAATGTGATCGAATAAAATTCCAATAAAATAAAGTTCAAATATAATAAAAAAAATTAAAATGTTGTCTAATTATAATTATTTTAAACGTGATAGAAATAAAATTCCAACCAAATAAAATAAGTTCAAAATAAAATTCGAATAAGATAAAAAAACTTAATTTATTCAATTTAAAAATTTTTATTTTAATTAAAAGTAAAATTTTAATTAATTTTATCATATTTGATTTTTATTTTTAATTTATTTATTGGAATAATTAATTTATTGTAATTTTATTTGTATCACATTTGGCTGAAATTAAATTAAATTAAAAGATAAGATTTTAATTTATTTTATTTTATTTGAATTTTATTTTTTTCACGCTTGTCTTGTTCTCTTATTTTTTTAATGATAAATTTGTGTAAAATTACACAATTTCGTATTTCGTATATTTCGTGGAATTTTCGCCTTTGTTGTCGCCTTTGTTGTGTTGTCGCCTTTTTTGAAGCTTTCAAGCGGCGGTCTATTTTCGACACATCCGCAGCGATTGCAATCGAAGCTTTTCGTTTTTTTTTCTTCTGGTTCTTAGCAGATTTCTTACCTGATAATTAATGCCATCGGTTAATTTATTTTTATTATTCTATTTAGTTAAAAGCTTTTCTAAGCTATTTTTCTGTAGGCATAATGTTGTGTTTGTGGTTGTTGTTGTTGTTGCTGTTGGCAGCTACACAATGTCTGTTATTGTTGCCGCTAATGCTACCGTCGATGCTGTTGATGTGTCTGTCATTTCTTTGTCAATTGCAAATTATCGTGTCTGGCGGCAATTTAAGACGACGGCGATGATGGCGAGAAAGAAGAAGGAGAAGAAGATATGGCCGTCTTCGCCGACGGCAATTAAGACAGAAGCAGCACATACTGGTTGGTCTCTGGCGTCTGCAAATCGAGAAACTGAATTGCATCGAAGAGTTTGTGAAGATGCAAAAATTGGCAAAATTTTGCAACCGTTTGCAGTTTGCACCGAAATAAAAATATTTGCACTTTTTCAGCCAAATATTGCGTTTTCCAAACGATTTCGAAATGACACCATTTGTTGAAAGACCTAAAATTTTATGCGTATTCTTTGAAAAAATATACGAATATATATTTAAGTGGATAATTGTATATATTTTTGAGGCCTAAATCATGGCGCCTGACTAATTTTTGTTACATTTTGCAAAGTGCAAAATTAAGTAGATTCGTTTAATGAATACCTTTCCTTTTGTGGAGCCCAAAGAATAACCCAAAAGGATTCAACTCTTTATAAGTTTTATTTGCATAAACGGTTTCTCTGCTTTCCTTCTTCTTCTTTTTGTGCTTCTTGTTCTTCATTCTATTTGTCTCTCTTTTTCTTATGCTCTTTCTGGTGCTGCTAAAATTTCTGTTGCTCTTGCAAGCAAATAATTTTTTACAACATTAATGTAAAAAAGAATTCAACTTTTTATGAGTTTTATTTGCATATACTGTTTTTTCTTTCTACTTTTCTTTTACTACTTTTTCTTCTTGTTCTTCTTTCTATTTGCTTGTCTTCTTTTCATGCACTTTCTTGTGCTGCTGAAGCTCTTTCTGTTGCTCTTGCATGCAACTAATTTAACTTTCGTTGCGCTTTACTGATGCGTTGCTAAAAACAAACAAACAAATAAACAAATCAACGACGCGTCGGTACGTCTGACATTTTTAACACTTTTACAGCATTTATTTTAAAAGATGTTATTTATGGTATTATCTTGTTGTTAGTGGCGTTGTTATTTCCTTTTTCATTGCTATTGTTGTTGTTGTTAGTGTTGACTGTTGCTTTTATGGCTGTGTCACTTTTTTACGATCTCACAACTCAATGCCGCAGCACGACCGCGTTGTTTTTTTTTCCATTCTTCTCTATTTTCAATTTCAAACAGTTCATCTCTTTTTCAATTAACCCGTTCAGAAAGTTCAGAATTCTTCTCAAGTGTTTCTTTCTTAACCTTTAAATGGATTTTTCGTCATTTATGGATTTTGTTTTAATGAGAAGAATTTTTCAAGTCGTAGGTACAATTTTCAACGTACTTTTGTATATTAATAAATATTAAAGTAAAATAATATAGATATATATAATACGAGTATTAATATAAATACTAATCTAAAATAATATTGATTTTTTTTTTCAATTTTCAATTTTGTCCAAAAGCTGTAAATTCTTTAGATTTCTTCTTTTTTTTCCACCAAAATATTTTTATAATGTTTCCTCAATCTTTCCTCAACCTTTCCTCAAACTTTTGGACAACTAAATTTATTTTCTGCACCGGAAAGTCGTCACTTTAAAAAAAGGTTTTCATTTAATTTAGTCACTTTAGTCTTAAGAATTGATTTATTTTATGACAAACTAAAGAAAAAAAAATTCTTTGTGGTCTTTATTTTTCTGAGGTTAAAAGGCGCAAAAATTCAATTTTCATGTCAGTCATAGTAACTCATTAAATTTAAGCAAAAAAGCAAAAAAGCAAAAAAGCAAAAAAACAGGCCTTAAAGTGCAACGAATTGCAAACATTTAGACGGCGAATTGTTTTGTCTTTGTTCACGCTCTTCACTCAATCGCAGTTTCTCGTGGCTCGTTGTTCGTTGTTCGTTGTTCGTGGTTCGTTGTTGTTGTTGTTGCTGTTGTGTTGCTCGTTAATTTTTTATCTAATACTGCGTCGTCGTTGTTATTTTGGTTGATGGTAACCGTCTGATAACCGTTACTTACAGTGACTTTCAATTTGAATACGCCTCCAGAAAGAACAGATCGACAGCTACAACAACAACCACAACAAAGCCAATCGCATCTCCAACGCTCTAACAACAACAACAACAACAACACCACCACCAGTTACAGTTAGCTGCAGCTTCTTCATCAGTGACTCTCTCTCTCGTCCTTTAAACACTTCGCTGTCGATGATCGGAAAATAATTTTATTACCAAATCATTGCGATGGCGTCTGCAATGGAGGCAGCCTGAAAAAAAGGTGGTCGAGGGGGGGAAGGGAACGTGACTGACGCCACGCCGCAGCGACGATGACGACGACAACAGCATCAAGAATCGTAACGAAACAAAAACGGACGGAAATAAATTTATAATCATGAGAACAACAACAACAACAACAACAACAACAACGAAAGCGACAAATAATACTTTAGCTATCAGAAATAAAAGAGAAAGAAAAAGAGTTTTGTTGTTTTTTAAATGTTGCTGTAAATGCAACAACAGTGAAGTCTTCCATAATCTCTGTTACTTACTGTTGTTTTTCTTGTTGTTGTTGCTGTTCTTAGTATTCTTTCTTTCGTTTTCTTTTTGTATTATTGTTATTATTATTATTGTTGTTGTTGTTGTTGTTGTTATGGTTGTTTCTTTTGTCACAAACAAACAAACAAACAATCAAGCGAACATCATTTGAGACTCGAAGTATTATATTCGTAGGTTTAAATTGTCAGAGAACAACAACAACAACAACAACCAGAACAACAACAACAACAACAACTGCGACTACTGAAACAAAAGCACTAAAACAACAACAACAACAGAAACAGGAACAAAAAACTATGAAAATTGAAAGAATTAAAATTGAAATATTGTATAATACAACAAGCTGGGAATGAAGAGCAAAAGAAGAAGAAGAAGAAGAAGAAAAAAAAGAGGCCGACAAAATTTATAATAAATTCATTGTTAGCAAAAAAAATCGATCAATTACTGACTGCAGCAGCAGCACAAGCAGCAGCAGCACAAGCAGCGAAAAAATGGATTTATTTAATTTAATGATTTTTGGTTTCTCGTTCTTCCTTTCTATAATTTCTCTCTCTTCTTTTATTGTGTGTATTGTGTTTTCTTCTTTTTCGTTTACGTGCAATAATTGTTAAATTGATATTAAATTAATAAAAACAAAAAAAAAAAATATATTGATTCGAAAGAAAAACAGTCAAACAAACAAACAAACTTACAAACCATTCATTAAAGAGTCGTCGTAATTATTCTTCGACAAACAATCAAAGAGACCAAAGAGACAATGATTTTAGAGATTGAGCCAAAGGCGACAAATTGACGAACGAGCGGATTGTCTAATTGACAAACTCAGTTGGACGATCGTTCAAAGATGTCAGACACGTGCAAAGAGAGACATTAATTTTGCAAATAACTGGAACAAGATTTGGAAGAACTGATAAAATTTTTATTTATTTTTAACTTTCTTAAGTTTCGAAGTGTTAAAAATGTTTTCAAAATAAATTAAGTAGCATTCTTAATTTTAAATTTTAAACACTTTCAAGATTTGCGCAAGCCTTCGATGTCTTTGAACTTATAAATGCAAGTATTTTGCAATAAATGCAAATATTTTGCAATAAATGCAAATATTGTGCATATAATAAAAAAAGATGTTGATTTAATTCTTTTTGAAAAAATAACAAAAATTCTTTATCAAAATTCAAAAATACTTTTTTACTAAATTTACGTTAATATTATTACAATGTAATTTTTTTGCTTTTGTGTGTTTTTTTTGTCAACAAATAATTTAGCAGTTCTTTTTGCTGATGCTTTGCCTTTGCCATGCCTTTTGTCTGCAGACTGAATTTTAAAAAATGACTACAGTTTAAAATATAACAGAAAAAAAGAGAGAATAAAAATAAGAAAATATTTAAATATTTATAACAATAAAAACAAAAGCAACAGCAAAAATATGCAGCATGTTGCAAACTTTCTTGAAGCAAACTGAGCATAAAAACCGAAGGCTCGCAGTAAACTCGCAAGCAACTTAATTGAAAAAATCCATCAATTTCAAAGAAAAACTACGAAACAACTGAAATTTCCACAAAATAAAAAAATGCCAAAGAAAAGGGAAAAACACGAAATGCAGATTATGCGGCGCTGCTGGCAGTAAAGAAGCAGAAACACCAAATAAAATCGAATCAGAAAAAATAGCAAAAAAAAACAAAGAAAATTTACAACACGAAAAGGTAACTGCGATGATACAACAAAAAACGAAACAATTTTAAAGATGAAGATGATGATAAAGCACTCTGCATACGAGAATATGCAGATACAACGCCGCGATACGGATACCACATACTTCAGATGGGTTCCGCTGGCTTCAGCTGCAGCAGGCGGACGGACGGGCCGAACTACTTGGCGGCCACAAAAGGAAGAATAATCAGCAGCATCAGCAGCCTCCGCCAAAAGATTCGCTTTCAAGACGCTTTCGAATGATGCACACGATCGGTCCATTCCTGAAGGTTAACCGAAACATTTAAATGGGCAGAGACTATAGATTTCACTTTAGGTGGAGGTGGTTGGTTGGTCCAGGCGCGGGGGGGGGGGGGGGGGGGAGGGGCAAGAAAGACTGGTGGAAATAAAAATATTCAAATGCACAACAATGAGAAAATAAGAAAAAAAGAGAAAAAAAAAATAATATCATGAGAAAAAAAATCAATAAAAACAATGAGAAAATGGAGGGAAAAAACGAAATCCTCAATCATTGTAAAATCAAGGCAACAACAACAACAATAATAGCACCAACAACAACAACAACAACAACAACAATAGCAATAACAACGACGGCAGCGGCAACAACAATCGCCAATCGAGGAGCATCCAGCGATAATAAAAGAAAACGTATGTTTAAATAACAACAACAACAACAACAACGATAACAACAAATTTAAACGAAACCAAAAATAAAGCCAAGAATGACAACAACAACAACAGCGACAGCAATAGCAACAGCAATAACAACAACAACAACCTCGTTTATTGTGGTGCGGCGAATGCACTAACTTGGTTAACATCCACTTCAGTTTAAAAGCGTCCAGGCACCCACACACACACACACACACACACACACACACACACACACGCGACCGCCTTTAAAATTGCAATGAAAAATCTTTGCTGAGAAAAAAAAATTTTTGTTCCACTAAAAAAAAAAAAGATGATTGCTTTAATTGTGAGCAGTAGAAAAAGTGACCCACTTGGAAAAAGTTGGAAGCAGCCGGAGATAAACCTCAAATCCTGCCATAATTGAGAACAAATTTACGAGTTATGAGTTTCTTAACAAATTCTCAAAACGATGGCAAACAAATTAATGGACAAACAAAATTGTTTTAATAAAGCACATAAAGTTATTTATTATCAGTTATTTATTAAGATATTATAAAAAGTTATGCACGATTATTATCTTATGTACATATATACATATATCATGAATAATGAAATATTATTTCGTCAATACAATTATTAAAAATGGCGATTTCGTGCAAAATTGAATCTCGTTCTTGACTAAAACAATCGACTGCTAGAATAAAAAAGGCAAAAAATCATTACCAATAAAAAATTATCAATATAAAGTATTTATGTTAAGTTTTCATCTTGAAGCGACCAATATATTTCTGAGAAGTTCTCGACTTAAGAGTCACCAAAACATCTAGAATTCTTTTCGAGTATGCTAAGAGTATTGCAAATTTTTGAATAACATCAAAAAGTTAGAAAATTAGTCATTAAAACACATCAGATTTCAATTTTGTATTAGAAAACTGTGCGTTTTCTATCCTTCAAAAGAGAAAAAAAGTGTAAAAAGTGAAAATGTAAAAGTAAAAAGTAAAAATAAAGAATGTGTTACGAAAATTTTTGAAAAGAGTAACCTCGAAGAATCCAACTGCCAGATAAAATTTCATTTGGTGGAAATAGCTCGAAATTTTATTTTTTTTTAATTCCTACCGGGTTTCTTTTAGCTCTGTTTGAGAACATCTTTGTGTGCGTGTACATGTGCATTTTTGCTCTTCAAAGAGAGAACGTGTATGGATGGAAAGCAGTTGTTTGGTTTTTACCGAAAAGTGTACGCCTTCGCCTTTAGAAGGTTTCACTTTCTTTCTTCCTTTGTGGAAATTCATTTTCATTTGAGAGAGTGGGAGAGATGACCTCGCGGCCGCTGATATCTAAATCGATTAAAGCGATGATCTCTAAATTAAACGATAATGTCATAATTGCTTTAAAAAGCTCTGAAATGAATTTAGTAACTCTTTTAATTTTGTTGATTGATTTATTTGTTGATTTGTAGATAGATTTATTTAATTTATTTATTTGTTGATTTATTTATTTTATTTATTTATTGATTTATTGATAGTTTTTTGATCCATCCTATCTTTTATTTTCTTAATTTGGTGCACTTTCCTTTAAAAAATTGTAGTTTATTTAAAGAAAATCCTGAAGACATTATTGCTACTTGTAATTATACGATAAAAAAAACTTTAAGAATTCCTAATTCATTACATTCTCTTCATTATCATCATCATTTATTGTTTCGCGTAACAAGAAAACGTTTTTGTCGTGAAGAAAAAAAAAACATAACACAAAGTAAGGAATCTTAAGAAATTCTTTAGATTCTATGGATCGATTGTTTCTTAACATAAAAAAGGTAAAGGATTTTTTTCCTTTTGAGCAAATTAAAAACACAAACAATATAGAAAATTTGCCACAAGAACAAGAATGACAACAAAGAAACGAAGAACAAGATGAACAAAAGGGACGACTTACTGCTAATTGGTTCTAATGTTGCCTGTACCATTTAAGGGACCATTTCCGCGAAAGGCATCATCGCCGGAAAAAAGCACTATTACCGATTATAGAGTCTAAACCAAGTATAGGCTACAAAACCTACCACAGCAACAATAACAACAAAAACAACAACAACAACAACAACAACAATAGCAATAACAAAAAACAGAAAATCTACCATAAAAATAGGAACAAAATGAGAAGAATTTAAGGTCGTCGTCGATTTAAAATTTTAAAGAAAAACAAAAACGCGGGATCAAATAAATGTTAGACTGATACTAACGTGACTCGAAGCGGTTAATTGAAAGCAAGAATAACAACAACAACAACAACAACAACAACAACAATAAGAACAACAATCCAAGCTTTTATTTAAAAAGGAACGTAACTGAAAAAACAGCAAAAACAGTTTAGAAAATCGCTTAGAAAAAAATGGCAAAAAGAGAAGAAAAAAAATACAAAACTCTATAAAGCAGAAACGATGCGACGCTTCAAGAGTAAAAAAAAAAAAAACAATACAATACAAATAAACAAACAAACAGACAAGCAAACAAACACAAACATCAAAAGTCAAGGCAAAGGAATAAAGCCGAAGAAGCGTGAAGCAGCGCAAACTCTTAAGAGATAACACAACATGTAAATAAAACCGATTCATCTCGTGCAGAAAAAGCGCGACATTTAGTAGCGACAAGGGCGGCAGCGATACGACAAATTCAACCTTGTGCATCATATCGAGTTATCGAGCTTACAATAAGAAAAAAAAACAACCTGGCTAAATCTTATCACGCGCTGAAGGACAGCAAGACAGCAAGACAGCAAGCACGAAGGACAAAAGTACGGTAAGTAACAAACAAACAAACAAACGAACAAACAAACAGAAAGCAATGCGGCTAGCATCGTCGTATGGTATCGGTTTTGGTCTTTTGAAGGCAAAACTTAAGCTTAGCCTGAAGCACTTTAAATAATAAGTGCTAAAAGACGTTTTGGAGACTGAGTACTGGAAACGGTGAGGGGCGATGGTCGAGGGGTGGTCGGAACAAAAGAGGAAAGGCGACGAGAGTAGCAGAGAAAAAAGAGATTCTTCTACAAATAAAATCTTAAACCATCTGCCGTTTATATGTGATCAACTTGTTTGAAATAAAGTTTAAAAAAAGTTCATTGTTTTTTTTTTTTTTGTAGTTTTATGTGCATGCATTTATTTGTCTAATTTATTTGTGTTGAGTTTATTTTTCCATTTTATTATTATCGCGAAAACAATTTTGCTCAAAATAAGTATTGAATTTATTCTCAAGTTTGTGGCTTAAGTCTTTGGTTTTTATGCTAATAAAACACGGCGCCGTATTTTTACACAAAAACAAGATGAATTAATTTGCAAAGGAATTAACAATCTTAATTAAGGATGAACAAATTTTTAAATTTTCTAAATAAATTACTAATAAATTATCGAAAGGGAAAATTTTACACAAAAATGCCAAAAATTCTTTAAACACTTCGAACACTATTAAGAGCTAATAAAAAGTAGAAGAAGAAGAAAGAAGAAGAAAGACGAAAATACGGTAAAAGAAGAAGAAGACGAAGGATGTATGTATGTACATCCACCAAAAAAAACAGCGAAATTCTATCGTATTAACTTCATTATCATTTCCTTTACTCTACACTCGCAATTTGCTGCACATAATTCAAAGCTTCAAAGCTCAAATGACTAAGAGAATCCAGCAATCAATCAATCAATCAATCAATCAATCAATCAATCAGCTAATGCACCAATTAATATTCTTAATTTGATCCGAATGCTTCTGTTTGCCACAAACGCTTAACTTTATAATTTATAGAATTACGATTTCAGAATTCTTTGGATTTTAATTTCGCCTTCTTCTTCGGTTTCGTTTAATTTCTGTTTTAGATTTGTTCGAGTTGCTGTTTTCGCAATTGTCTTGCTCTTCCTCTTCGCTTCATTGTTCTTCTTCTTCTTCTTCTATTCTTCTATCAATCCATGAACCAGTTCTTTCATGCACGATTTGACACAATTTCAAGAATTAGTGCATGCTCTATCGTTATGTTTTCTAGCAACAACAACAACAGCAACAACCGGATGATGCTTTTATTAACTTAATTAAACTGATAAATTAACTATTATGTAATTCCGATTATTTTATTAATTTTGTTTTTTGGCTTAATTTAATTAATTATTTAAAATTAAATAATCTGATTTTTGTTTAAAAAGCTAAACTTAAAGAATTTGTGCATACCCAAGAATTTAGTAAACATTACTCGAGTTCATTCATTCATTCATTCACTAACTCACTCAATCAATTAATCAATCAACCAATCAACCAATCAATCAATCAATCAATCGGTCAACTGAGATGCAAGCACCGCAATTAAACCATTAATCATTGAATACAAAATCAACGATGATGAAAACACGATAGTTACTAAAGCAATAACATGATATCACAACAACAACAACAAAACAAAAACAACAACAACAACAAAAACAACAACTAACGCAATAAGCAATAAAGAAAAAACAAACGAGACGTGATGAGATGAGACGAGAGAAAAGTAATGGAGCAGTTTGAATACAGACACTTTTCAACTACTACAACAATTACTACAACAACAACAACAACAACAACAACAACTACTACTACTACTACTACAAACACAACAGAAGCGACTATAAGCAGCTATTGTAAAACAACAACAACAACAGCAACAATAACGTTGTGGCACTTAAAAGCTTTAACCGTTCGCTGCTCTACTTCGCTTTTATGAAAAATGGTCGATGGAGCGTTAACAGCATCGGTAACAGCTAACAGCTGTCTGCAAAACAGACACACACACACACAGATACACATAAAATCACAACATTAACAACCACAGTAAAATCAACAGTAGTGGCATCGAGGCAGCAGCAGCAGCAGCAGCAAAAACAAAACGCAAGAAAGAGCAAAATCAAAAGTAATAAAAGCATCAGCTTGTCGTAGCATCTGTAGAATTATCGAACAAATATCGCCGCAGTAGAATTATCACCAACAAATAGGAACGACGACAACAACAACAACAACAACAACAACAACAACGACAACAACAACATCTGCATCAACAATAAAATTGCACAACACTGTTAGCAAGCAACAACAGCTAATAACGTTGACCTGGCGCGTAAAACAGTTCGAACTTCATGTTGAACTGTTTGTGCGAAGGCTGAAAAAGTGAATGAATGACGAAATGCTGATGGACTGATTGATTGATTGATTGATTGAATGCAGGCGAGCAGGCAGTATATTTGTATTGATTGATTGATTTTTGGAAAGAAAATAAATCATGTTAAAAGGATAGACAGACAGTTTGTGACGTAATTTGTCGGACGAATTTAATGACGTTTGTTTGTTTGTTTAGTTGAAATGTTGGAGTGTTGTTTATACACACACACACACACAAACACAAACACACATAAATATTATGTATATGAAATAATAAATGAAGAGTAAAGTGAGGACGAAAAAAAAAAACAACGAAAAAAAATGTTATTATTTTTTTGTTAAAAATTTAATTTATTAAATTATTCTAATACATCCAAATATTACGCCTGGTTTTATTAACAGAAATAAATTCCGTGGGAAAAGAGATTTTAAATGCCCAAAAAGACTTAAGAAACAAACTCCATTTAACCATCGAGCCGTCAAGTTTGTTGCTTAAGTCTTTTGTGCCTAAGTGAATTCCTTTCATATTTCCTTCCAGATATCATCGCAATCTTTCAGCGCTGTGTTCGAGACAAACAGTTTCTCAGGTGAAAATACTAAACAACAAAAACAACAACAACAACAACAACAACAGCAACAACAACACAGCCAACAACAACAACAATTTTTCCCGTCAGAACTAATAAATTACAATTTGGCTAACGAGCGTTTGTCATAAACAAATACTTACAAACAAACAGCAACAACTACAACAAAATGATACAAGAACATGTGTGTGTTATCGCACACTCAAACACACACACACACACACACACACACACGTATATGCCTTAACGTTAGTAGACAAGCGATGACTTCTCTTAGATGCTTTCTAACCTTTGTTAAGCTTAAAAGAAAGTGCTGTTGCTGCAATTTTTCACCCATTCCGTTATTTATTCTTCGCCTCAATCAAGATACGTAATAAATTTCATAATAGCAGAAAGACAACAGCAACAACAGCAAAAACGTTAACAATAACCGATTATGGTTGCAACATTAATAGTATACTAAAAAGAGAAGAATTATGCGTATCACGTGATCATATTTTACGAAAAATAACATGACGTGCATTATTGCATTATGGCAACAACAATAACAACAACGAACTCTACCACCATCATCATCATCATCAACTAAATGGGCATTAAAGTGAGCACGGAGAAGGTAAAGAGGCGAAATATTATTTCAGAAAAGCATCAATTAAATTTCACATAATGTTTATGAGTATACATACATACATACATACATAAGAATCAGGGGTGTAGAGAGGTGCAGGGTGGTATGCATGTATGTATGCGAGTATGTTTGTTAATAAGTATGTACTTCAAATTAGTGAAAAATTTCTTTATATAAAATGTTGCGTCGTTTTGCCAACGATCGATCAATGGCCATAGAAATGTGCAAAAATATTGTATCACGCAAGTAACCATGAGATCACAGAAAATATCACGAGACACTTCACGATCTGTCAATTGTGCCTTTTCTGTAGTTTCTGTCCGTCCTAACGATTTTGTCTAACTTCTCTTCGGTTCAGTTCTAGCTGCCTTCAGTTGATGATTATCGCGTGCATTTTTTTTGTTGTAGCCGTCATTTCGTCTGTGTCTGTGTCTGTGTCTGTGTCTGCGCGTCTAGCCGTCTGTTATTCTCTCTCAATCTCTTTAGATTATAATATAATTGTTGTCTTTATTGTTTATTTCGTTTCGTTGAAAAATCGAAAAATTATTCATAGCAACCAAAGAGTCAAGAAACGAACATGTTTTCTTAATCTCAAGAATGATTGAGGAATTTCTTGTACAATCTCTTCAAATCGCTCAAATCTACTCAAATCGCTTCGCTTTTTTTTAAATTAAATTTAAAGTCTTTTTAAGTCTTTTTATTAATTTTAAACTCAAAAATTGTTGCTGAAATAAATGAAAATATCGTAATAACTTCGGTTTTAGCCTTTTTTCGCTGTTGTTATTATGGTTAATGTCAATGTAATCAATCATAATGATATGAGAAGCAACAATTAGACAACAATTTTCCAAAAAGTAATCAAGCAGAAGAGCTTCGTATTACACTAACGGTGCTGAAAGAAACGATTTTCATTTACACAAAAGAGCTCTTAGCAATGAGCTAAAAGTAATTGCCACAACAGCGACAACCGACAGCCGGCAACCACTTAAGAAAAACAACAGAACGACAATGAAAAACGTAAGAAAACGTAAGAGAAGAAAAACAAAAGAGAACAAGAGTTACAATATGTAAAGCTGGTTAATTAAATTAAATAAAAAAAACAACTTTGCAACTTAATACTTTCTTGTGACTTAAGTGTGTGGCTTATTGCTATTGTTGTTGCTGTTGTTGTTGTTAGTCGTTTAGTTGCTGCGATGCAAGTAACACTGCACGAGCTTAATTTACACCGAGACGAGAAAGAAAATAAACGCCACCAGCATTCACTAAAATAACTCAAAATTAAGAGAGAATGCATTTTTTCTGAATTTTTTTTTTATTTTTATTGTACAAAAAGCAATTAAAATGTTACACTTTCTTGTTTCTCGCTCAATGATTATTGTTTCCTTTGCTCATAGTAGTTTTATTGCTGATAATGAGGTTTGCGGATGCGGATGCGGATTTGACTGTGAGCATGTGTGTGTGTGTGTAGAGTTTAATATTTATTACTTTCAGTGTAAGCCGAAGCACGTGCTTAAATCAGAAGTAAGTATTTTGTAAAAAAAAATTGTGCAAAATTTGCTTTTAAAAATTTTTTTTTTGTTAATTTGTTTATTTGAAATCATAAAAAGCTTGAAAAGTTTGGAAGTTATGAAATTATGACAAAATTATTATATTTTAAATTTATAAAAATTATAGTTTTTAGCAATGTGGAAAAATTCGAAAAAAATATAATTTCCTGTAAGTTTTCGTAGAATTTGAGAGAAATTTAGTTTCTATATACATACATACATACATATGTATGTACGTATTTATTTATCCGAGGCTTGAACCAGTGAAATCGCTTTGTTTAGCCAAGACTCGAACCTTTGGGTTAGATTTTTAATAAACCTTTGAATACATATAACGGGTGCGCAATCTTTTATGTCGGTATGTAAACATTGAATAACTGTAACATTTATCAACCGATTGACTTAAGTAAACATTACACTTAGAAGCGTCAATTCAGTACAATTCGAACCATGAATCGCTTTTAACCGAAACAATGCGCCGAAATAGTGACACTGTACTTTGAAAATAGTCGCGCATATCGTCAAAATCATTCGTGGCTAAGAAGCGCCGTCTTTGGGAACATTATACGTCGTTTGCTGTCGAATCTTATTAAGCAGCATGGGACAGTGGAAGATCGTCAACATGCCGTTCATCAAGACGCCCAAGACGTTGCAATGAACACTGCTTGAAGCGGTAAGAGAATACGGCGGCCAAACAGTCACATACCGACATAAAAGATGGCGCACCATGTACATATTTATTCTAATGACAAAAGCTATCATAAAATTAAAATCATTGTGAAAATGAGCAAGACTCCTTAACTTAATCGGAAAATATATTCACAAAAATAAATCCAGTTTAAAAGAGATCATCAGAGATCCAGAGACGCCACGAAGTAGGAAAATGACATTAAGTTCAAAACGTATGAGAAATAAATAAACATAATGAGGTACGGACGGTACGTATGTACTCGTATGTTTGGTGATGTGCTGCGATACCGCACTTCCTTATTATTATTGTTATGATGGCGTATAAAAATCAGAACAATAACAAGTAATTAGTAAAGCAATTTGATATATGTTTTGTACGTATAAAGCGTGCAGATTGATGGTACTCCGACGCCGAGGAGAATGTGTATCGCTGAGCTCAGCAGAGTCGCGCTCAGACCAACGCAACTGCGGGCCACGATCACGAACTAGCTTGCGCCTTGCGATTACGATCATAATTCTCCAGAGCAGCAAAATTTTGTTTTATGTTTCTGCGCGAATGTGAGAAACGGGATCGTTTTCTACTTCCTTCTAAGTTTTCCATAGCTTTTGTTGTTTGTTTGTTAGTATTTTCTAATGTAACAAAGAATCATTTTTCGTTTGCGTGTTTGAATTTTCGACCATAAACCCATTCAGTTGTACACTCATTCATTCATTCATTCATTCAAACGCTCATTCACCAAAGAAATTTTATTCATCCATTTTTAATTTTTTGTGTTCCTCTTTTTTATTACTCTTCGCTAAAACGTTTTTATTGTCTTCGAATGAAAGAGTGCTGAAATTTAATCGCTATAAAAATGTTACAAAAACTAATAAAAAAAATGAAAAACTGCAAAGCAATAATGTCGGTAGCAATAAAGAAGAAGCACAAAAAAAAATAATAAAAAACATTTTGTAACCAGAATAAATGAAGAAAGATTAAAAAGACTCAATCATTCCCGAGAAAGCGTCACTAAAATCAAAAAACAAATCACTTCGAATTTATGAATGAATATGAATGAAGATGGATGAAGAAACGAATGATGATGATGATGTTGATGTTGATGATAATGATAATGGTAATGATAATGAAGGTGATGGACTGACAGATGCAAGATTCGTTCGATAAATACGAAAAGAATGCTTAAATGAACTCATGAATGGAAATCAATAAATGGCAAACTGATATCAAACTGATGGCAAACTCATGGCAAATTGATGGCAAACTGATGGCAAACTGATGGCAAACTGATAGCAAACTCATGGCAACCTAATGGCAAATGATGAATGAATCGAGCAAAAAATAATAAGTAGTCGTCGATGAATAAAAAAGCACTTGAATGATAAACACACACACACACACACACACACACACACTTACACACACCTTCACACGCGTTCGTAACGATTATTGCTGCAGCAACAACAAGCAAAAGCATGAATATGTACTCTCAAGCGCAAAGCAGTTAAAAACGTCTACCGTTGAGCGCCTTAAACTCTTGTATTGTTGTTTTGTTGTGGTGTTATGGTGGTGTCGTAGTTGTTTTTGGTTTTTGTTGTTGTTGTTGTTGTTTTGTCATAATTTTTATTATCCATTTATTGCATATATTTTGTGTTCTGCAAGTAATGAAGAATAACAGATTTTCTCGCCGACCGACAAACAGTTGAAGAACAACCACAAACGATGCCAGAAGAAAAGGAGAAAAAGTAGAAGGAGGAGGAGTGGGAGGGGTCGGGAGGAAGGGAGGGAGGGAGGGAGGTAGTAATGCCAGTACCGTATAATAGTTAATTTCTGTGAACGGCTTCCATTCTTACACGGTTTATGTTATGTTATTTGTTCGCCGGCTTCTTTTTTTTTGTATCCATCACGTGCGAAGAAGTCATAATGTTTAAATTTAATGAACGTAAAATTAAAATCAACCGACCGATCTGAACTCATCTGAACTGATCTAAACCGAACCCAATATTATTAAGCGACCAATCGAAATACAAAAAATACATACAATAAATATCTATGAAAAAGTTAAGTAAAGTTGAAATCATCAGACGGAAATACAGGCCATAATGCCAAGTCTCATACATAGTACATACATACATACATATATATATACATACATACATACATATATCCTACAAAAAATGCTGCTCATCATGAAAACTTCATAGAGAAATACAGAGAAGGCAGAATATGCAGAATATCATCAGATATATGTATGTATGTATCATAAAACAATACAAGTCATTATATCATGATAATGGCGCGGCATCATGCAGATAATATTCAATCATCTTCTTCTTACAGAAAGATAAGTAGGTTAACAGCTCTGAACTTCTTCTGTAGGTTCGTTTTCCTTGAAAGCGAATCACGATCACGATCAAGAAAGGAATCACGAAATTACGATCGTCATGATCGTCGTAACGCCCCGCCCTTTTTCGCGTTTATGCAGAGAACATATTTTCAATATAGGCAGGTATAATGTAATTTAGTATCGAGTTGTATTAGATATGACGCGTCATGAGCTCTTCAGAACATCAGCTCAGACTCGATCGATCGGTCATGATGATCGTGAGTGATGTCTTCAGAACATAATTTTTCTACAATTTTTTTAGAGAATGATTAATTGATTCTGATTCTAAATAAAATCTCAACTATGAGATTTTTTAAACCTATTTTTTTTTTTCTCAATTTTTTTTTTTTAATTTTCTTTTTAATTTTTTTTAAATTTTTTTTTTTTTTTTTGTAAGAAAACCAATTCCGAATATTTATTTACTGCCACTGCCGCCCACATTACCCTTTTTCAACACTTTCCTTTCCTTCTTCTTCTCTAAATCTTTCTCAAAGTTTGTGCTTTGGCCTAAAATCAAAATATCAGCACTTTTCGCAAAAGTAAAGTGTTTTTTTAAAGATTCAAAATGACACCTCTTGTTGTCAAAGACTGTCCTTTTGCCCTTTTTGTAATGATTTTTTTATCCTTCTTGATGTCTCACTGATTTAGAAAATATCTTTTATTTGAATACAAAAAACAAATCTGTAAAATTTAATTAACAAATTAATAAAATACGTAAAATAATGAAAACCTAGATCTTCGATTGTTTCAGATTGTTCAATTGTCATAAAAAATGTCACAACGAGAAGGAGTGACATCGTCTGTGTGACTGACTGCTCTCTGCATTCCACGCTCAAGCTCCAGGAATCGCAGAAATATGTCTGCAGAAACTAAAAACTGGTTTTTGTATTTGCTTTTATGCGGCATGCGTAGCGGTTCGGACAAAATGAATGGTGGTGACAAGTGCTAAACATGGAAAACGCTTATCTGTCAAAGACATAGCACGACATACACACATGCGACACTTACGTAAAAGAAGAAGAAGAAGGAAGAAGAAGAAGAAGAAGAAGAAGATCAAAACAAAATACAGATAATAGCGGATACAAGGCAAGAACAAAACAAGACAAAACCAGACGAGACAAGACCAAAACGAATCAATCAGAGGCTGCAGCAAAAGGAAGTAACGCAGTGGAAAGAGGACATTAAAGAAGAAGAGGAAGAAGAAGAGGAAGAAGAAGAAGAAGAAGGGGAAGAAGAAGAAGAAGTGAACTGCTAAATCTAATACGTAAAACTTCAAAAAATTTTTGCTTTGAATGAGTTCTTTGCTCACTTTTTTTTAAATACGTTGTGCGTAGTTAATGAAGTAACGGTGACAATACACAGTGACATACATACACATGCGCTTACAAACACACACACACATACACACACACACACACACAAGATGTGCTCACCAATAAGCACATCCCACGAGAAACAGGCTCACATTTTCATACACAAAAATTAGTTAAAGCTTGAATTAACAAACTTTTGCGTAGTTCTTGTTGCGGCGCTCAAACGCTTTTAAAAAGGCAAAATCTGCAACAAACCAGTCACGTCACAACACAACAACAACAACAGCAACGTGCTGGTAACGGCAACGTAAGGCCACGTAACGCTACGTAACGCATAACGTTATGTCACATGAAGAAAAATAGTTGAACGCGGCAATTATCACATGATGGCTTGTAAAGAGATAAAATGATGGAAATGAGTATAGGTGACGAACTTGTGCGTAAGTGTGTGTGTGTACAGCACAGCTTGTGCCACACAGATATGTATGTATTTACTCATACTCATACGCAGTCTGATCTTTGAGTCAAGCTACTAAGCGTGTCTACATACGAGTACATACTTGCGAGTGCCATGATAATCATGATGATGATGATGTTACCTGTATGTTATGATGACACGTTTTGGTTGATCTTGTGATTACTTTAACGAGAAAAAAAAAATATTGCATTTCTTTTCACACACAAAAAAAAAAAATTCAGCTGTTTTTGCATTTAATTGTTTAGAAAAGGTTTTTCACAGGCTTTTGGGTAAGCGGCTTATTTAATTACGAATTATGTGTGCATGGATGTAGATCTTCCTAGACTTATACATATGACAGTACTTGTGTATGTGCGTATGGCCATGATTGATTTTTATTAATAATTACTAAAACTTAAGATAAAACTTAAATAAATTATTAACTCGGCTGGAATAGAATTAGAAGAATAACTACAAAAGAAAACAAATCGGATATATTTATTATTTTTTGGCAAGGACTTTTCCATATGCGGACTTCAGTGACGTCATTAATATAATATACCGTTTGGTAAGCTCCACTAATACGAAAAAATTGATTTTTTATTGATTAAAAAATTGAGATTTTAAAAGATCTCGTCGCATAAAAGATCTCGTCTGATTTCGTATAAAGCAAACAACATTACTTGAGCAAAATATCGTATATTGAGGAAAACTATATTGTACAATACTTGCTTCAGTGATCTATGCATTGAGAAATTGAGAATAAATCCGTCATAGCAAAAACATGATGAGAAAATATTTCCTTGAGATAAAAGTTTCTCACTCAATTAAAAAATATAAAAAAAGACTTAATTAAGCCTTAATTTGCCTTAATTATTCGTTATTATTAAATTAATTATTTTCACATCAAAAAACTTTAATCCAATCATTAAAGACTTTTAAACAAAAGTTTCTCTAAAACTCATCAACACGAAGAAGAAAGAATTTCTAATTCATGGAAGTACTTTTGAGTTTTTTTTAATTTCAGTTAAATGTGTTTATAATACAATATGCATTTGCAACAGGTGTGTGTGTGTGTTTATGTGTATGTTCATGTATATTTGTATGTTTGTATGTACGATAAACTTATTTAAACCTATTTAAAGTTATTTAAAATGTTCATGCTCAATTTGCTTCATTTATGATGATGGATGATTAACGCAATTAACTGTGGTTATTTTTTCATTGTTGTTGTTGTTGTTGTTGTTGTTGTTTTCTTCTGGCTTTCTTATAAAACTTAGCTCGTACGAGATTGATGAAGTAGTAGCTGCAGCAGCGGGATAATCATTATAGATTGTGCATTAAAAATTGTAACAAACTACTCGAGAACGTTGAAAATTAAAAGTTTTAAACTAGCATTAAGATTTAACGCGTGTAAAAACAATTTATTGTTATGCTTTCAGCAGCAACATGATCATGAAAGTATTGTACAGCAGGTAAAGCAACAACAACAACATCTTTTGAACAACAGCCGTTACCACATTAAGAATATTGACAAAGTGTTTGGTTAATGAACTAACTACGAAGCTAACTACGTATCGATTATACACGTTTTTGCTATAAAATGTTTGCTTTGCCATTCCTCAAGCTCTCAATCTCTCTAGCTCTCTCTCTGTCTAGCCTTTTTCGCTCTATAACTACCTCTGCTTCTTCACTATAGCCGCCTCCATCCATCCTTTTTTGCCTCTCATTCACAGTTTAAACCGTTTTGAAGAGCTTCTTGAAAAAAAACTAAAAGCTGAACGAAAGAATTCGGTGTAACAACGAGCGTTAAAACGGTACAACGAAAGTCATAAAAATGTCTAACCAACCAACAATCATTAAACAGCTGACAGCTGACACCATGACAACAACACCATGACAGCTGTTGTGGACGGCGTTGGCGTAGGCTTAAGCAACAACAACAACGGCCTTAAACAAGGCTTGCATGAGGCCAAATGAAGCTGTTAAAATCAGTTACAGAGCCTTAATTATTAAAGGCTTCCGTAAGAGAGTGTAAGGAACGAGGCCTTTAATTAGCCAGAACCAGTATTAACGTATTAAATAATATAGTTTTTATTGGATTTTGATAAACTGCGTTATTAATGTAAGATAGTTCAATGTTTTAGTGGCAATATTTGCACAGTTATTGCCACAAAATAATGCACAAGAATTCAAGGCATTATTACTATATGTAACGAACGGCCTAATGGTACCCATTATTTCATGAATTATTCGGCAAAATGCCAAAAAAAAAAAACCATTCGAATTTCGCTTCGACTGAGCAAACTCGTTAAAGCTCATTTCAATAAGATTGATGTTAAATGACTGATAACAACAACAACAACGACTGTATGGTAATATGCAAATTCGAATGCTTTGGGCATATCAATATATCGTATAGTGTAATACTTTGGCTTTGAATTAATGATAAATTACGTTTAAAGACGGTTACTGAATAAAAAAAGAAAACTTGCCACAAATTATTCAATTGAACTTAGTTGTTTGTGCCTTAACAAAATGTGCGTGGAGCAGAAATGAGGTACACTCTTCGTTGTTGTACGTTGTTGGCCGCTAGGCATTATTGTGGCTATGGTCGTCGGTCTAGTCGCGACGACGATGCCATCACCGGTTTCGTCGTCGTCAACTTTTGCGGTTGAGCGTCGTCGGCGTCGGCGTCGGCGTCGGTGCTCTGCAGCCAGCAAACAGCGTTCGTTCGAACTCGTAAATTGAAACCTACCGCAATATTGTAATTTATTGCGCAATCTTTATCATGCTAGACGAAGTAGGTACGAGTAGAATGCGTACGAAACGCGTCAAGAGGCCGGTAAAATATTCAGACGTGAAACAAAAGCAAAAGCAAAAGCAAAAACCAAACCAAACAAAAACCTAATAATGAATATCTCGTTTCTGAATTGTCGCGCTCTTGCAATGTTAAGAGAGAGAGAGAGAGAGAGAGAGAGAGAGAGACGCGAAAAGCACTCTCTTCTCACTAACAGCGCTTCTTAAATACGAAAAGTTAACAACTGCGTTCTTAAGAAAATTCTAAGAATTAAAAGAAATCTCTTAAGCTTAACAAAAATTATTAAAAATATCACACACTTTTGGCATCATTATGAATAATAAATTGATAGAAATTAGGAGCAAACAGTTTTAATGAGACTTAAAAACTTAATTACATATTATTAAGAGATTTAGCTACAAATAGCTTGAAAATTCCTAATAGCTAAAAATTCCTGTGGTAAAATTAAAATTTTTATTCATATCTTACTGTCTCTTTGTCAAAAATTAACAGTACAAAACCTTTATTAATCATTTACGACAAGATTTTGGTATTTAATAAACGCCGTAAGCAAATAATTACAGTCGCTCTAAGCAGATTTATAAACGCAATTTTAAAAAATGTTATAACGAAATTAATTTTTTATATGCCCGCATTTGTTGAAAATGTATCAAAATATGAAAAAGGACTTTTTCGTGAATGAACTGAATTTTTTTTATGAAGTGGACTTACTGCACTTTCAAAACACTTTCAAAACGGTCCAAATATTTATAAAAACTCTGTAGACGGTTTTTATTCAATTGAAATTGGGAAACACTGGCATGGCATGGGCCATGTTTTGTCGCAAGCATATTTTAAGAGCAACAAACGGACAGAGGCACAGGCGACAATAACGACGGCGACGATGATGATGATGATGATTACGACGATGGCGCGTAACGAATTCATAGCGTTACTAAATAACGGTTACTAAACGAAAAACAGGATCAAAACTGTATGAATTAATAGTGGCCAACAAGAAGAAGAATAAGAAGAAGAAGAAGAAGAAGAAGAAAAAGAAGAAAAACAATAACAAAGAGGAGTAAAGTCTTTGATGTATCTACGAACGAAATGTAAAGTGCGTTCGGTCGTTTCATTCTTTTTGCAATCGATGAGGTTGTTGTTGTTGTTGTTGTTGTTGTTATTGTTGTTGTTGTTATTGTTGTTGTTGTTGTTGTTAAAGCTGTTTGTTACAATTTGACTTTTCGACATTTTACTTCCCTTTTTTTTTGTGTCATGCGTTCTGAACGCACAACAAAACGAGATGGAGCAGCAGCAGCAGCCGCAGCCGCATTGACCATGACAAAGTATGTGCAGTGTTGTTGATATCGTTTCATTGAAACGTTACTCTGCTGTTGTCTATTCGTCGTCGTCCCTGCGTCTAGAGACATATCATTTGTCTGTCCGTTCAGCTGTCTGCCGTTCTGTCTCTCTGTTGGTCCAGTCAACGGATGGTGGTCGGTGGTCGCTGGTTGGTCTTACCCGTTGGTATGTCCTACTTGCTGCCAGCGCTGTTGTCATGTCGTTGCTATTTATCGCTTGCAATCCTTCTTCTGCTTTGTTTTTTGTTATTTTTTTTTTTTTTTGTTTTTTGCCGTACGCTATCAACTCTATTTTGCTTGCAGAATTACGGATACTCGGATTCTTGTTTGTTTTTTTTTTTAATTTTTTTTTTTAAATTTTTTTTTAAAATTTTTTTTTTTTTAATTTTTTTTTTTTTAATTTTTTTTTTTTTTTTTTTTTTGAAGTCTTATGAATTATAGCCGCAGCTTCAAACAGGATTCACTTGAAATTTATTGCGTAGCACTGAAACACAGATAAGCTACGTTTTATTTATGTAAGCATGTGTACGTGTGTGTGTGTGTGTGTGTGTGTGTGTGTGTGTGTGTGTGTGTGTGTGTGTGTTGACTGAGTATTGTTGGTTCTGTTATTTCTCTACAATGCATTAATAAATAATTAATTGTATTTAAGTAAACAAAAAATATAACACTTTGCATGCAAAGAGACCGAAAAAAACAAGATTAAATAACAAAAAAAAAAAATGGGTAAATTTTTAATGCTAATAAATAATAATATTCGCATTTGTTGCTTTGTTGCCAAGTCTGTGTTTTTGTTGCTGTTTGTGCTTGTGCATATTTCTTCAAATATTTTATAACTATCATGCTTCAGGCTCCTCACGCTTCATTCGTGCTGTGCTTATTTTTATTATGTTACTCGATGACTCGGTTACTCGCGAGTCGCGACTACAATTGCAGCCATTTCACTGCTTTTACTGTTGTTGCTGTTGATTTCGCTGTTCTTATATATTCGTTATTATTATTGCCTTCTTTTGGTATTATCGAAGGCTTGAAATCTGTTACGCTTGGTTTGTATTGTTAGAATGATTTATACACGTCTTCCGCCTCCTCGCCTTAGCCATTTTTTAATCGCCTGAATTCTCAATCAGAAAATGCCAACAATTAATTTGTTCAATTGTTTAATCGTTGAAAGCAACAGACCAACACAAACCGTTTGACAACTTGATTGGTTGTTATCATTCGCGAAATGTTGTGGTCGTCGACACATTTTCAATGTTCATAAAACATTTTAGACATATTGTATTCTATTTCTTCCAATATAAAAGAAATTAAATGTACACAAATCATAGATAATTATTGACTTTCAATAATTTTTTTTAATCGTTTTCTTTTTGTAATTGTTTTTTCAAACACTAAAAAGAAATCAATTCATTGGAGTCGTATTTTTATTATAAATTCTTTATACAGCAAAAAAATCGCTGTGGAGGGTAATCGGAATAAATTTGTGGTTTCTTTTTTTTTTTTAAATTTAAAGAGAAAAGATGCCTTTTCTTTAAAGATTAAAAAGATTCCGTTTAAAAACTTGTAGTATTTTTTTCTTTGTTACAAATTCTTATAAAATTGAACTTTTTTGAACAATTTAAAACATTGTGAAATTGGTTGTGTAGGAATAGATTTATTTAAGAGTAATTTCTGATATTATTTGCATCATTATTTCGAAATATTGTCTAAAAATCATGACTGCAATTTTTTAAATGAAAGAAAATTCTTTGTTTAAAGTGAATTCTTTCTTTGATTTCTATAAAACATAAAGTTTATAAAGTAACACACAAAATAATTTAAATGAATCGTATTTTTATTAAATCTTTTAAGGCATTTTTAAAATTTTTTTATAATCTACAATATTAGTTTTAATATTAAATGAATTGTGGTTTCATTAAATCTTCGAATGATTTTTTTTAAATACATAACTTTATTTATAATTTACAATATTAATTTTAATACTATATGAATCGTTGTTTTATTAAAACTTCAAATGAATTTTTTGAAAATAATTTTATTTATGATTATTTTATTTATGATTTACAATATTATTTTTAATACTGAATGAATCGTTGTTTCATTAAAATTTCAAATGAATTTTTTGAATATAATTTTATTTATGATTATTTTATTTATGATTTACAATATTATTTTTTTATTATTAAATAAATCGTGGTTTCATTAAAACTTCAAATGAATTTTTTGAATATAATTTTATTTATGATTATTTTATTTATGATTTACAATATTATTTTTTTTTTTATATTAAATAAATCGTTGTTTCATTAAATCTTCAAATGCATTTTTTTAAAATAATTTTATTTATGATTTGCAATATTTTTTTTAATATTGTTTTGATTAGTATTTTTACTTTTATAACAATTTGCAGTAAAGCTTACGAGCTTTATTTCAGAAATTCTTTTTAAAGTAAAGGATAAAAAGACGAAGAGTTTTTCTAAAGTAATTTTCATTTACCGTTAAGCAAATTTTTATTTAATCTTTACGATATTTTGGTTTTTTTTTTTTAATTTTAAACATTTTTGGATTGCTCCCATCATCATTTCTTCATTCTTTCCTTCCTTCTTTCCTTCCATTCGTCTCATATTCATGATTAATTCAAGGCGCACCGCGCGTATCGCTCTCTCTGCCTCTGCCTCTCTTCCTCTATGTCTTTGTCTTTGCCTTTGTCTCTGTCTTTGTTTTTGTCTTTTGGATAACCATAAATTGCTGGCATTTTTAGCTTCACTGTTTGGCACCGAAAACCAATTTTTTTGGTAGTCACTTTTGGTAGACTTGTGTTGCCAAAGGCTAACACTAAAATGAATGACTGAATGACAGGGTGACGGAGTGACAAACTGATGCTCGGTCTGATTGCTCCGGCTGGCCGACTGAGACAATGCGTACGTACCGCCGACGTGCCTCCGAGCTAACGAACGCGCACACACTCTTTGGCCTCAGCAGTTGGTCATCCGCAGAGGCGCAGTGCTACCGACGAGCACCACCCCCCCCCCCCATCCCTCCCTTCCGGGCACCAACGTGCCGTGTACCACTCCTGCGGCTCTGGTTGCTGCTGTTTTTATAGCAGTAAAAATTAACAGTGACTGTCGTCACCAGCGTCGATGTCGAGAAGAGAGAAAAAATATGTATGTACATACTTTTAGAACACAAAAAAGTAAGGAAAATTGAAAAAGATTTAGAAAATAAATTTAATGGTTTTTTTTCTTCTTTTTTTTTTTGGGTTTTTTTTTTTTTAACACTTTTATGGCTCGTTCGTGAATAGCTTGAAGGATTTTTTTACTTTTTAGTTAACCATATTTAGGCCAAAGGCGTGACTGAGGTGTGTAAGCTGTTGCTGTTGCTGTTACTTGTTGCTTGTTGCTTAAGGCAACAATTTAATTGGTCAATTGTTGAGCACACAAAAAAGCCAAAAGCGGAAAAATCAAATAACTTTTTAGCTTGATCGATTGATCGATGATAAATCACTAAACGGTAATAGAAAACGTCGCAAGATCTTCTCGTTGAAAGTAATTTCGAAAATCATTACATCATCATTCAGCCAGACTTCAGACTCGAAACGTGGCATTAATTTGCATTTGTTTATCGAACGGATACTGGCCGAACTAATTACAAGTATCTATTACGAGAAGAGAGAGAGAGGTACGCCCAAGAGAGAGAGAGAGAGAGAGGGGGAGTGGAGTAAGAGTAGGTACCACAATTCTTCTTTCAATGTTTCTGAGAAACGAACTCAATAATCGTTAAATTACAAATTCAATGCGTCGTTCGGTCCAAGTCGCCCTCGGGCGCCCACATCGTGCATATTATTCTAATTGGCTCTTCTCTTTCTCTTCACCTCTTGAGCTGCTCTCTCTCTCTCTCTCTTCCAGTTGAGCTGTCCACGAGTATAACTAATATTAACTCTTTCGGAGCATTTGGTCTACTTTTTTTAACTCTTTTTCGTGGAATAACTGAAATAACATGCTAGCTTTCTCTCTCTCTCTTTGTTTCTCTTACTCTCATCTGATACTCATTTCGTAACTCTTGCGTTGCCAACGGCCATGATCATGGCCTTCTCTCTTCACCCCGGCTTGCGCAATTTAGCGCATGACAATTGCATAAATTAATATAAATACGTTTTACCATTTTCTTTGCCTTTTTCTCTCCCTCTCCCTCTCCCTCTCTCCCTCTCTCTCTCTCTCTGTCTTAATTTACTTTCAACCAAAATAACTTCAATCAATCAGCTGTTGTCGGTGTTGTTGCTGTTATTGCTGTTGTTGTTTTTGAAGCACAAAAAGTGCAAATAAAAAATTTGTTAAATTTGCTCAGCTCGAAGCAGCAGCAGCAGCAGCGACGCCGCAAACGCTGACTACAGCTCGCTTAATATACATAGCATTAGCTCACAGTTCAGGCAACGCCCCCGCCCCCGCCCCCGCCGCCATTACTCCTTCACCCAACACATACTCGTCTGAGGTCTGAGTAACGTGACTTCGACGTTTGACTGACAGCTCTGAGAAACTGTCCGGTTGGTCTGTCTGCTGCTGCAGCTTAATGTCAGTGTCTCAGTTTCATTGTCAATCGCTCAGTCTCAGTTGCAGTCTGCTCTTCAGTGTGGTCGCGGAAAAACCACCGACGTTTAGCCGAAGCACGAACCAAGCAAGTTTATCGTGTGCCCTCAAGCTGTGAAGCGGCGCGGTAGAAACGGCCTCAGAAGGCATGAGAAGGTAATAAGGATCGAAATAAACGATGACTAATAGTGTGGGAAAGGGTCGTGGCGCGGAGAGGGTGGGGGGGGGGGGGGGGAGAGGGGGTGAATTTTACATTGAAAATTGAACTTTTCCCAAGCCAAAGAAATCAACAAACGACGCTTCGACTCTCGACTGTCAGTCTATTTATCAGTCTCTCCGATTCCGACGCGTCGCGACGCCAAGCTTGGATACTCAGACGTACAACGACGCTTGTCTGGCACTTATGGCGTCTTTGGGGCGTGATCAGTTTGAAAATTAACAAACATCAAAACGTTCTGCCCAAAAAAACACAGCAACCGCACGCCCGCCCGCCCCACCCTCTACCGCCGCAACGCCCTGTAAGCCAACAAAACCCACGACAAGTTGCATTCTTCTTCTTCTTTTTCTTCTTCTTCTTCTTCTTCTTCTATATAATCAACACTTCATAATGAAGGTGTTTCCTAGAAATTTTTGTCGTCTTCTATTAATTTGTTGTTGCTGCTGCTGTTGTCGTTGTTGTTGTTGTTTTTGTTGTTGTTTTTGTTATTGTTTTTATTATTATTGTTGTTGTTGTTGTTGTTGTTGTCGTTGTTGTTGTTGTTGTTGTTGTTGTTGTTGTTGTTGTCTTGTGATTGTTTTCTGGTGTTATTTATACATTTTTTCTTTAATTAAAATTCACCGGGTGCTCTTCAGCACCAACCTTCAAGATGTACCAACAAATACAATATACAAAAGAAAATTTCCAAGTCTCGGATTCTTGGATTTTAAAAATATGTAATTATTCTTTGCTTTGCATTGTTGCTGTTCTTCTCCTCTTTGTAATAAGTACAAAATATTCTCAAGTTGCATTTCATGCAGAATAAATAATTAAAAACTCTGAACTTTGAGGCGGTCGCATAATTCATAACGCCGAGGCGGGCGGTAAAAAAGGTGAAAATTGAAAAAACGGCAATTTATTAAATTACTAAAAACCGTTTCGTCTTTGAGGTATGGATAAAAATGGGGAAGACTTGACGGATTGAAAATTGTGTTATGCATAAAGAAAAATGCTTAAAAATATCAATAAATAACAATAATAATAATAGCTAACTAATAATAATGACCGCTACTGCCACAATTATAGGAAAAATTTAAGTTATTTTTTTTTTAATTTTTATTTTATAGAAATTAATAGTAGCCGTTTCCGCTAAACATTTTGTTTAGATTACTCAGAATGGATTTGTTTTTTCTGCATTCATTTCTCTCCTTTGAGCTTGCATAGCTTTGTTTTTTTAAAAGAGATTTTTATTAACTTTTTGGCTCTTTAATTTCGAAATTTATAGCTAAATGACCCGGTATAAATAATGAAAATCCAGTCAAAAGTCTCGGAGTTATAAGAGTTAACATGATGAAAAAGTAAGCATTTAAAGAAATTTCTATTAAATTTGACGTTTAAAGAAAATGCCACAGAAGAATATTATTATAAATAAATAGTACATTATTTACACTACTACATTTAATTATTTACTATTTAAATTTATTACCTTTTAAAGAGATAAGCTTGGTAAAAATAGTATTTTGTTTGATGTAAACTGCACATTTTTTCTTAGTTTGAAGAAATATTTGAATTGAGAGAAAAGCCATCTTTCCTGTCGGTATGTAAACATAGAATAACGTTAACACTTATTAACCGATTGACTTGAGTAAACATGTTTTTGAAACGTAGATTCAGTACAATTTTAACCATGAGAACCTTCAAAGCGAAACAATGCGCCGAAAAAGTGACGCTGTACATTGAATATAGTCGTGTATAATATTGTGGCCAAGAAGCACCGTCTGACAACACTATTCGTAGTTTGGTGTCGAATTTTGTGGAGCACAGGACTGTGGGAGATCGTCGAAATGCCGAAAGACATCAACGCCCAAGACGTTTCGAATGAACTGGTTGAAGCGGTAAGAGAGAAAGAGTGTTGCTGAGCACCCACATGTGTCGTATCGTCAACGCGCTCAGCATTTTGGCGTCAGTGGCACCACCTTGCGGCGCATTTTGAAGGATGATTTAAATTTGTTTTCGCATATAAAGTGCAAATGACTCAAATAATATTGCCGACAGACCGTCCATGTCGCTTGGAATACGGCGGCCACAGTCACACACCGACATAAAATATGACGCAGCCTGTATAATTTTTCAAAGCTGTAACAATTTGTAACAAATTGTAATTTTTATTAATTTAATTTAATTAAATAAACAATTAGCACTATTAATCAACAGATATTCTTTTTCAACAGATATAATAAAGAACAGCTTGAGCGAACAATTAAATCATTGGCAGCTTCCATCTAAAATAACTTTCAATTTTATCGTCATATTGTAACGGTTGCGCCATCTTTTATGTCGGTCTGTAAACATTGAACAACTAAATAAGAACAATGAACAATGCAATGCTTTAAAGTCAACAGATCTCATATCAAATAAAAAGTCAATAACGCTGACGTCATCAACTGTAGACTCCAAAAATTCGTATCAATAAATGCAGCCATTATATATAGAATAATTTTCGTTACGTTTTAAATGACCTTCTAAATGCCTATCATTTCAGTAATTACCGCACATAATGGCTGCAATTTACAACAACATGACTACGTTCTGACCACTCCGTCGAGACTAGTCCGTCCGTCCGTCCGTCCATTCGAGAGCGCTGGATAATTGAACGATTAAGTGACCACCTGGAAAAGACCGGGCACCAACTCAGGCGGACGTCGAGCGCGGTCGGTGGGTCGGACATTTGTTGGTCGGTTGATCGGTTTAGTCGGTATGGTCCGCTTGGTCGTATGGCATGGTATTATAATATTTTCACAAGAACACTTCGCGGCGAATAAAAGTGTCCATTATTTATTTGCCCAACAATAACAACAATGGGCAACGCCATGGACTATGTACGTACCACGACCATACATACATACATACATATGTCCATGGTCCATGGTCCATGGTCCACTACGGAGTTATGGAAATTCCGCAGAGTGCGCCGAGAAAAAGAAGTTAATCCGAGTATAAAACTTGACACAAAGGAAACCACCTCAATTTTGAAATCCGACTAATCCGAAAAATTATGCACGAAACAAGAGAAAAAAACAAACCAGGATCATGGAAAATGGAAGAAATCAGGAATCATTTATTTTATGGTTATGGATTGGCGAAAATCATTGCGTACTCGTTGGGTCTGATCGTAAATTTTCTGCTTCTTTTCGTTTTGCTATTGTTTCCTTTTTTTTTCTTCCTGTCTTTTTGTTGTGAAGTCGTGAAGTTAAAAAAAAAAAAACAAAAACCGAAGACTGGTTGATCCCTTGAAAAAGTTCGCTAAATCGCAACCATCGAAGGGCGACTTAATCCAGTGCAGGCAGAGCGGCGGCGCGGCGCAGCGGACCGTCATCACTACACTTTTGCAACACTGTTCTCAAATGGACGGACGGACAAATGTTGTCGTCGTCGGCGGCATCGTTGTTGTTGTTGTTGTTGTAAGGCCACAGAGTGGTTTCAGCGAACGTCATTGACGACGACGGTGCGTCATAAAAGATCACAAAACTTGAAGTGACTCTAATGGACAAAACGGGAACACACGCATATGCCAAAACACACACTTATACACCAAAAGACACACTTATACACCCAAACACACACTTATACAAAAAAACAAACACACACACACACACACACACACGGACTCACACAACATTCCTATCAAACTTCTTGTATCTTGTCTTTAAGCCGCCACATTATGCCATGCCATAAAAAGGACTACAACAACAACAACAACAACAACAATACTACAAGTGGCATAGGTCCATCGTATGGCGAGCAACAACAACAACAACAACAACAACAAC
Source organism: Conops quadrifasciatus (assembly GCA_949752815.1). Taxonomy (NCBI): domain Eukaryota; kingdom Metazoa; phylum Arthropoda; class Insecta; order Diptera; family Conopidae; genus Conops; species Conops quadrifasciatus. The sequence continues at coordinate 13,574,963 of OX457077.1, read as the reverse complement.
GGTAGTGAAATGAAACTACTCCACATAGAGAATGCAATACACAGAGCGAAAACGTCTCACAAAATAGAAGAAAAACAATCTGATTTCTCAGTCTATGCTTTTCATCCAAAAAGGAAGGAAGCCTTAATAAAAACAAATAAGAAAATCTGATTAAAATCTAAAAAAACAGTTATATTAAAAATACAAATTCAATAAGAAAATGTTATTGTTTTTCATAGAGACGATCTCATTAAAATTTAAAATTCAATTCAAATTCTATAAGAAAATCTTATTTTATTGTTTTTCAGTCTTATAGAAATAAAAAGAATTTTTAATGTTGTTTTATTTCATTTTGAACAAGATTTGAAGCATATTAATCAAAATACTTACAAAATTTCATGGTTAAAGTCTGAGAAATAATATGCTATTATTTGTTTACAAACTTTACTGTATATATAAAGACGGAAAGCACTCTAAGAACTGAGAAGCAAAGACAAGTCCATTATAAACAATGCCAATGCAAAAAAAACTAATACGAATTATAAATCTGAAGTAAACCTGAGAGCAAAAATATTACTTTTAAAGCTCTGGCCAGACCGACGACATTATATTGTATACACGTAGTGTTTCTTATAAAAATAAGTACCAGAAATAATAAGAATTCTTCATACTTTCACAAAGACTTCTTGATTTTAAGATTTTGGAACGAAAAAAATATGAATTTCTTTTAAAAATCACGAAATAATAAGATTAACATTTTATTTCAAGACAATAAGAATTTTTTTTTAACAATTAAAAAGATTTCTCTATGAAAAAAGCATATTATTTGTATGTTTTAATAAGATTTCATGATAAAATGGCTCAATAAAGAAATCTTATAATTTTTTGTGGCACTATTTTGCTCTGTGTACGTTCGTGTAATATATAAAAAGACAATACTAAAAGCAACAACAACAACAACAACAACAAGGCAGACAGATTCACGACTGGATCCAACCAACCATCCATCCATCGTTTCTCAAGAGTCCGAACTTTAAAAAAAAAAGGCCGCACAAACAAACCTCTGAGCCAACAACAACAACAACAACAACAACAAACACTGCTTCAAGCATGGAGCCCTTTTTCTGTAATAAGAACAAGACAACAAAAGGATAGACGGCCGGTCGGTGTTTTTTTGCCCAAGCTTAGAGCACTTATTTTTGCTTGCTATTTTGTTGTTGTTGTTGTTGTTGTTGTTGTTGTTTTTTTAGTGCTATTTTGGGTGATTTTTTTGCTTAAAATCAGGAAAAAACGCCAAGCAGCGCCAAGCGGATGAAAGCAGCGTAAAGAAAAGCCGCTGAGTGAAGTCAGAAGAACAAAATACAACAAAACAAAAACAAACATAAAAAAAGTTAATTTTAACAAAATAAAAAAAAAAATAAAAAAATTAAGAACGAACAAACAAATGTCAAAGGTTAAAAATGATGGGAGTAACAATGAAGGCGCAATGATTATAGCGCAAAAAGGATAATGTCAATAATAATAATAATAATAATAATAATAATAATAATAATAATAATAATAATAATAATTATAACAATAATAATGGTAATGTTAATAATAATGGTAATGATAACGATAATGCTGTATTATAATAATGAAAAAAATTATGATACTAATAATGTTAATAGCTGTTAAAATTCAGACTGACAAAATTGGCAAACTGAAGCCCAAGAAGGATCGTCGTCGCTCTGGTCTTGATTGAAAAAGCCAGGCATTTTTTATTGGTTCTAAAAATCGAACAATCGAAGTTTTTTGTTTTATATTATCACATTTTTCTCTTTTTTTTATTCAAATTTCGGTGTAAAATTCCATCCATTTTAACATTTTCCAGTACATTTTAATACAGAATGTTATTTATTCTTAAATCTTGTTTGATTTTTTGCAGTCAAAAGGAATATTCTTTCTGCTTTCTATCGGCTGCTGTGGTTTGCTTCATGCGTTCTGTTCGTACGTTTGTACGTTCTTCTGATATTGCTTCTTTCGGAAAGCAAACACTAACACACACACACGCACACATATACTCACACTTACATGCATACTAACTTTAAAAATAAACAACGTCACAGCAGCCGAAAAGCAAAAGAATGCCAAAAAGAATTTTTTCCATTGTCTGTCTAGCTTGTTGGTGTTGTTCTGTTTGTTGTTGTTGTTGTTGCTTTTGTTATTAAATAATATTATTGTTGTTGTTGTTGTTGTTGTTGTTGTCGTCATCGTTGCACTTGTTATCTTAGTCTGAAGCCGCAGAATGTTGTTGAATTGAACGCAGGTCCTCGCAGAAATGTAATGAAAGAACTATAACAACAACAACAACAACAACAACAACAACAGCAACAACAACAAAAGGCCCAAAGTCTTCAGATTTAAAACACAAGATAAAAACAATGGCGTAACGAAAAATAACGAGAGAAGAAAGATCAAAGCTTGCTGTTAAAGCTTGAAACTGAGCCTGATGCTGACGCTGACGCTGCTGACGCTGGCTGTGGTTTATTCGTAGTGCGTTTTTGTTGCGGCTGCTGTGACCATTCGCCTTAATCTTTTTTCACTATTATTCATATTTTGTTTTTTTTTCCTTTCAATCGTAGAGTTTTCTTACAATGATTTACAACGTTTAGGATTTTGTTTCGTTTCGTTGGACTACGACGAACCGTCCGGCGGACCATTGCCCGACAAATGAACTTGTCTTTGTCCGAGGCTTTTGTTTGTGTTCTGTTGCGATCGCGTCGGCTCGATTATTTCTGCCTTCTGCGTCTGCTGCGTACGCGTCCGCGTCCGCGTAATAGAAATATTTGTCACAAAAAACGCGCAACTCGCTCAAGAATGGATACATTCGTTTTCTCTTGTTTGCCAGACATAATCTGATCGCAATGTACTATAAGAGAACAAGACGACGACAAAGAAGAAGACACGTAGTATGATAGACAGAAGGATAAATGGATGGGTAAATGGCTGTATAGTGGAAGGAGACGACATTTATCGCCTTTTGATGAAGTTCTTTGGCGTTAGTGCGTCACAAATCAAATCAAAAGCGATGCTCGTAATAACAAGAAGAAGAAAAAGAAGAAGAAGAAGAAGAAGGGAAAAGGAATGAAGGAAGAATAAGAAGAAAATAACGTAAAAGACAAGAGAGAGAGAGAGAGAAGAAGGAGAATACAAAGAGAAAACGTAAAACTTAATAACAAAAGATTTTGTTTTAAGAAAAGGAAAATTTTTGTGTAGAAATTTTACAACAACAAAACAACAAAACAACAACATCAATACTAAATTAACCGCAATAAAAACATTAGAATTAATCGAATAAACCGTTAACACAAAAATCACTAACTAGAAAATAACAACAACAACAACAACAACAAGGTTGATTGAGAAAAACGTTTCTCATTTCATTATAAACAATTTCAGTTAAAATTTCAACAAAATTTCGTCTACATAGTTGCTCGCTTATTGTTGTTGTTGTTGTTGTTGTTGTTGTTGGTATATTAATTATTCTTGTTATTTTTAGCTCTTGCTCTTGTCGTCATATTGCTTTTATTTATTTGTTATAAGTTTTATTGTTATTTTACTGAATTTTTCAAATTTTTTATTTCTTTATAACCAATAAAGAATTTTTTATAATTTTTATATTTTTTATTTTTTTTTTTTTTATTTAACACAATAAAACAAAGTAAAGGTTAGTAAAGTAATAACATGAACTTTAGCATTTAAAGCAAATAAATCAGAAAAAAATTTCAGAAGGCTTAAAAAAAATTCCTTTTAATAAACAAAAAAAAAAACAGCCTTCATACGATGAAAAAAAACGAAAACAATAAGCTTAAATTATTGCAATTTATTGCACATCATTCGAATGGCAACAACAACAACAACAATAACAAAATAACAGCAACAACAAAAAATTGATTTTTCTATAAAGATAAAACGAACGCGCAACGTTAAGCTTTATTTTCTTAATAATAAAATATTTCATTAAAACGTGTTGGTTTGAGTGTTAGTTGTTTTTTTTTTTTGTATAAATACAAATACTTATGCGCGTACATATGTTTGTCTGTATGTATGCATACATTTTTAAAGCTTTTAGTGTGCATGATTTTCAAGTTGAATGAATTTTTTAATTATAATAGAATAGAACAAGGTTATTTACGATGATGCTTAAGTTAGCTGCTGTTTTTTTCTTTTCAGCTATCAACAGAGACATTAACAAAAAAAAAAAAAAAAAAACAACACACACACAAATAAAGAAGATGATAATTACTTGCTGGATAATGATCAATGCGCGCACTCCACAAAATTGAATTTTAAATTATCGTTATTCAAATGAATTTTTATGCTAATGCGTTATTATCGAAATAATAAAAGAAAATATAATAAGAAAACAGTTGATTTTAAAAACCTTGAGTTAAAGATTTATGTAATTTTATAATTAACACTACTTAAGCATATTTTTTTTTTTTTCAAACTTAACTCAATCGATTAAATCGCGACTCTTATTTATTATTTATTATCATGAGTTTGCCAAGTATTCATAAAATTATTGTTTTTTTTTGCGTTTTTTTTCTTCCTTTTTTGCCCAAAAAGAGCAACTTTTTTGTGTTTATTTAACAATATATATTTAAATATTTTTTTTTCCAATGACATCATTCGGCAAAATGATGATGAATTTGTTGTTGTTATTATTGTTGTTGTTGTTATTGATGTTATTGTTATTGGTGTACATACACACAATTGTGTTATTGCACGTCTTTTTTTTGTTTTTTGCTTTTTGTGCAAAATTTTTATATTACTTTATTATTAGTTTAAAATTCAGAAGAGTTTTATACTAAATCAAAAAGTAAAAAAATTTTTCAATAAAATATTCCTCTCAATTGCATTAAATTGGCAATAAATAGGATAGCATTAAAAGAAAGAACTTTTTCAAGGCTTAAAAAATAAAACTGACTTTAAAAAAAAACTATGAAAATAACTATTTATTTTTGTGTTGCTGTTGGTGGTTTTGCCATCGTGTTAAAGCGTATTATTGCGACATATTTTTTGCTTATTTATGCTTATTTAGTTCTAAATTTCGAGTTTAAAAAGAAGCACCAAAATATCTTGCAAACCGCCAGAGTTAGAATGCACGATACGAATATTTCAGGCCCATCCTCTCTGGAAAAATCTCATTTCTCATTTTTAAGCACTGAAAATGTTGTCTGCTTGATACTTTCGGTTGTTTGTTTGTTCGTTTGTTTGCTTTTCTTTTACAATGGACAGCTTCGTTGATAACGTTTGATTTATTTATTATTTGCTGACTTTTTGTATACGTATTTTTGTAGTTTTGTATTTTTGTATTTATTTGGTTTTTTATGCTTTTTTGTGTGATGCTAAAAATGTACAACAACAACAACAACAACAACAACAACTTCTTTCGTTACTGGTTCGCCTACTCATCATCAGCTAAGAACACCAACAACAACGACAATTTTAAAAGAAATTTAAAAAGTTGATAAATATTTATTTAAAGGTTTTTTTTTTGTTTAAAAATCTTTCATAAATAATTTGTTTTTACTGTTAAGGTTGTAGTTTATTCATTAGTCTTTGTAATTTTGTTTACAAAAAAATAGTATTTTATTTGAAAAAATTTTTTAATTTATTTCTTTAAAAGATTTATTATTTTTAAAAGATTTATTTATCTCTCAAAATTAAAAAAAAATGTTTAAAAAAAAATAGTAAAAAAATGTGTTGTTTCCTTTTCTTTTTACTTTTTTAACACTGCTTGTTATTGTAATTGTCATCGCTGTTGTTATTGTTGTTGTTGTTGTTGTTGTTGTTTTATGATGTCACCTTTTCTGTCGATTGGTTTTGCTTGATGTTGTTGCTACTATTGATCTGACATAATTGATCGGTTGTGGGTTAATCATGGCTTCATGGTTACTAGTTCTCTTGCTTTCTCTTACGGTTACTGTTGTCTCAGGTTGTCTTAACTTATTTCTCTCGTAACCTAATCATTGAAAATGTCAAGAGTTATTAACATCATTTTATTAGCTTTTTTTTATCCATTTATGCAGAAATGAATGAAGCAGGAAAAAGATTGTTTGCGTGGGTCTGTCCGTCGTTCGTTATTTTCTATGACCTTTTTTAGGCAGCCTCAAGGCGTAACCAATACTATAGCAATAAAAATGCTGCTCCATAAATACGATATATATTTTTTTTAAATATGTATATAATATTATTTTCAAAAAATCTAAAATAGTCAAGGCCAAGCAAGCAGGTTTCTTTCCTAAGTCTTCTGTTTTTTTATTTATATATTGTACAAAAAATAAGGAGACCAAAAAACTTTTTTATCAAAATTTTAACAATTAATTCGAAAACTATAAAAAAAACGGAATTAAATTAATTTCCATAAAGCTTTTTGCTCAAACAGCGCGCGCACTCTACAAACACACAAAGTTAAACACAAACACACAGACTCTAATAATAAAAGAGAGAGAGAGAGAGAGATTAATAGAGATAGGGGAAGGGTGGGGGGACTGACAAGTACGAAACGAGGTCGATTGTTTGACGCTTATGGCTTTTTTGGCAAGAGTTATTGTCGTTTTTGTTGTTGTTGTTGGTTATATTAAGTATTGGTGTTGTTGTTGTTGTTGTTGTTGCTGCTGCTGGTGTTGTTGTTGTTGTTGCTGGTGTTGTTGTTGTTGTTGTTGTTATTATTGTTGTTGTCGTTGCTGTTGTTGTTGTCGTCGTCATCGTTGTCGTTGTTGTTTTCTTGTTGTTGTTGTTGTTGTTGTAATTGTTATCCAAATCATGATATCATACACATTTTGAAGCCTACAACAACAACAACAACAACAACTCTTGCTATTTCAGTCAACGATTGAAAAAAAATGTAAATTTTTTTTTGCTTTCTGCGAAATAATAAAACACATCAAAAGATCCTTTTAATAAAGTTGCTCTCTCTCTCTGTCTTGCTGTCTTTATATTTTAAAATTCAATTTTAAAATTAAAATTAAAATTAAAATTTTAATATTCTAAAATTCTTTTAAAATTAAGATTAAAGTCAATTGTTTTTTGTTTTAACTCAAATTTAAACTCAAAGAAAGCGGAAAAAAATTGTTTCGTTAAAAAACGTTAAAAAAAAATTATTTAAATTAATTTCGAAGTTTTCTGCTAAAAAAGTTACCTTTGGCATGAGCTAGTCCAAGAGAAGCCGTCACCGCAACAACAAAGGCGAGACCGGCCACGAGTGGGGCGCGCCAAGTTTTAGCGGCGTTGGACATTTCTAGTGGCAAAGGATGGACGACGGTGGGGCGGCGCGTGACGGCGGCTGGTTGGCGATTTTGCGTTTCGTTTCGTCGCGTCGCGTCTCGTTAAACGTTAAAAAGACTAGTTTCAGAATCTAAACGTTTTTGTTGTTGCACAAAAAAAACAACAACAAACTCGTTAGGTATTTGTTACTATTTTATTCCTTTTTAAACAATTTTTATTTTTTTTGTTTAATTAATGAAATGATAATGAGGAGGAAAAAAACGTTTTTAAAAGAAATGCGAAAATATTCTTTCTTTTGAAATAAATTATTAAAAAATTTATAAATACAATATTTTTTTAAAAACGTTTAAAGTGTCGCCGCCGCAGCTTTTGATTGATTTATTTTACTTTTATTGGTTTTCTTTTCAAATACTTTTGCACAGTAACGCGCGCGCACACACACTCACACACACAATTATTGAAAACAATAAAACACGAAGAACAGCGCAAACAAAAGCAACACCAACAACAAGTTTGCTAACACAACGAGCGGTCAAGAGCGTGTTGGAGCGAGTGACGCGTCCGAACCGTGCGTCAGTTCGTTTTATACTGAAGTTGATTGTTTGAACGCTTGGCGAACGTAGTCAGAGGCGGCAAAACGCGGAGGCACTTAAGGCCAGTCTGGCAAAAACAAGAAAAAAACAAACCAAGTTAAAAAGGTAAAAGAGTAAAAAACACTACAGACTATAATAATACAGAAAAAGGGAAAAAAACGAGTTTCTTACTCTCTGAGAACGAGTTTACATTAGTACGTATGACGGGTAAACTCAAGCGTCCAAATTATTTCAACAAAAGTTGAAAATTAAAACAGCTTCTCTCTTCTCTTTTTCTATCCTTTCTTTCTCTTTTTTTCATAATTTTTTCTTCTTTTTTTTTCTTTCTTTTTCTGTCTTTTTTTTTGTTTTTTTTTTCTTGAGCTGAGTAACAAATTTTAACGCTCCGCTGCTAATGTAAACTCGGCCTTAAATCTGAGCAAGCAATGAATGTATGACTCATGGACAGTGACGGTGTCGGCTGCTGCTGCTGTTGCTACTGCTAGTATTGGTGTTTCCGCTGTTGTTGTTGTTGTTGTTGTTTGTGTTGTGCTTCGATGTTGATGGTTGGCATCGCTGCTAGAGCTATTGATGAAGATGTTCTTGTTGTTTTATTAGGTACCGATGAAAGAAAAAATGGTCACGTTGGTGTTGTTGTTGTTGTTGTTGTTGTTGTTGTGGGCATTAAGCTTGTTGTTTCATCAAAGTCTCTTATTGCAGCTCTCTGCTGCTCTCTTTCGCTGCCCAGTCGGTTTCTCTTTACAGCCAAAATACATTGTGGCTTCGGCAGCGGCAGCGGCAACGGCTCACAGAAATTTTACAGAAACTTGTCCTCCAGTAGCCCCAGCATGTAGCGTCTCAGCGTCCAGCTTCCCAGCGTCTGTATAACCTCTCTCGCTCTTTCCTGTATAAGACCATCTTATGAGAACAGTTGAACGAATTTCTCTCTGACTCTGAGCTCTGTCCAACTTTGTTTTCGAAAAGACGCTCTTTTTATTTTCGAAAAATTATTGTTTGTTTTCGAAAAAAGTATTGCGAAAAACCTTTCATCGAAAAACCTTGCAATTCCACAAAGTGGTGAATGTATTCGCTAATTTTGCTTGTGAGAAGGTTGGTGGAGGAAGATGGCAGATACAAAATGGTTGATACATAAATGCAAAATGTAAAGAAACTTTTATAAAGTCTGCGTTTTTCATTTAAGGCCGACGACGACGCTATGAGAGAGAGCTGACGCGGGGAAGCTGACACGATAAGACGCTATATTCTGGGGCTACTGTATAAATTAAAAATAAATTATTTTAGGGCAGCCTTTTTCCACTCAAAATGTTTCCACTTTTTACTAAAAATTCTATACAATAATCGAATCGTTGCCAACTACGATTTGCATTAATGGAAAAAGGTAAACAAAAACCATATGATTTCGGCATAAAGAGAATTACAAAAATTTGCAATTATGGGAAAAAATCTTTTGAGTGCAAATTATCTATTTGAAGAGGTTTGACGAAACGAACTAATTAATATACTACGAGTATTTGCCAAACGCAAATTATAAAAATGTATTCATCAAAGATAAAGGCTGAGCGGATATAGCAAAACGGTAGGATGTTCCAGGTGGGTTTGCTGCTGCTGCTGCTGCTGTGCTGTCACTGCTCTATTGTACTTTGCTGAGCAGCAAGAGAGAGAGAAGCCGCCGCTGCCACATTGTGTTGTGGCTGTTAACCCTCTCTCAATGTTGGCGAGCAGTTGAAATTCTGTAGACTCTTCACAGTTTCTGATGTTTTCTCTGTCTCTCTCTTATTGTCTATTATCATTACTCTGCTCTTTGTTTTGTTTGTTGGTCTTTTAAATGCTTTCTTTTTCGTTTTATTCCGTCGGTTCTGTTAGTTTCCCAGAAAAGGGTATATTTTTTGGCGCGTTCACCGCAAAGCAGCAGCAGCAGCAGCAGCAGCAAACAAGCAACGATAGCGTTGCTATAAACTCCGGCGAATCAAATTTATTACGCAGCCACGCGGACACGCAGACACATTTGAAGCGTTAGTTAGCGTTAGCGTTAGTGTGAGAAAAACAAGTGAGAAGAATTCACAACAAGTGGATTTTGCAAGCTGTCTACCTCCTAAAAGAGCACTGCGAGAAGGGTAAAAGAGGAGGTGAAAGAGGCAAGAGCAGACGCAGGCGACTGCTTTGTGTTGTGACTTTTTGTTTGAAACTTTTACTTGAGGGTAAAAATCCCATTAGAGTGAGTTTGTTTGGTCTTGGACTTCAAATTTGGAGTCAAATTTATGCAATTAAAATTCGTTGGAGCGGCGTTTAATTGCGAAATAAGTACAATATAAAATGCACACAAGTAAAGGTTGTCTCTTTCAGCAAGTAGCAGTCATTTTAATTAAAAAGAGAAAAGCGCATATTTTTTTGTGTAAAAAGTGGGTGATAAATAGTTTTATTTGAGGCCAAAGTACAACAGTATTCGGAGCAGTTAGTCTCGGCTTCTTTAAGTAATGCTCAAGCTTTTGGGACATCAGGAATAGAGAAAGCGGGAACTCTTTCTACTCATAACAATTGTAATTATCGAATGATATAAGGGCGTCGACTTATATATAAATATATGCATACATATTTGAACTTTGCAGCTCGGTGTTATGACTTCATCTCAGATCATCTACATTTTCTTTCTAATATTTGTTGAAGCTAATATGAATAATTTGTTAAGCGTTATAAATGCCTTCTCACCGTTTTTTAAACAACTCAACAACGATCGTCGTATGTATACATGTATGTATATATATATATATAGGTGTGTAATGTGCATATTTCAAACCTTCAAGTCTACCAACTACGTCGTCTTCTCTGCTTCTCGCCTGAAACAAAAGACTGCGGCAGCGAACGCGAAAACTGAAAAACTGGCGACGACCTTAAGAGTTTTTATTAATTGCAGAAAATAATGAAAACAATGAAAACAACAACAGCAACAGCAACAACAACAGCAACAACAACAACAATAATAACAACAGGAAAAATGTTAAGCCTATCAAAATGTTATTTATGAATTTCTAATAATGAGACTTTACTTTAGTAGAATAAAAATAAACATATAAAAATTAAAAAAAGGACTTCATGCTTTTTGCTGCCCGCATTCATTTATCGCTGATATCACTTCAGTCACGCATTCATTCATACATACATACATACATTCATACAATTTAAACGAAATTTAAAAAATTTGTCAAGCGCGTCAGACATTTTATGATTCGTTGATAATATTGAAATGATATTATTATTATTATGTTGTTGTTGTTGTTTTTGGTGTTGCTATTGTTTTTTATCGCTTTTTATCTCAGCGTTTTTACTCTCTTTAGTGACTAACATTTCTTTCTGAAAGTGGTTTATTTATTTATTTATATAAAACTCAAAGTAAACATATTGCTTTATAGTTTCCAAAAAAAAAAAAAAAATAAAAAAAAGAAGAAAAAAAGATTCAAGAATTAGATAAAAAATTGAAAATTTTCCGTTCCGAAAGCCCGAAACAATTGGACTGACTGATGATTTATAAAGATTTATAACTTTTGCAACATTTTTGCAACATCTTGCATCTCCGTCCGTTTTCGAGATATCATCCTGCTTATAAATTGGATTAATAATATTCCATATAAAATATAATAAATAATATATAAATATATAAATATAATAAATAAATATAATATATAAATATAATAAATATATAAATACAATATAAAAATAATATCATTATTTTTGTGATCGCTTTTATTTGAATTTTTTTTGCAATTTTTTGCCGTTTTTTTTCTCTCTATTCTTCTGCTCTCCGCTAATTATAAATAGTCCATCATGATCCCATCAAGAATACTGTAAAACTTAATAAACAGAGCAATTAATTAGCACAAAACCGACAGGCGGCAGCACCGGCAGCAGTCGCAATAGCTCCGATTATGATATCACCTTTTTTTCTTAGGAAAATGCCAGCATTATGCAAGCACAATGCATAACAGTTTCTATTAAGTTTCTATTAAATCAGTTTTAAGTGCAAAAAAAAAGGAAAATATCCATAAAAACAAAGCAACAGACCTTGAGTTGTTTGTTCTTAAATATAACAATAACAACAACAACAACCAGAACAACAACAACAACATGAACTAACCGCCAACAGTACAACAACAAACAATATCAAAGCGCTAGAAATGCATTGACCAGAAATAATAATAGCCTTAACTTGATAAAATGTAGCTCTAAACCACCACCACAACAACAACAACAACAACAACGAAAACGCGAGGGACTCGAACACAAGGGGAAGGAGGAGGAGGAGGAGGAGGAGGGGGGTGAGGAGGAGTGTGCGATAACAACAACAACAAAAAAAGGCGTACTAAAATGTATCTACCGAAAAAGACCGATCGACCACGGTCACTGACTTTCCAAGCGAGTGGTCAAAACGCAAAGTAAAACAACAACAACAACAACAACAACAACATATTTTCGTAACGTTTTCAGCGCAGCAACACGATAAAATTACGAACGAGAAGAAGAAGGTTAGAAAAGAATGATTATTTTCATAAATTAATTCATTCATTAATTATAGACAAAGAAAATCAGACCAAAAATTGGCCAACGGTACATCTGGTGCAGCAAGCGCAAGCAGTACAATCATAAATAATAAACTACTCTTCGTTGTTGTTGTTGTTGTTGTTGTTGTTGTTGTTGTGAATCTTATTAAGGCTTTAAATGATGGACTGTTAAGAAATGTTGTTGCTGTTGCCAAAAAAAGAACACTCGTAGTCTCTCGAGTGCAATAATTTTTGATTAAATTAATAAAACCATTGTTGCTGAAATTCTTATAGCAACAACAACCATAACCACAACAACAATAACAACAACAACACACAATAACAAATAAGTAGCTTTTTTGGGGGGTACTTTTTTCATCACCTCAAAAACACGGTCTGCAGAAAAAATCAACTTCATCTAACAATTTGTAGATAAACAATTTTCCAAAATTTTAGGCCCAATTTTGAAAGAAAACGGACGTTTAGAAACAACTCGGTAAAGTGTCAGTCAGTCAGCCAGTCAGCCAACCGAAAGACAAGTAGAGTCATTTCATTTGCAGCAGCAGCAAAACTCACTGCATAACAATAACAACAACAAACAACAACAGCAGCAACAACAACAACAACAACAACAACAACAACAACAATAACAACAATTAGGCGAAGAAGAAGAAAAAGAAAGAAACCCAACAACAACAACAACAACAACAAAAACAACAAGCAGAAGAAAAAGAAGAACAAGAAGAAGAAGAAGAAGAATAAGAAGAAAGAAAGAAACACCAACAACAACAACAACAACAACAACAACAACTACTACTACTACTACTAATTCAAGAACAACAAATTGTGTCTTTTATGATAGAAAATTGTTGAACGATATAAACGACATATGCTTACACACTCACTGTCAGCAAAAAACTGACACCAACAACAACTTCGACGATGACGACGACAACAACAACAACAACAACAATAACAACAACAACAACAATAACGACACACGACACCAAATTACTTATTTGGCAAAAGTTCATGGCTAACAAGTTGTTTCGTCTGGTGTCCGTCCCTAACGTCGTTGTTGTTGTTGTTGTTGTTGTTGTTGTTGTTGTTGTAGTAGTAGTAGTAGCAGTAGTCGACTTGTTTCAGTTAATGATGATGATGATGATGTTGTTGTGGTTGTTCTTGCTGATCTCACAATGTACGAGTAATGAAGCAGATACCAACCATTTGCGGTCTCTCTTTCTCTTCGTTGCTGCTAGCACCGGCAGCATAACAACAACAGCAACAATTGGCAATGGCGGCAGTAAAAGCACGATGATGATGAAGATGATGAAGAGCGATGAAGATGAAGATGATGAAGATGAGAATGAAGAACGAAAAACAAAGAATAGAACGACGAAGCGACCAGATTACGCCACACAAAACACAAACAGTTGGTGGTAAAACAATTAAAAGCACCGTTCCCGGGTGACAACAAGGCGCTACTGCTGTTGCTGTTGTGGATGGTGTTGTTGTTATTATTGTTGTCATTATTTTTATCATTATTATTATGCATTATTGTTATTTTTCAAGCAGATTTGTTAAAATTTTTGCTTATTTTTACATTACTTTTTTATATTGGTCTATCCAAACCAAACTGACAATTGAAAAACATAATTTTAAAATCACGGATGGCCATTTTTATATAAAATATTTTTTTTTTAATTTCAATTTTTTTTTTTATTTTAGGAACGTCATTAAAAGCAGGAAAAACATGAAAGACGTATTATTCTTGATAAAAATTTTATAATAATTTCATTTTAATTTAATTTAAATTTAATTTTAAAAATATTATAGACCGACGACGACGACGCACGCGCGTTATTTCGTTCGTCTGCGCAAAGAAATAGATTTCTTTTTTAAATATAAAAAAAAAACTAAATATCAATAAACTGATAGTTTATAGCTCCATGATCCATCCTTTAAAAGATAAAACTATCAACGATTTTAAAAAATTATTTCGTTAACTCTTTTTGATCAGTTTTTTTGCCAACAAAAAAAGTGCTGTCAAATTGTTGACACTATTGTTGATTTTTAAGGATCTTAAGAAAGATCTTCTTCTCCGACAAGTAAAAATCCAGGAAATACTCATGACTGGCTGACAAGTTGTCACCAGCACCAACGACGCCGATTCCAGCTACTTAATATCCATCGTACAGTATTTTTGGTTATCACAAATCATGCCCTGTTGTTTCCTTTTTGGTCATAAAATTATTTTAAATGCAAATATTTTCATGCGCACTTTGTTTGGCGAAGAGACCGCCAGACAGACACACAGCTATTTACAGACAAAGACGAATAAGTACGTTGCCATCCGTCGACTTGTCGATTCGTATGGAAACCACTTCTGTCTGAAGTGGTCGTGTCTAAGCCTAGATGCTGCTGCATCCAGTCGGCATCGATGGATGCTTACAATGGAGCCATCCGTTCGTGATATCGCTTATCACTAAATAATAAATAAATATCAAAACCAGAATCTAGCCTTCCGGAAACGGTAATTACATATATATGTACTCCTTGAAATCAATAACAACATTTGATTATTAAAACTAACATTATTTCAATTCAACCTAGAAATGTCCTTTTAAATGGAAGGCTTTGGCTTTGCAAGCAAACAAAGTTTGTTGTTTGTCAGCAAAACTTTGAAATTAATTCAATTCTTTCAAAACTTGCAAAATTGGCCAATTTTGACCAGACAACTTGAAACAATTTCAACAGTAAATTCAAACTTTCCACACTAACAGTTTTGATGTGTCAGCCTTTTTTTGGTACTGTACATGATCAAAAAATATCGGGAATTTTCGAAAAAAACATGAACCGCATGTGAATTACAAAATTTAAAATATAAGAGAAGAAAAAATGTCGCTTTTTTATTTATTTTCATTTGAGTAAAAAGTTTTAAAATGAAAAAGTTAGACGATCAACATTAATTTCTCTGTGATTAGTAGTGACCAAATGACAGTTTGGACAGTTTAGCTTTTATACAATATCTTCATGAACGAACGCCCTTTGTAACGCCACGCCGAGTAATAAATGCAAAAATAGTGGAGTTAAGACTTTAGGTATATTCAAAGAAGCCTGTAAACTGACATCTCGTCAGTTTCCTCCTTCCTTCCTTCCTTCTAATCTTTCAGTAGATCTTCTTGAAGTTGGTGCATCTTTTCTACGTTCTGTGGCAATTGCTTGGTTACGCTCTCCATCACTTTCTGTAGGTAGACGCGTTGATTAATAATTTCCTGAATACGAGTACGATGACTTGAATTTGTTTCCATTAACTCCTGCAAAGATTAAGATTATCACTCCAAAAAATATATAAATATGCTATAATAAATAAACCTTCATTTTAATATTTTGCAGATCTATTTGTTTTTGCAGATATCGTTTGCTAGTTTCTTTATAGCGAATACGAAGTGGCAGGATTCGTTGCGCTGGAGCCATATCTTTCATGTGCCTTTAAAGAAAGCAAATCAATCAAATTGTCAAAACGTCCCGGGATATATTTCCATCCTTGTATACTTACAAATTTTGACCTTCATATTCCTTGAAGTGTTCTTTCAAGATTTCCAATGTTGCCAAACTATTTGTAATGTTGCAACTTTCCCAACTTGTGTGAAAAGCTTCCATCAGTCGATCCAACAAATTTTCCTTGAATAAGCGAATTACTTCATCCTGCCCAATGAGCACACGGTTCTCGCACTTCAACAGCACTTTGGCCAAGGGTTCCAAATGCGAAGTGCTAGTTAAAATTAGCTTTACTTAGAAAATTTCCCAACGAAAGTTTAGCGATATGATTATGTAGCCTATAAAGATGTCGTTTGTTGTCCGCACTCTTATTTACAGGCCGGGGTTTGTGCAATATGAAACGAATACGCAAAACAACATAATTGCAACAAACCACGACCACGAAATAGAAGCGCTGCTCTCTAATAATTTCTCCATATTTGTTAAGAATACTTTTGCAAGTGTTAACCTCAACTTATCGACCATTTCGCGCAAGTGCCTTTCGTAGTCAGATTTGGCGCGCTCTGCAGCTACTGAATGCTTTTGGTACCTAGCCTCGTAGTCCTTTTCCGAAGCTTCTACAGTAGGATGGACAGCAGCAGCAGCGCTTTTAATGCCTTCATCGCTCATAGTTAAAATCTATAAAATAGCCTTTTCTCATCTGAAACCTACGACAAATACTTGAATACTTACGATAGACCTTTTTGGAATGCAGTTAGATTGTAACAGTATTTTGAAATTTCCCGTTAGAAATATTATCACTACAGAGAGACCTGCGCACGGCGCTGTGAAAATGTAAAATAAAATTGCTTTTCACAACTTTTAAAAAAGAAGCAAAAGGTTGTTTGAAAGCACCGAGTCGTTAATATATGAAAATGGAACGAGTAGTGCTGAAAATCTTTTACTTTATGGGTACGTTCAATCAAATTGTAGAATCAACAAAAGGGTACGGCCGATAATATAGTTCAAAATTATTTTATAAGCATATTTATATTTTGCATATGATAATTTTCCCCCATATGTTTGCTTTTAACCTATATTTTAATTTTTCAAAACTTGATTCGGAACTCATAAATACAAAAATTTGAATAAAGGGACGACTTTGTCAATTATGAAATATTTAAGTCCCTTTTTGTGTAGGCGTAAGAATTCTAATGCTTAAATAATTACATTATCCAACTTTTACTTAACAATCTTTTACTCTTATACTGGTTTACACGGATAAGCAGTTGTTGATTAAAGGGAAATCGTTCCGACGGTAAGAAATTAGAAGATATGGAGAATATATTCCAGACAGAAAGCTTTCAGGCTTTAAAAATTAAAAAAATCAAGTTGTAAACTTTCAAAGTAATTAAAAAAAAATTAATAATAAAACATGCGTTCAACTTTGATTGTGTACCAGTTGTGACTACAACCGGGTAAGTGCCTGGAAATCACAGGTTTTTTTATTTTCCTAACTAAAACCCTTAGTATATACACGGGCAAATAAATACCTATTATATGGAAAACCTTAGAAACTTGATAATTAAAAAATATATATTAAAATATTTTTTTCGAATAAGTATTTATTTAGAGGGAGAAAAATTGTTCACATGTCTTCGAGAAAATATTTATTTTTAAATCCATGAGCAGAGCATGCAAATTTTAAAGAAGCGAATGTAACGAGGGTATAGACTGAGCTTGTAAGGGTTTATTTAAAGTATATTTGAATTTTTTAAAATTGTTATAACATAATAAACATAATGTTTTTTAAAATAATACATAAAAAAAAATAAACTTTGGACTTAATTGCTAATAATGAAATTTTAAATATTATAACTTGTTCTTAATTTTTATATGTACTTATTTTGTTTTATAAATATTTGTAGGATTACCGCACCTCAAGAATTATAATCGTATTAAATAATGAACGCATCTAAAAGTAAAAGATCTTATTGAGCGAACAAAGTCAAGGAACGCACTGTTTCATTTCTCAATTCGCCGAAATGAAAGCTACGCCATTTGCAATTCATGGTTGCTAGTGGTTAATTTTCAAGAGGGAGCCGCGCGAATGTACACGCTGGTGTCAGTTAAATAATCCTAATCCTACAAATAATATTTGTATGGTTAAAAAGTGTTAAAGAGACAAGTGTAGTTTGTTTTGTGAATACTATATCATTGGAATATTTTCCGAAGGTGAGTGCTCTGCCTAAATTGAATTCTACTCGTGAAAACATTGGGATGTTTCCCGCGAAGCGCCGCCGCACTGCATAGCATTTCTATGCGATTACTCAGAAATTATTAACTTAATCGCTTCCTAAATTTAATGTTAAATTAAATAACTCTGTTTTCTAATATTTTTACATAGCCGTCATGAAATGAAAATCCGATTAATTGGTTTGGATTTCGTTTCAATCCTTGTCTTTCTGTACTCATTTGACGATTATTTGATTTGTGTATGCGCGTGCCTTTCCCTCCTCCCCTTCCTTCATTTTCTCCACAAGCGTAGTTATTTCAGCTTACCACTATCAGTAATCTTGTATATAAAGCGCACACTATGTACTAATTCTTCTAACAAAATTTTGTTCAATTTTACATTATAATTTGTTACTTGGAAAAGTTTTTAAAACAGTGAATGATTCTGTTGCTTAACGCCGATTGTGAGTTTGTAATACATCCAGAGAAATTTCTACATTTTTCATAGGCGCCTCTGGCTAAAAAACTTTTGAGAGCCAAGACCCAGACGAATCCTTTACATTAGACCACGAATGTAACTAGTAACATTTCGACCAGTCTGAAGAGTCGAAATGTAATCAATATCTTCCAAATTAGTCGAAATATGTTTCCATTCCATATTAACTTTGTTTCTCAATAACGTTTTTTTATCCTTAATTATGCCGATTGAGTTGTGTACTTCCAAATAAATATCTAATCTTTTAATAATTTAGATAAATCAATACAAAGTTTCGGCATTGGCTCCTCATAATGTTTAAAAGATAACAAGCCAATAAAAAATAATGGGAATATGTATATATAACTCGCAAAATTATTAGCCGTTAGTTTTTTAATATATTATTATTATATTTTATTGTATATTTTCATTTCGTTAGCCATACTTTTTTCTATCCAGCCGGATAATTAAATGGTATGGTCAAATGTGTGATAATTAATATACATGGTCGCCTGAACGGGACTTGGTCGGAAAGTGAGGAATACCTGTACTACTAATATCTACATATATGAACTTTCCAATTTTATGACTTGGTTTGCCATCATTAGTCCATATAATCAAACATTATTCAATATCAAGAGATTTGTGATTTACGATTGTTTACAAGGGACGAACGAACCGGCCCTTTCGTTACGAAAGACGGCACTATTCGTTCGTTGCTAATCTATACACTCTACTAATAAAGATCTACGCTAGTGCGGTGTAACGCTGTGTAGAGTAATATTATTAGCACCCATTTTTGCTGGCATTTTCGCCTGAATGTGATTGTGCAGCATTGACTGACTGCATTGTTTACAAATAGTCAACCGATAGCTATGCATGTTATCTCTTCATAATAATCATTAGAAAATGACTAACTAAATTTAAAATTCCTTTCAAGAATTTACCGAGCTGAACAAATGTGTGTGTGTGTGTGTGATATTCCTTATCTTTTGTAAATACTTTTAAGAAATTCACGATAACGAGATTCGAAAATGTGTGCCAAGTATGCCATTTGATACCACCGCCTCTTCGCCTCTTTCGACAGTCGTTTTTTTACTCCCACTTATTACAACAACCTTCGACATCGACTCGATGCTCTTCAAGCTGAATGAATCGAAGCCATCATTCAACGAATAACTGATTTATTTTTCTCCAAGACAATATACGATATTTTTCCATCACATTGAATCTCAATAAATTGTCTATTGTGGCTTTTGGTATTCGCTGATGAGAGACGACGACGCTACGCTGTTAAGTTATTCAATTAAATTGCAAAAATTTACAAGTTGACATTGAGCTACAAAAACGGCAGCATCTTTATAAGATCTGTACGACTTTGTATCGAGAACTAACAAAGTGTTGTTAGTTCTCGTTGGGTGAAGAATGGAAGGGGCTTGCTTCACAAAATCTACATATCTTTCATTCTCTTTCTTCCAGATTGAGCGATACGTCGTTGTAAGCTTCGTGTCTACAGAGTTCTGCATTACACGTCTTGCCATAAACATTGAATTGGAACAACAAAAACTAACACTAAACATGTCGATGTTGGTTGTTGTTGCTGCTACTTTATTGAATTGTAGTAAATATAGAAATTTTTTTTGCAATTTCAATTTTCATTGTGACCAAACTGAGCGCTGACCAAACCGTACAAATTAATATACATACTTTATATATATATTCTTTCCATGTTCATCATTAAGACACAAATTTTTTTACATCATCGACATTAACGCTAAAAAAGGTTTAAATTCAGTTGATTTTTTTCGAAATAATCCGTGCATTTTGCATCCTAAAATTCATTGAATTTTGTCTCCTTTGTTGGTTTTTTCTTTTTTAAAATTCTTCTCTCATTAAGCATTATTTTATTGCTGTTAATCATTGATTCTTCAAGGTTTTATAGTCATTTTGATTTTTATATTCTCATAACTAGTTTATTCAATCTTTTCTTCTATTTTTTATAGACATTTTTTATTGATTAGTACAAGTTTATTTGTGGAGAATTAAATTTCGTGTGTTGATTTAATTTGTCAAATGATTTATGTGTTAAAAAGTTGATTTAAAACGACATTAATGAAACGAACAAACCAAATGTATTATATAACATATTCTCCAGTTGTTTTAGCAAACACAAACGTTCCCGCTGAAGATGTTAAAGGTCAATAGAAGCTCAGGTTGTTGTATATATTTACTTTGGGACAATCCTAAATCTGATCCTAACCCTTTCTTTTCATTGTGATTAATACACGGGATAGTTGGTTAGTTTAAATTTTGCGTCTGTGATGATATATTTCACTCCGAGTCTCTGAAACTTCTCTTAAGATTTGTTTTCTATGCGTAATGATTTTAATGAGATAATAATTTCCTTTAAATACATTTTAATAAATAATCAGTCATCTGTTATAATTTTCAAGAAATACTATTCGTGTGCGTGTGTGTTTTATGTGCCCCAAAGTACTTGCTCATGTCGCTTTTCGCCTTCGTCGATATAAAACAACATCGAAATATTTACCGTGGTTGCTGTGCCATCCACACGCGATGACCACATTCGTTTTAAATTTTTTTTAAATTACTTACATACTCGTACATACAAACAACAACAAAAACAATTTCTCACGAAACCATAAAAACCTGTACCGCAAGTGCAACCGCAAAGGACGCGGCGCGCTCTCACTCAAATCGAAAAACCGTCGAGTCGAGCACAGAAAGGAACGCTTTGGTTAACTGTGGGTGTGCGTACGCGAGACGCCAACAGGCAGGACCATGATCCCAGCCGACCCAACCATCCAGTAAAGTATTCACTCCTTTAGGAATATCACAAGGGGGACCGACCTGGTGGTGCTGGTGCTCGTGCTCGTGCTCGTACTTCGGTTCAATGTTCATTCCCTTCAATTGTATACAAGTGTTCATGTTCACGTTCCTTTATTTGAAATTTTCTTTTCGTAGTTCCGTGGGCCGTGGCGCGTGTGGTTTTTTTTCCCCTGCTCATCCGCCGAGCGGGACAGAGAGTATGTGTTTTAGTTAAGGCGAGTGTGTTTGTCCGTATATTTTATTCATATGCTAGTAGTGCCACTTTTAATGCCAAGCTTTAGAGAAGTGTGCAGGAGGAGGAGGAAGAGCACTTTTCTTTTATTGTCATTTTTTACAGTTCAGGAAGGACATAATAACTTGAGGTAACTGCGGCAATGCTTTCCGTCAAATTATAAAATGGGTAAACCTTTCTTGTAGTGTAGCATGCGCATCGTTAATAATATTTTCACATTAGATTGTCTCTTTCCTGCGCGTAATTATGTATATCGTAATATAATTTAACAAAAAAAGCAAATTATATTTTAAGTATTCTTTCTCAAATCGTTTAAATGATGGTGAATCTTTTCCATTAGAAATTATTATTTATCTAGTTTTTTTTTTTTTTTTTGTTTCTTTCTTTGAATTTCTTGTAAGTATTTTCTGTTTAGGTTTGCGTTGAGTGAGTCTTATAATTTCAATACTAATTCTTCTAACATTCTTTCTACCTTTGTACAATACTAATAACCTATTCCTCGTTCAATTTGATAATGCGTTTTCAATTTGAACGCATTCGATCTTAAATCGTTGCATGGCTTTTAAATTGTTAATAGCGACCATAACGTGGCCGCCCTCGATAGCAAGTAATGCAAAATAATGATAAAGTAAACAAAAAACCACAAGAACTCTCATTGTGTCTTCATGGTTTTGGTTGCTGTACCTGTCTTGTTGGCATGCGATAAGGCCTAGAAGCTAAAAAGTCATTATTAATTAATCACTATTCAAATAGTAATCGTCAAAGTTTTCTGTCATTCTTTGCGTTATACTCCAACCAACTCAAGCCGTCTAATCATTCTTGTGGCCGGCCAAGCCACCATCTGTCCAGTCGACTGTCATGTGGTCGTTATGTTATATTGTAGTACATGTCAATCTACTTCGAGGCTCGTTTTTTTTCCTCTCTCTCTCTCTGCTCAATCCTGCTAAACATTTCCACGTATGCATTTTAAAAAATTGCCATAGCAACTTATTGTTTTGACGCATTGTTTGCCTGCAGCAGGACATCACGCGCCCCTATTCCACTCCCACTGGCGGCATGAGGGCAAAGTGAGCTTTTGTTTTTTTTGGCCATTCTTCCGAAACATAAAAGTAAAAAACCACCAATAACTGATTGATGATTTCTAACTTTCTTAATAAATTGTTTGCTTCTAGCAAACATTTTTGTTGAATCTATGGGATATTTTGGAAAAGGAGTGCGGAGACGGTGTGTGTCGGACAGTAACAGTAGTGCATGATTTAGGTTGGTTTTCTATCCGTTCGTCTTGGCATGTCTTCGAGTTAATTCTCAATGCGGCTTTGGCTCGCTTCAAACGCTGCTGCTGCTGCTGCCACTTAACTTAATTGACATCTAGTATGAAGTATGTTTTGCTATGCTATTATTTTACATGAGTACCTTCCTATTTTATGGCACTCACAATACGGCTTGTGAGTTGATTTAATAACCTCGTAATTAAGACAATTAACAGAAAAGAAGAAAACCAGTTTCGATTAAAGTAGAAAAGAAGTAAAGATGATTAAAATAAGCAATGAAACTTAGCATGTACATATATATGATATATACATATATTTAAATCCCAAAAATATTAACCTTTTTCAACGCTGCATCATCGGTCGGTTGTCCGATGAAAAGTTTTAGAAAATGGCCCGAAAATGGTATCGCAAAATGATTTCTTTGTTGTGATCACGTGCATGAGCAGAAAGATTTGGTCTCAGAGCCGACCAGTTGGGACAATATTGATCTATGTAGAGCTGTCTTTTTACCCTCAGTTCGAGATCGGTGATTCGATCCATCTTCATTTCAGTTAATGATCAAAATGATAAGATAAGATGATAAGATATATATAAATATAGCTTTTAATCTAGGGCTGTGGAGTAGCTCCAGAGCTGGAGCTTTACATGACCAATTGTACCTAAAGAAGGAGCTTTATTCAGCCACTGGAGCTTTATTTCAGCCACTCAAAGGAGCTGTAGCTATCTTTAGGAGTCGCATCACCTAAATTTTATTTTTATGTTAATACTTTTTAAGGAAAATACAACTATAAATTATTATGAAATTATTATTAATTCGCTGCCAAAGTGTAATGTTATTTAGTAGAGCCGGAGTCAAGTTTAGAAAAATTATACTCCCGCCGCCGGAGTCGGAGCAAAGTGTTACGAAAATCATGGCTGCAAAACCGAGTGTTCGAAAATTTTGCCTTATCATCTTAAGAAATCCGCGCCAAACCCATTTAAGAAATAAGAAGAACTTCTACGGAAATAAATTTATTGATACTGTCCTTGGTTCTTGTATGCTTTAAATTGATTTAAAAGTGTATACATATCTACAATATTTTAATTTTTATTAAAATCCAGTGAGAACTTGACCATCTGAGAACATTTACCTTGTTATTAATAATCGATATTCTTGTTAATTGTTGGCAATGCTTTTAATTGTTCATTTCTAAACTCATGATTAAATGAAATTATTGGTGGTTTTTAGTTACAATTTTTACCTTCATAGTGTAATATCGTATCAGATGTAGGTACATACATAGTTAATATCGTCCTTGTACAACTTGGCCACCTCGGCCGCGCACATTACAACAATGTTTTGTACGTACTATATTATATGAGTTTTATTTTAAAATATGCACAATGAGAAATATCAGCTGATGTTGACAAAGTTAAATGCACGACCATTTTTTTGTTTTTATGTGGTGGCAATTTATAATGACGGAATCGTTATAGCTGCGGAACAATTTTCCATGATTCGATTACGCATGAAGGACGTTCTGTGCGCCATTAAAACCAAAGAGCTTGGCATTATTATTAAAGCCATCTCTGTCAATATTTAAGCCAAGGTACTCGGAGTATATCACGGTACACCCCTTGTCGTGGTATTGTGGTGGTTAATGTTGGCAAAGGTATTTATTAATTCATGTCCTTTTCGGTATGGCCCTGGCCTCTTGCATGCCTGTTCGTCAATACCTTGACAGATAGTTTAAACCATCTAAGCTTTTGTGTTGTGGCACTGTAGCTGTCCACAATAATTATTTCCGTTGCGTGGTAGCCGCAAAAATTTCCCCTTAATTTTTTCTGTCATCTTTTTTTTCCATTCTATGCTCTAGTATTTGTAATGATATATTATCTGTTAGGTTTTTATTGGCTGTCCATGGAGGTCCTTCTCCTTCGTGGCTCTTCATTTCCACGGAATGTAAGGTAGATAATGTTGAATGATCTACATACGCGAGGCACTGAAGGATTAGGTGGAGCTATATGAATTGCTGATTTTCATTGGTCAATTTCCGGTCGAAATCGAACGAACAGTGAGTGAGTGGTCGGTCGAAATCGAGCAAGTGTAGTGACAAATACATTTCCCGACTTCCCAAATATACGGCCTTCTTTTTCTCTCGCCCTATTTTATATAGATGTTCTGAAATGTGTCTATTCCTATAAGTGTCTATAAAATAAAGCCTTTCCATTTTATAGAACGTTAGTTGCTTAAGATCTGTGCTCAGGAAAAGTGGCTCGACTGACATTTCTATCCTATCTGTTGGTGGATACTATAATCTAAATAAAAAAGTCAGTCACAAAGTAGTGCCAATGATGAATTGTGTTCCAAAAATGTGTGTTAAAATTGTTAATTTGTCGAAAAATTATAGAGTAGTAGAAAAACTGTTAATGCTAAAGTGGGCGGAAATTCAGGAAAAGGCATTAGAAAATTATAGAATAAAGCTGTGATATATATATAATAATGCTGATGCAAAACTGTGTTAATTTGTATTTAAAATAGAAGGTAAAAAATAAACACATCATTGTCTAATTATGAATTGAACGAAAGAGTAAATATCCAACCATTGGCTGAATAGTTAAAGTTACTTAACTTTCTCCATAGATGCTACACTAAAATACTAGCACGATAGGTTCTATTTATTGTAGATCATTTGAATTCACTTGAAAGTTTCCTCTCATTACTCTATCATCGATACATACCTTTGCTTATTATCGTGCCGTCCGTTCGTCTCCAAACCAATTCGCTAATTATTTAGCAATGGAAGCTTTTTATGCTTAATTGATCTAAGTTTAAGTGTAATTATCTGGTATCTGGTACAAAGGTCTAGAGACCTTTTTTTCTAGAAACTTCTACGGTTAGAAACACTTACCTTAAAACAAATGTTATCCTTATATGGTAAAGGCTACACAGCTGCCTGAGACGTCTCGAAGGCTTGTTTAAGACGTCTTGAAAGTTTCACGGGTTGTCTGAAATGCTTCCAATGCTTTGAAATCGAGCGACGACTTTTGGAAGCGCTGCTAAAAACATTACCACAAATGCCTCCGATCACGTCACGGCTTCATTCGAAATCGCAACGCAAACTGATGTTGTTATATCAGTTTCGAATCTTTCGAGAGGTCTCAGGCAGCTCTCTAGTAAAGGCTTTTAATGAAAAGTTATTTAGATAACTTTTATAGATGAAAAATACTTTTGTCTCTTTATGTTAAAGCATATAAATCTGATATATTATGGATTGCCATTATTTAAAAAAGCTGATAGTCGATATAAGTATTAGCTTTAAAGAGCTAATTAAGACAATGGAAACCTTTAAACGACCGTCAAGACAAAAAAAACCCAAATTAATTAAACTCAGAGTAAGGCAGCTTACACTGCCGTTTCTATATTTCGGCTCTTGCTATCGAAACGTTAACAAGGGACGGGCTTGTATATGAAATATTACTGAAATTGTAACAAAGCGAAATCAATAAGTTAGATTTATGTTAACATTGTTAAAATCTCAAGAAGAATCTAAACATATTATTTCCTCGATAGAATTGAATAAGTGTGAAGTGAAGCAGCAAATTGTAATTCAGAATTTCTAAATTATCTTATGGCAATTTCCTTTTTTACCGAAGCCTTAATGTCAAATCGTTTATTTTTTTTTGCGAAGATTTTTTTTGTGAACAATTTATTTTGAAATTGTTGTAAAAAAATTTCACGAAAAAAATTCCATAGTTAAATAGTTAATGTCCGCAATCACAGAAAGCGCAGGAAGGTGTATTTTTTCATTGGATTTCCTTAGAATTGATCCTTATGTGGCTGGAATTTTTCGCTATTTGTCGCTTTTCTTTTTGCCCTCTTCAGTTATTGTTATATAATTTTTAAGGGGAACCGTGTGTGCTTATTTTTCTTACTAGAATTATTCTTGTTTATGAATAATAAAACGTTTGAAAAGTTTATTACAATTTCGATTTCTTCTCTTTTTTACTTGCAGAAAAGATGAAAGGAAAACGTGAAA
Source organism: Conops quadrifasciatus (assembly GCA_949752815.1). Taxonomy (NCBI): domain Eukaryota; kingdom Metazoa; phylum Arthropoda; class Insecta; order Diptera; family Conopidae; genus Conops; species Conops quadrifasciatus. The sequence goes on along the minus strand of OX457077.1, from coordinate 13,548,022 downwards.
ACAATGATAATGATGGTGGTCCTCATCAGGAAAAACGTAATCGTCGCAATGACGACCAAGTTAGGATCCTGATTCCCAGCAATGTAAATATATTGAGCCTTGTGTCCTCCTCATAACGACAATATCCATGTAATTTTGAAATTATATTTTGCAGATTGCCGGCGCCATAATTGGCAAAGGAGGACAGCACATACAGAAAATGCGTTCGCAGGTATAATTCGTTAGATTTTACATTTGAATTGTATTTCAGTTTCCTGTTACCGTAACACCACCTCTTTTCGATTTCCCGCCCGCATTTGTTCATTATCCAGATGCCCTCTCTCTCTCTCTCTCTCTCTCTAATTCAAGCGGACGGAATGTTCACAACGCTTTAGTTAGTGCCAGTCTAGAGGGCAAACCCAGCCCAGCCCAGACCAAAAAGCTAACTGAACATTTCACCAGCAGGCTTTCGACAATTCCAGAAGGCGTCTCTTTTGTAGAAGCTTGTCCACAACGATGTTTTCTAAAATGCAGCAAAAATCATGTTATTTCTGTGCAGCAACAGACATTAATTGTAATTGTACTACTTTTTTATCCTTTTGAGGAAGTACATAAATTCCTTCCGAAGCTTTATTCCTTCTGCAACCACTTGCTTCAGTAACAACCGAGAGCTGGTGTATTGGAAATATTAACCCGATTTGGGGCGGCTCTAGTCGAAGCTTTATTCATCTCGCAGCCATTCATTAAGCTGGTTCTAATCAACTCGACTGATAATAGTACACTTTTCACAATCGCCGCCTCACTGCCGTACTCTTTTCTTAAACCTACTTATCCTTAGGCGCTTTATTTACCATAAATTAATACAACAAATAATTTACATATAAGCAATTAACTTAACTATGTTTATTTCTCTCTTCTCTCGCCACAATATTTACATCTCTCTCTTTATGTAACCGATAACACAAAATCGAAACCATACCACCAAATGTTGAAATGTCTAACCACGACCACTTGTCAACCGATTTTGAACCGAACCGATTCGATCCGATCCGAACCGAACCAACCTGATCTGATCTGATCTGATACCGATATCGATAATCTGTGCCTGCCTGCCTGCTCGCTCGCTCGATACGAATCTCGCCTCGCCTCGCCTCGCCATGAATCTCTAAACGAACACCACCACCACCACGTCCAACACAAATGCCCGCCCGTCCATTGTGTGCCAATTACTTGATCCGATACCGATACTGCTCCTGCGATTGGCCCTGGTTCTGCCCCAACACCACCACCACCAACCACCAACTGTTCGAACGTCGAAAACCACCAAACGCCATGCCATATATATATACATATACATGTTGACCACAATCGTAAACAAACGATTTTGCGGCGTCGTGACCGAAACTTAAATCTGTGATTTAATTTACATTCGCTATTAATTTTTGTCACAAATGATACATTCGTATTTGTACGTACTCCCGTCAATGTTGCGTCAATGATACATACCAACAAAAAAAAAAACTGATAAACTGATTGCCTGCTGCTGTTCTCGTTCCTGCTCCTGCATCTGCTCCTGTCTGTGCCGATCACTGTCTGCACACACAAACAAAAACCAACTCTCGACTGCGTACCACCGCAAATAATGCCGCGCAACTCTGCGGCTTGCTCGTTCAAATAAAAACAATCTGTTATCGAAACAAACCAATCAACCAACCAACACCGACCAACCAACCAACCAAACCATCATCCAAATGCAGTATAAAGCCACTGTGTCTGTCGACGATTGCCAAGGCCCCGAACGGTAAACACATTTTCTATCAGTTTTCTTATTCTTATGCATAATATAATTTATTTTTAATTAAAGTATATTCATTTAAATAGCGTTTATGGTTTTTCAATTTAATACTGTCGTTCTATATTTGCATCCTTGTTGACTTTTTTTTTGTCTCTCGCTCAGCCAACAGTATTTTATTTCCTATCTTAACCTTTACTCTCTCTCTCTTCAACCACAAGCTACTACTTATCCACCATACGCACAGATAGAGCGTGCGTGCGTATGTACATACATATGTACGTATAATGAAGCATAAAATTATAATTCAATCAACCAAACAACAATCAACCATGTTAACATTTTAGACTGGTAGAAATTTATTGATGAACGCAATCAATAAATCAGTATTACTAATTTCTATATGTTGCGATTAAGGATAATAGAATTTCAAACTAAATAAGACTAACAATGAATGAGCTTTTGTGTTGCTCAATTGTACATTCTTTATGCATTTTTAGTGTCGATCTAGTTGAACGTGCAAAATAATGTAAAGCATTGCGTTTGAAATCGAGAATTTTTTTTTTGGGAAAACTGTAAATACACATACCTCAAACATTGTTTGATGATAGAAAAATATACTTCAGGATCATTCAAGTTTGTCGTTTCGGTCAGACTAACAACAAAAAATCGTCTACTCTTCGTCGGTACCATATTCAACCTTTTTCTAAAGTTCTTTTCTTAACTTAACGAGTTCGACAGCTCACACCAATACTACCAACCATCACCCATTCATTTTTTGTCAAAATCCTGACATGATTGAAGGTGGTGAACATTGCCCAACAGAGTCTGATACCACAAACTTTGCTCTCCAAACATTATCGTATACCGTAGGCGCTGCGTAGTGCTTTACCAGATCTCACCATCACGCCATCACCCACCATCAGGGTGTTTATTGTAATATGTATCCTACCTAAACTTGGTCGTAAGTTTTCTTAAGACGATTAACATGCCTCTACTACTCACTACTCATTCGACTCTAAGGTGTCGGTTTGTTTGTAGCCTTCTCCTTGTCAAAGTTTACTTAACTGCCATACTATTTCATCATTTCATCCATGTACGGCGGCCGTAAGTCTTAGTCACTTTTCGTTGGGATCTGTTATGCTTTTAATTTGGTATAGCAGACATTTTAGTATTAATAAACACTTAAGTTGTTGAATTTGTGCAAAAAAACGCCCTAAAAACTGAAAAAATATCACAAAATATAGACTAAATACAATATGTTAAATATTTGTCTTGTGTCATCTAGAATCTAGATTTATGCAAGCAGAAAAAACTACTTACGACTACTAAATACTACTATAAATATTTCATGTCGGAATGGGTCCATCATCTTCCAGCAGTAAACTATAAAAAGATTTTATTATTTCCAAATCTAAGTTTACGACAATTTGGCAGCCATTAATTCATGTTATACGATTGCACGTCTCATAGTCACAACCAGTTTTTTATAGTCTGTGGTCTCTTCTCTACTGGACTGACTGCTGAAGATTAAGCCTTTCAATATTGATGACTGCACTGCAACCTTTTAATTGTGAGATTTTTTAATAAGAAATAATTGCTTGTATTTTCATGCCACTCGTGCGCGCGCAGTACCATATTGATTTCATCAGATCTGGACTCAACATTGAAGATTATTACGGAAATGCTCAAGTATTTCGAAGAAGTAAGTAACTGCCTAATTGCATTATTGTTGTTATTATTATTCGCTTTGTGTATTCTTGTGCAATAATAAATATTTGATGGGCTAATTTTCATTTTCTTTCGTTTAGCGTGACGATGAAGTCGATGTACGTTTACTGATACACCAGAGTCTGGCGGGATGCGTTATTGGCAAAGGTGGCCAAAAGATTAAGGAAATCCGAGATGTAAGTACTTGCTTAATTTTGGTTTTTACTTAACTCTTCACGTTCATTCTCCTTCGGTCGTCTCGAAAGTCTTATCAAGGCGTTTGCAACGGCGTAAAAATCGTCACATATTTTAGGGATCCATAATTAATTATATTGCTACACTATAAATATTGACTCAAAAACTAGAAACCTATTTAAACAAAGAAATGCAAAGACCTCTAGAACGTTTCTGAGTTTACAATGAGAAGCAAATAGCAACTTCTTACTGTGAATGTATATTTCCTGATTATGTTTATATGGAGACCATCCTAGTCCAATGGTGCGCCTAAAGTTTCGCACCATCTATAATATGTATCTTCAATCTTCATTCTAATATAATGAAGAAATTGATCGTTCTTTCCTTTATCCTTAAATGTTCTTGGAATAAACAATAAAAGATTTTTTGGTTCCCAATTTCGGAGAGCCTGGCTTTTTGTTGATATCTTCAAAATTATGGCGGATAGAAAAACTATTTTTTAATACTATTTTCGATATAAAATAAACCCAACAAAATGAAAAAAGTTACTTCTTCTTTTAATTCACTCAGCCGTCAATACTATTAAAGAAATTGCAGAGAAAGCCAGACGAATAACGATTCTCTTTTCGATTGTTTGATTATTCCTTGAATATACTCCTGTTGAAAGTCCTTCTTTGTAGAGCTAAAAACAGAGGAAAAAATTCCTATAACTTCTCTCCTTTCTTCGTGCTTTTAACTTTATAAATGGAGAGATAGAAGCCTTTATTTGCTCTTCAGAGGCTGACGAGCCAACGAACCGCCGCCACTTGAGGAAAACTGTGGTCAAGTAAGTTAGTAATGCTGACGTTCCGAATGAACACATCAACGTTATAAAATTTCCTTCTGATGGCATGCAGGAAATTATATATGTGTATGTGTCGAGCAACAACAATGATATCCTTCCGTAAAAGGTGCAATAAAATATTTTTTATTGCTTGTGGGCACTGGAGATTGTCTGAGGCTATTGTCCATTGAATTTTGTTGTTTATGCCTGAGCGCGGACCGAAGGCAATTCAGGTGAAATGAATTATAGTACATAATGGCCGGAATCATTCAAAGGAATAATACGCCCGGCGCCGCCCAATGAATTTTCCTGGCTAGCAAAAGCAAAAACAAACCGTTTAAATCGTAATACTACTACTACCAAATCGAATCATACATTCAACAACACTAGGAACACTTTTTCCACCAGGTTTTTTATTGTTTTTTTTTAAATTTATTATGTGTAAATATTTTTGGAATACAAAAACTGGGAGTCGTCTTTTTTTATTTTTTCATTTTATTTTTTCCTCAGTACTTCTTTGTTCCTCCTTTGGTCTTCAAAACAGCTTTTACTCTTTTAGGAATTGATTTGTAGAGGTTTTGAATTTTCTTTGTGGTTTTTTCGCTGTACCACGCATCACTTAAAAATCTTTAAAGCTCCTCGATTGCGGAAATCACGTCTACTTTGCTAATATTTTTTAGATATTTTTTTCTACATTCACGGAGCCTTTCAGCAATAAAATCTGTCCAACTCCATGATATATAGTATAGTATAGCGGTGTATAGTATATGTGACCTGTTTGGTGTATATAAGAAACTTCCATCCGGTAAAATAATTCGCAGCAAAGTACTTCCACCTTCTTCTATCCTTTTTCCTTAATTTTTTCGTTTTGTGCTTTAAAGTGGCCTTAGTTTTTCAATCAATATCATCAGTATCGAAAATATGAGGAGTTAGTTCCAGGAGTTTCGAAAAGAAGGAGAAGCACTGCAAAAAATCTCGACTTTGACATTTAGCATTTCTGAAACTATTTAGATGAAGAAGAAAGAATATGAGAAGAATGTGAGAATAGAGTAAAATAATCTTTCAACAATTAATGCCAATGTGTACAAAAACAAGATGGAGAAAAAACAGCTGCTCTAATGCTCTCTCGCTGAGTGACAGGAGGACTAACTGACTGTAAAGGGAAGTCTTCATTTGGGTAATAAAAGTTGTCGAGTTGTATGGGAGCGTGTATGCGTGTGTGTACGAGTGGGTTCCATCATAGATAGAAGAGTTTGTTCCCTTGAAACAATTGACGTTATCGATATCACGGCTGTCACTGCCGGTTGTCGGTCGTTGCCGGTCGTTGCCGCAACCTAACCATCAACGCCGCGCAACGCCGCGTCATCGTTCGTCCCTGTCGCAAACATTGTTCGGAAACGCATTTCCTGCTGCGGCTTTTTTGTTTTTGTAGCACAGTTGAAGTGATGGTGGTGGAGGAGAAGGAGGATATTCCTTTCATCACATAGTACGTACATATTTCAATATACCTACGTGCGCTGTTGTATACGTATGTACTTGTATGTTACGTCGTATGTACGTGCATGTTTTCCACTTGTGTGTTATGTCGAGAGGATTGCATTTGACAGTCACTTACGCTTAACAGCTTCCTGTTACTTAATAGATAGATAGAGATTGAGTTAAAAAGTACGTTCTTCTTCTTTAGTAACGTTCGAGTAGTTTGTAGCTTGTGCTACGACGACGATACGTTACGATAATGACGTTGTAAGTTAAACAAAGTTAAACTTTCCTTTTTTAAATAGTTATAGTTTGGTGATTTATTGATTGTGTTTTATATTATTGTCGCTTTGAATGATACGAATGCATCCTCTATTTGTTTATTTTTTTTTTCGGTTGTTTTAGGTTAATTTTTTATACATTTTTACGCTAAATATCAAGCTAAAAAGGCTAATTGGAAATTTCGCCTCACGCCATGGCCACGCTAAAGAATGTTAAGCAAGAAAATTTATAAATCTAATCAAATGAAATTACCAAAGAACTTTAATTCCTAACGCATTAGTTTTAAAATCTGAATCGTATGATTTTGTACGACAGCGTAGTAAAGATTTAAAAGAGCGCAGTAAGGATTTATCTCAATTTGTTTGTTGACCCGATTTTTTTTTTGAATAAGAGCGATGGCTGATATTCGAGAGAGCAAAAATTTCAAAAGTCAACACAGGATACAGAAAAAAGTATGTGCAAAATTCGTTCATTTGCAGAGCTGCCAATTTATTTATTCCTGTCAAAAATAGTTCGCTCTAACTAACCAAGCTAAGAGAAGCGAAAAAGTAGATAGAATGGGGGGAAAAAACCGGAATAATTTTATCCGTTTGTCATCGTTATTGTGTAGACATCTCTGAAGTGAAGTGGATGCAACTTAAACACATCATCATCAGCATGCTTTTGCCACTAACATTTCGCACTCAACCTCATCCGCACAATGACCATTAACAAGAGCAGTGATGGAGGCGGGGATAGAGGCAACAGAGGCGCACCGGCTGCGACAGCACCAGCGCAATGCCAACGTCCTTTACTGCTGGCCACTTTAAATGAGGTCAATGAGTTATTGTCCTCATCGACTACATATAGCGACGGCAGGGGTTGACTGGGCAGTGTGTTTTTTTTGTTAGTAGAGAAACTGAGGTGTTCTCTCTATCTTTCCTCTTTTGGTTTTTTTATTTTCCATTTTTTTTACAACTGAAATTAAGATTATTATCCTTATGTCTATTTTTCTACGTGAATGACATCAAAATGCTCATTAAATCTGACCTACTTTACGTATATGTTACCTACCAGCTTTAGAGACATTCTTTAAAAAGAAAGCATACCTAAGAAAGCATTCACGACCGAATGGTCGGTCAATGCATCAAATCATTGCAACACAGAAAAAATATATTCCAACTTTCCAGCACGCTTTTAAGACTTAAGACTTCACACATCAAAAAGTACACTTTTCTAAGTATACTTTATATATTCCAAGATGTTATTTTCTTGTAAGGCAGTTATGTCAAGTCTATGATATTAAGAATGGTATGGTGTGGTCTGTAAGACATCATGGCATCCGTTTTCAGCTGCCGGGAAGATGTTCGTTGTAAGCATGTGCATCTGTAATTAATTTAAAAAGGAAGGCGTAACTTAAATCGTTCTGCCTAGAAAAGTGTGTGCATGTGTATCGTGACGTAAGTACTAAATACATCTGCCTGCATTTTGGGAAACTTCATTTTGTCGTCGGTCAACGTCGCGCCGCCATCGTTATACAATAGATATATGTATATTCTATTATTTTCTGGGTACAGAGTGGAATGTTTGAAGAACACAATCCACTAAAAATCATTAAAAAATTTACTTCTTAACTTCAGGTAAGGCGCACGCATTTACTTTTGATCTTTGCAGTGAGTATTTTTTGTTCTTTCTCTCTCAGTTGGCAGGCAGTCATCGTCATTTGTGTCAGATCGATCCTTCCTTCTGACTTCTTTACGTACGTCCTTAAAGTGTTTCCAGCTGTTGCTGTACGACGACGACGACGACGCACAGCTTGCGGTATCTTCTTCAAAATGCATTGGGCTTGCTTTTTCTTAATTCTTTGGGTTTTAAATGATGGTTCATTTCTCGATTCTGATGCTTCAACTGTCCAGTAATTTTTTTTATTGTCCATATGTTGCTGATGAGAGTAGAGTGAGGTGGCAGGCAGCAGCTGCAAATGTTTTTGGTCAATGTTAAATTTTTCAGTGATTTATTAAATTTAAGAAATGATTGCTATTTGTAAGTATTTAAAATCATAAAAGGTTTCGTTCTATCAATCAAATCGGAGAAATTTTTTGCTGATTACAACCAAAAACATTGCTTAATTTTCTGCAAATATTATGTTTTCAACGATAGTCTTTTGTTCTACATGATTCGTAGAGTGATTGACTTCTTTATCGTAATATTTTCGACGACCATCATTCCTTTGGTTTTCTTAAATATGTACATAAATTCCAACGTTTCTGTTTTGTCGTATGCCGCATGCCGTGACGCGTGTTCTTTTATATTATATGGTGTTTCCATAAAATGATTTTGGTTTAGGCTTTCGAATATCGATCAAGTAGTGTCAAGTGTTTCCATAAAAAACTGGTTTTATTTTTGGTTTTGCTAGGTTTTCGCTCCCTGCTTTTGTTGTTGAAGGCAAAACCAATGTTTTTTTTTGGTTTGTTAATTTTGATAGAATATTTTTGTATACAAAATTTCTTTCTTTCTTCTATATTAACTATAGAAAGCGACATCGGTATGGCGTCTAGTATTTCGAACTTCGAAAGAGGGTTGAAAACAGCTAAAACCATAAATCTTTTTGGTTTTGCGCTGAACTTAAAACAACAATAACAATAGAGATATATTAGTTTTGTAATGGTTTTTGTTGCGAAAACCAGTTTCGCGCTAAACCGTTGCCAAATTCGCTTTATGGAAACACCATATTAGACCCTATGACTACTGGTTACCAATCTTTGAATTTAATTAAATACAAGCATTCAGTATTTTTCGTTTTTCAGACTGTAAAAAATAGACTGTTCTAATTGATAAAATTATTAAATATTAAGATTTCGCAGAATTTGAGTGCATCTGCAAAGAAGATCAACAGATATTTCTGTTACTAAGTTTATCGCCATTAAAAATTCCTAAAAAATGTTAGGTTTCCTGCCGAAACCAAAATGTTCCAAATCGTTGCCAAAGGAAAACATACATACATCGTTCACGCACGATATGCGTTATGATTTTAAAGAGGTCTCAACTCACATAATCCTTGCCGTATCCGTATGTCATGCGCAGGATTTTAGAGATTAAATGATGCAAGAAATCTTGCATTTTTGTCTTGGGCTGCACGTACCAAACATACTATATTTAATGGTGTCGGGGATCATCGGGGACATTGTCAGAATCGTGGGTGCTCGGCAGAGGTAATGCGACCATCACCGACTGTCTGTCTATCTATTCGATCCTTCCAGCTGTCGTGGTGTCATACCTTCAGCCTCACATCCGCTCTCTTGCGATCGATCTTAGCCTTTTCTGTGCCTGTAGTCGAGAGCAGCAGGGCGTGACAAATGACGTGCAGGTGTTGCAATGGCAATGGCAACGATAACAGCAACGGCAAAGGCAACAACAACGGACATAGTTATGAAACTACCCTTCTCGTATTTGAGTTGGTCTTCCCTGTTCTCTGTTTCCTATTTATATTTTTCTTATACGTTTTCAATTATCGTACATAAACTCATGTTGTCTGTTCTATATAATATTTTAAAGTATTGTAATCTTTTGAAAACTTTTATTTGAAAACTATTGAAAATACTATGTAGATTTAAGAAAGAAAGTTATTTCTTCGGCGTTTTATTTTCATTACTTTTACAAACGGTAGACCCGTTTTTCTTTGCACTTTGCCCGAGTCTTCTTCTCTAAGGCTCGATTCAGTTCTTCATTCAAACATTACGATTAATGTTTGCTTTATGGTACGAGAATTTTGTATGATCATTTCCTTCCTGTTGTAATTTCGAATTTAAGATTTTTTGCGATGTTGCGAATCTTTTGAGTGCAGCGAAAATATAGCAAACGTCTAAGGACGATTTTACATCGTTCATCGTCTTTCAGTGTTGTGCATTATACGATTATTTCTAACTATGTATAGTCTGTTCTTCCTTTCTGTCGGTTTTTATAAAAGGCGAAATTTTTTTCTTTTTCCTTTCTCAACTTGTTTACTTTCATCATTTATTTTCGACATGCCATCATCCGTAGGAAGTTCCTCTCGCTGTTGTTGCTGCTGCTCCCTCTCAACTGCGTCCTGGCGCAGTTGATCCGCTCCCGCTTGCGTCAGTTGGTTGCTGCTGCTGCTTTATAGTTATGCTGTATTTGCTGTCAAGGCTTGTGCTACACAAAGCGTCGTTTGGAATTTTATATTTTATTGTCGTCCTTTTTATTTCTTGTTGCTACACACAAATTCCAGAAGCAAGCAAACGTTGGTAAAGGTTGGAAAGGGGGGGAGGGGAAGGAGGAGGGGGATAACTCTACCCAAACATAGTACATAAACTGACACGAAGCCAAACACGCAGGCAGCGGCGGCAGCTATAGTTTGCTCCACAAAGTGCCCGAAAGAGAAAGAGGAAGAAGACGATTGAAAAAACTAGCGCCTTGCTGTGTCGTCTACTCGTACTACCACTGCTTCTTCCTTTTTTTCAATTTTTTGTGTACTCTGTATTAAATTTTTTCCGGTTCGACAGGATATGGTTTGCGAACGCTCGTCGGAAAGGAAGCCGCGCGGCGCAAGCGGCGAATTAAGTGGAAAAAACGTACGCTTAAACTTAAATGCATAGCAATGAGAACGGAAGAGGGGACCCCCCCCCGCCCAACTTGTATTAAAAAAAGGAACGCACAGACTTAACTTTATTTTGTTTCTCTCGATTTTATTTAGGGCCGCCACGTTGCGTTGCGTTGCGTTGTTCGACAAAACTTCGATTATTAAATATTAGCGACAAAATGTTTTATATGAATGACTGACTAAGTACATATTAGACAGACAAACAAGCGCTCACACACACACACACACACACACACACACACTCCCATTCATCCTTATATATTCAAAAATTATCGCATATACACACTCCAACATAACCATACATTTCTGATAATGAGAAAGGACAAAACAAAATGCGTTGATGCGATGATGGTGTCACCAAGTCCAGAAATCCTTAGTAGGTAATAGCCTAGCATGAGTTTATTGTCTGCTTAGTCAGAGGCGGCGTTTGTTGTTGTATAGACTTTGTAATGTATTTTTTAAATATGTAACGGGTGCGCCGTCTTTTATGTCAGTATGTAAACATTAAATAACTTTAACATTTATCAACCGATTGACGTGACATGTTTTTGTCGTAAACGTGCTTTTCGGTACAATTTTAAACATAAATCGAAATAAACTGAAATAGTGACGCTGTACATTAAAAATAGTCGTGCATATCATCGAAAATTGATCGTGGCGGCCAAGAAGCAAAGTCTGACAAAACTATTTGTCGTTTGTTGTTGAATTTTGTTGAACGCGAGACAGTGGGCGATCGTCGACATGCCGCTCATCAATGCCCGAGACGTTCCAATGAATACTGGTTGACGCGGTAAGACAGAGAGTGTTGCCGACAAGAACTCACATATGTTGTATCGTCACCGCGGTCAGCATTTTGGCGTCTGTGGAACCACCTTGCGGCGCTTTTTCAAGGATAATTTGCCTTTGTTTCCGATGCATATAAAGTGCAATTGACTCAAAGACCATCAACGTCACTTGAAATACGGCCAAACAGTCACTTACCGACATAAAAGATGGCGCACCCGGTATTCTCGTAAAATATATTCTTCCATTTTATTGGAATACCTTTGACTGACTGATGTCAAAAGCATGGTTCGTCCGTCCGTTTCTTTCATCCATTCTGCTTACAAAATTTTGAATGTTGCTTCGTGGCTTTGCTGCTCGCTTTAATTTCATATTTGCTTTTTAATTTAATTATTTGAATATATTTTGTATTTGTCATCCATCCATCGTCATCGTGTAGTTAGTTTTAGTCGGTCGGTCGCTCGGTTAGTGTGAGTTTATTGTTATTACTCTTGAGACTGCGGTGCATGAAATCATCGGAGTCCTGTGAAAAGTAAAAGAGACAAAACGCACAAGAAGAAGGTTGCTTCACAAAATTGCAAAAACGTATTAAAGTGAACGAACGCTTGGTTGAAAGAGATGAATGGGTAAAGGTAAAGCCAAACCGAGCCGCCGGCTGTTGTTCAGAAGCTCTGAGCGGAGGCTAAAAAGATGTGACTTTTTTGTTACGAGTATGTACGTACAACATCCTTCTTCCTTAGTCGTTGTTATTTGTGGTTGTTTATATAACGAATTTCGCCGATTTCTCTCTTCATTTTGTTCTCTCTCTCTCTCTCTCTCTCTTTCGGTCTTTTTTGAGTTATGTATGCGCACGCAGACACTGTTATTCTCTTCAATTTCTGTGAACTCCTTCCTTCCTACTTACTTTCCACATACCAAATTGTTGTTGTTGTTGTTGTTGTTGTTGTTGTTGTTGTTGTTGTTTTTTTTTTTTTTTTTGTTATCCTTTTGAAGTATTTGAAGTATGTACATAGAATTATGTATGTTCCCATCCATAGAGTATCTCCTAACTATACATACTGAAGTGTATATATTTTCAGTATTGAATGATTAAAGGACTGTGGTGTTGTGTATTGGACCATTTGTCAATGTGTACCTACAAGTATATTGATTTGAATTTATGTGTGCCTGCGTGTGGCTATGTATTTATGTATCTGTATATATGTATATATGCGTGTGTATATGCCCTGTGTAGTGCTCCTAACACATATCCCTACATAGTCTTCGGGAATTTTCAAACTTAACTAGTTCAAAGTTAACATTGGTCGTGAACGCGTCGTTGTCGTCGTCGTCGTGGTCCTCGTCCTCATCCTCAGATTTTCTTATTCTAAAGAGAAATATTTAAGACTCTTTAAAAAGGAATTCTATACGCATGAAAGGAATATATGAAAAAAGGTATAAAATGAAATTCGTAAAGGCTTTAATAATCGTATAACGTTGTAAAGAACAAAAAAAGACGTTGTCTGTTCGTTCGGTTCAATAAATTCTTACGAGATATTTCCATGGCTTTTTCATTTCTTCTAGTTTTATTAACTACAAAATTTAAACTAATGTAATACCAACAATTTTTCTACAATAACCGGTGGTAACCCCGGCACGCTGGTAGTGTGGTTTATCGCGAATTTGCAAAACGTTACTAAGTTCATTCAAAATTTGTTGGTCTTGCAGAGTTCTTGCGTTCTAACATATGACACTTCGCGTCGAAATTCATCATCGCTTTTAAATTAAACGCTTTGTGTTGAATATAATTGAATTTTAAACGCGCGCCCTTTTAAAGAGTTGTGTGAAACGCTTGAGATTATTAAAACTTCTTAACAGACATGACAAAGTTTAGAATTTTTTTTTCTTTTGGCTGGCTGGTTTTGTTTGAAAGTGCAAACATACTCTTAGCTCGTACCTTTTGCATGAAAATCTTAAGATTAATTGAAAATCCTGTTTATTTAATGACTTGCCAGAACAAGAATGTAATCGCTTTTCGGCCTGAGACTGGGACGCACCCAGTCAACGGTGACGGCGTCCAGACAATTAATGCTCTTTTCGGTCACGAGAAACACTTACGCATACTTACTTTTGCATTGCGGCGTCAGCTGTAGAATTTTTACGCCAGTATCTGATTTCTGAAAACGACTTGCCTATAGCGAGCTATCACGGTGGTTTTTTCCGTCGTCTTTTGCTTAATTCTTCATTTTTCTATGTTAACATACCACAAACGTCGTCAGTACATACTTTAAGATCTTCCCCTTCCCACCCCTCCTCTTATTGTCGGGCAGGATTAACGACGACGACTAAATTTCTCTTTTACTTAACAATTTTCTGGTTTTGGCAAGTTTTTCTTACGTTGCTGTTGGTTAAACAGCAGTTTTGAGGTTAGGTTTTAGAAGCAAGCTGCTTTTTTTTTTCCCGTCGCTATAAGTAATTCCTTTGAGAAAAAGAAGGAAGAGCAAGAGAAATTTTTTTCTCTTTTGAAATTTTTACCTGTTGCACTCGCCTTTATCTGACCATCCTTTTTGATACGACAGAGTATGTTCATCTCTTTTAATTTCGCATATAATGTTTGTCTCTATCTGTCTCTGATGAATTGTGGTTTTTCTCTCATTCTCAGAAAATAGGATGCCGCATTTTGAAAGTCTTCTCGAATGTGGCACCTCAGAGCACCGACCGTGTCGTGCAGACTGTAGGAAAACAAAGCCAAGTTCTCGATGCCATTCGGGAAGTGATCAGTCTGACCCGTGAGGTGAGTTCATTGCATGGTTAACTTTTTCACGCTTCATTTAACAATAATAATCTGCTGCTTATTTTGTAGACTCCCATAAAGGGACAAGTCCACAACTATGATCCCATCAATTTCGACCGCATGTACGCTGATGAATATGGCGGCTTCGGCACCAGCGGCAACCAAAATCAGCGGCAATCGCGTGGCGGCAACGGCGGCGGTGGAGGCGGAGGTGGCCGCTTTGGCGGCGGCGGCGGTGGCAGTGGTGGAGAGCGCAGCAATTCGCGCCGCAATGACCGCAGCCGCAGCGGCGGCAGAAACCGCAGCGACGATCGCAACAGCTTCATCAATCCGTGGGCCAACGAGGACGGAAGCTTTGGTGGCGGAAACGGTGGCGGCGGCTTCGGCGGCGGCAACTTTGGTGGTGGCGGCGGCGGCGGTGGTTTCGGTGGAGGTGGCGGTGGCACTGGCAATTTCGGTGGCTTTGGCGGTGGCAATTCCGGCGGTTTCGGTAGCAATGGGCCAGTGGGTAATTTCGGCGGTAGTTCCGGTGGCTTTAGCGGCAACTCCGGCGGCGGCGGTGGCGGTGGTGGATTTGGCAATGCTGGTGGCTTCGGCGGCGGATCGCAAATGGGCGGCGGCCCAGGCAGTGGCAGTGGTGGATTCGGCAGCGGAAGTCAGGGCGGTGGAGGTGGCGGTTTCGGTGGAAACATGAGCCAAGGAGGCGGCTTCGGCGGCGGCAGCAACATGGGCAATGGCATTGGCGGTGGCTCTGGTGGCAGTGGTGCTAGTGTGTTTGGGCCAGGCCCCAGCAACAATGGACCCAATGGTGCAAATTTACCGGCTGGTCATGATCCCAAGAACAGCACTCAAGTCACCATTCCGAAAGACGTAAGCGCTCACGACACACCTCGGATAGAGCTTAAGAACTTAAAAGTCCTTTTTTCTCTCACTTTTCAGCTGGCCGGTGCCATAATAGGTAAAGGAGGTGGTCGTATACGGCGCATTCGCAACGAGTCTGGCGCTTATATAACCATCGACGAGCCCCTGCCTGGATCAACTGATCGCATTATCACCATCTCCGGTAGCCCCAAGCAGATACAAATGGCGCAGTATCTATTACAGCAGAGGTAGGTTAGTCAGGTCATTGGCCAACAACAATTCTTCCATTGTGCTTTTGTTCTGTTCTTACTCTCCTTCTGTCATTCATTCATTTTTTCGTTAACACTTTAATCGTCTCGCCTTGTGTGTTTTTGTAACGCTGTAACAATCGCTCTACTGAATGTGAGTGTGCTTTATTAACATGGAATGAATAACCGAATACTCGCATAAAGAGAAGTCGATAACTCTAAAATCCATTTTCCATTCGATTGCCTTCTATCGAATACACTTTGTATGGAAGACTAGTGATTTTGTTGTTTGGTATTTATGATTAACAATAAATCCCTCGTCTTCTTACAATGTGTGTTGCTATCTTCACTATGTGTGTGTGTGTGTATTTTTCAACAACTAAACAAACCGTCAATAAAACCTCGTCATATAAACCAACTAACCGCAATAACTTTCATCTGAATCCAGCAAAAATCATTAAAATACATAATAAATAATCGAAGTGGTGGAGTTAAGTGCTTGTGAGGGAGGAAGGGAGGGAGGAGGAATACGTTTATACTAATAATTATTATATGGTGGTGCCGCTTGATCGGTTATATCAGCTCTGTTAACACGGTGAAAAAGTCAAAACTTAACCAAACATTGATACGGAAAATATAATAGCGTATAAAATATTTGCAGTTATTATTAATTGTTGTAAGAATTTGTGGTGGCTTCTTCAATTCTTTTGCTGTTTATACAATATAATATTATTTAATTAACACAAAAGTGTATATATATAATGCAAATGTTTTTTCGGCTTCTTTTACAGTGTCCATGAAAACAATAACGGCGGTGGCGGTGGTGGTGGAGGCGGTAACGGCGGCGGCGGTGGCGGTGGTGGTGGCGGCGGCAATGGTGGTAACAGACGAAACTTTTAGGTGCAATCACATGCACGCACAAGCGAACAACATCGGCAGCCAGAAGAAGGAAGGAATAAAGCCACTGAAATAAGAACAAGAAATAAGAACGCTGCTTAATCACAACAAACTTATTTTTAAGAATTGCTTTAAAAAATAATCATAACAGCAATGAAACCGACCAGAAACCGCATCTTAATTTAAGAAAATTTGAAAATCGGGTTTTCTTTTGCAGACAATTAATATTAAACAAATTTATGTTTAACTAAAATGAAAGAGTTGTAAAAAAAAATTGTATTTATAAAACCGAACAATTCTAAATCCCACTAAAAAAACATAAATTTTAGAGCGTTTTAGAAAGTAAGCCTTTAAACCAAAAACAGAAAAGAAAAACATACGATATTTTTGTGGCAGTACTCTTGAGAAGAAGAAGAAAATGAAGAAATGAAGAAAGTAAAAGAACAATTGAAAATACATATTCTCACAAATAGCGAAAAATATTTTTAAAAAGAAAGTCGTCCTATTATTTCAACTTTATAAATAACGTACTTCCGATTGAAAGAGATTAATACTAATTAGTTCTACATAAGTTTTGTATTTTTTGTTTAAGTCCTTAGCAGTTGTCGTTTATGGTGTTTATGAATTTTAACCTTTTACAAAATATCTGCTCTAACCAGACAGACAGTTAACCATATGTACGATAAGGGTCATATCGATAAGAGAGAGAAAGAGAGAATGCAATGAAGTGTAATAGAGTGCAAATGTCAGTTTTTTATGTGGTTCATCATAAAAATAACAGTAAAATATTTCTTAACGTCTGTTTGGTTTTATTTAATTGTATGGAAACGATGGCGGATGGGGAGGGGGGAGGGGTTGCCAATTGCTCTTTTATCAAGTTTGTATTGTATTTCGATTGAGTTAACGGTCAGCTCAAGAACTGACGTTTTACCTCAAGGGCCGACATTTTGGGAGTCTTGAATATGTTCAAACGCTTATAATAACAGACCAGCTGAAGACTTTTTCCAATATTTGAGTTAAAGCATTGCTATCGAGATTGAAAAAACCGTCTGAAGCGCTGTCTGGCTTCCCAAGGGAGGTTATTTTGCGAGAGACAATATTGAATTGTCATGACATTTGTCTAAAAAATGCATAAAAATCAGTATTTTTACTTAATTTAGACGCCTCGTAAGTTGCTGGACACGTAACGACTTAAGAGAAGTCGTATTACTATCATCTGGGCCGGCGCAAGGCAGATTCAGGGCATTCGCCGGAACGCGGCCTCGGATTTTAAGAAACCCCGCGGTCTACGAAAATTACCCAATTAAAAAAACGATTTTAATCCACCGGAGGTGAACTGTTCGGGAGAAAAAAATTTTAACCTTGATTTTGAAATTTAGCGGGGGAAAATCTATAAGAGAAGTCAACCGCGCATAAAAAAAATTTTCAAATGGTAAACTAGTGTTATTTTTTGTTTTTCGTTTTATTAATTTAATAGTATTTATAAAATTCATACAAAATATATGGTAATATACAAAATACACCGGCTTTTTAGTCTTTAATATTGGTAATTATTATTTTTGTTATATAAAAAGGGTGTGTCAATATAAATAATTCGAAAAAATTCTGTGATTTTAGGGAATAGTATTTAACTGGTTTGCTATTTTTATTTGCGCCGCAGCAGCAAATGGTTTCACAAAAAAAAAGCAATAATCGAGAGGCGCAACGTAAAGTACTCGTAACATAATAATAATAATAATAATAATAAACAATAAAGATTAGTTACTACAATATTATTTACAGTTTTAATGTAGAACATAATCAATTTAATTCTACATGGAAGCTTGAAATATTAAGTTTTGTAGTAAAGGGCGATTACATTCTGCACGATAAAGAATAATGCGTATACGTAATACGTATTTGCTTTCAACAGAGACTAATTAAAAATATAATAAATTGCTTCAGAAGCGAGAATGAAAGCGGCTACGCTTGACTGACCAGCCGCTATAAAATGTACAGTTAGTTATTGCTTCATTATCAACGAGACTTCTCATCTCCTTGCCTGAACTGTAGAGAGCACCAGTATGCTTTTGTGTTTTCTTTAATTGCACTTTTGTAGCGTATTTGTGTATGCGTCTGCTGAGGAAGACGGTTGTTGGAGAACTTTATGCCAGAAAAGCATCAACATAAAGCACATAATTTTGGAAGAGCAGATCCGGTAGACTGGATCGACTGAACAATTGAAGCTGTTTGTGCGGATTGGTGAAAATTTGTTTTGGCAGCGATAGCCAGCCACCAAAGGTCCTTTGGACAAAGACTATCGAACACATATTCTATAAAAATAGACCATAGAATATGTATGTTATGGTCTTTGGTCTTTTTCTTTAGGTGAAGTGTCCTTTGCGGGAACTTGCTCATACATACAAGCGCACTGATGGTAGGTTTTTTTTTTGCAATATGTATGTAAAACTTTGTTATTTTATAATTATTAATTCACATTAATAATATTTTTTTGTGCTTTCTTAACTTCTTGCATTTCCATTAATTTTATCCATGCGTATTTTAGTTTAGCTTTCAATTTCGTTTGGAAGAATTGATTAAATATTTGCAACAGTGCGTTAGTAAATGCTTTTCATTGGGCGAGTTGCTGGACTGATGCACGACGATAGCTGGCAGTTCTCGGGTGTAAATATCCAGGCCATACTGTCCTTCCTCGGGAAAGCTAAGTGGGAGAAAAAGAAGAAGCAATAATTTTATGAGTATGTCCATAAATATTTCGAATAAAAAGTAGACCGACGACGGCTTACTTGATGATGAATGTCACGATATCATCGAGAATACTGTGCGTTACGTATTTGGAGAGCTTCTTTTCTTCGATACCGTTCTTATGCACCGTCGCCATAAAATCGGTAAGAGGGCGCGACATGCGAAATTGTAGATCTAGACTGCGGCCAGCAAAAATTAATGGATCCTGTATACAGAAGAAGTATACAAATTTGTTTATAACTCTTACGTTACTGTAGTTCCTTAAGTTTGCTTTACTCACTTGGTGCGTAATCGGTATTAAACCGAACAGTCGTGTAGCCTTTGTTGGTCCCCATTCACCGCTAGCACAATCCGGCAGCGGTACCATGACGGTTTGTAAGTCCTCACAGCAAATCTGACGAAAAAAGTGGCCGTAAATTGAATTTTGAAGTGTGTTTAAGTGGATGGATTACTCAAGAGCTTATGAATTACTCAAGAGCTTATGAATTACTTAAGAGCTTATGAATTACTCAAGAGCTTATGAATTACTCAAGAGCTTATGAATTACTTAAGAGCTTATGAACTACTCAAGAGCTTATGAATTACTCAAAAGCTTATGAATTACTTAAGATCTAATGAATTAGTAAAGAGCTTATGAATTACTCTAAAGCTTATGAATCAGTCAAGAGCTTATGAATTACTCAAGAGCTTAAACCATGTTTGTGTACCTTAAATTTACAAACAGATTTGAATTTCATTGGCTCGCCGGTCAAGTATTCTTGCGGCGTGACAGCGTTGGCGAAAATGTCCAATAGAAACGCGCCGGAGCAAGGAGCGTGTACTCGAAAAGCGACGATGTTACCGATCACCGACTGCATAACGAAGCGCTTCAGGGAGACCGCGTCGTAGGAGTCCTCATCGCTGTCGTAGAACTTAAGATTGTAATGGAAGATGAGGCAACTCTGCATATCAGTCGGCATGGCTATTCGCACGGTAGCAGCACCTGCAGCAGATCAAAAGCCATCGAGCGAATTAGTAAACGAATCTAAGGCTACATCAGCACTCTCTCTCCCTCTCACCAGTATCATCGGTGAACACTACCGCACCGTAACCTTCGTCGGCAAAATGCAGGCCATAACGAAAGAAGAGCGAACGTACAAAGGGCAAATTCTCGAACTCTCTCAGAGTGATGGGTCGCTTCAGCAGCTGCCACTCCTCCTGCAGCGGAAAGAACTCGTAGATGAACTCACGCGGATCCGTCAGGAAGTAGTGATCGTCATACTCGTAACTAAAATGACAAGAACGGAATGTTTTTTTCAGAAAATATGTCCGTTTCTTCGTCATCTTAATTTTTTGCTTACCGCAAACTGTCATTCTTGCTGCGACCCGTTTTGGGTACCTCCTTGGCATTGACCAAATGACGAGCGCCCCAATTGCATTGCACGAAGCGCCAGGCGCCCGCCACGTACACGGCATTCCACGAATTGCGAAAGCGCGAGTCCTGGAATTTGACACCCGGCTGATAGCCGGCACTCTTCGAATAGCCCTTGATGACCACACAGTGCAGCCCGGCATAGCTGCAGAGACGCTTGAAGAGCACGTGATAGCTTTCGGTGCCGTACTTGATGCCGCGCAGCAGACCCATGGGCGTGTCGCCGCGCAAATTGTCATCGAAGTGCATCGCATTCAGGTTCTTGACCGTGATCCAGCGAAAGATGGTGCGCGCTTTCTCAATGTCGGTGGTGCAACGGCCCACCAGCTGGCGCACCAGGTCAGTGAAGGTCTTCTGATCCTCTTGGGCAACCTAAGGCGAATGGAGTTTGAATGCATGAGCGTGGGGCTTCCGAAAGTACTCGCACACGCACTTACCGATATAGCAATACGATCGACATCTTCGAACTCAATCGGATCGGTATAGATCTGAAATTTACTGACCGCGGGCGGAGCCGGCACCGGCGGCAGCATTGGATACTCCAGCGGTGTGGTGCCCTCGTTGAAGATCTCGTCGTCCAGGAAGATGCTCTCGTTCTGCATGTACTCGCTGCGTCGGGCGCTGATCAGCTCCAGCATCTCGCTGGATTGTCGATCGACTAGGGCGGCCGTTTCGAAGCGTTCGTGCTCGAGCATTTTGCGCGTGATGCTCTCCTTCTTTTTGCTGCGGCGCAGCGTCATATTCTTTTCGAGGTCCTCCTTCTGCTGCTCGTGCCGGAGCGTCAGGATGCTCTGTTCGTCGCGGTTGCGCCGTGAGGTGGCCAACTCTTTTTCGAATTTGTGCGCCAGACGCTGCAATTCACGCTCCCATTCGTCCTGAAACTCCGTTTGGATCTTGCGGTCTTCCTCTTCGCGCTTGCGCGCAAATTTTCGGTATAAATCGTCCTCTTCCTTGCGGTGCTTCATTTCGAGGCGTGCCTGCTCCTCACGAGCCTGGATGGGAGGGGAAAAAGGAAAAATAAAAGAATGGAAAAATGGTCCTCGTCCATCAAAGGATATCGACGAGGACTTCTCTAATCGAATGCATTTATAATGATTTACTTTTTTTTTTGCTCAGTTTTCAGTTCATTTTATGGTTGTCATCACTTTTAAGTCACCGCAACACGCTCCGGTGGTCAACCGTTAATTAATTAATTAATGACCGAGCGATGATGAGCTGTGCGCAAACGTTTTGTTTCAGTTTGAGTATCACAAGATCTGACGAAAGAAATCCTCTAGCTTTGAATATTAATTGCCTTTTAGTGGTTTCGCTTTTTGCCAGACAAAAAGATGGTTATCCAGTCAGTCCGTCTGTCCGTCCGTCCATTGTTAGCTAGTCAGTCATTTAGTTAATTGCATTGTTAACTTGGCGTTTTCGTTTGCGTTAGTAGCATTTGCAATCAACGAATCGGAACAAAACCGAAAACTTTCGCAATTTCTATTCGATGCGATTGTCAAGAGCATTCCTTAAACACAGACAGACAATTCCGTTCAGGTAAATGATGGCAATGCCTTATAATTACTGGCAGAAATGTTTGCCGTCAAGCGTATCCCTTCAAGAGCGGCAGTTTCTCAATTAAATGGTAATAAAACGGTTTTCTGGAGATTGCAACCCCTTTCGATAACAGCTCAAGGTAATCGATCAAGCAAAAGCAAAAATGCGATATAAACGATTTTACTTTAGAGGTCTTTTCCCTTGAAATAAACGTCAGTTTACGTCATAATATGTACTCGAAAGAGAGACTTTCTGAGAGAGTCCACGAAAGGCTTGAAATGTTAAAACAAACCCGTTTTGTCCGTTCGCCATAAATAGGAATAAACAACAACAATAGGCTCAACAAAAGTAGTTAAAAGGTAGCCGATAGGTATTGAAATGACAGCAACTATGTAAAGAAATATTGCATGTAACAACAACTGGCCGACAGAATTTTACACCAAAAAACGCTCGATACTTTTTCGAAACTCTCTGGAGCACAAAATCTAAAACCGTATCGTAAAAACGCACGCGCATGTTAGGTTTTTGAGATCTTACGTTAGTGCGCAAGAAACGGGTAGGGGGGATGTTTGAGGTAAATGAAGTGGCATTATGAGGTATAAAATGCGTAATGAAATCGGAAAATATGATATTATCCCTTCCTTTCTCAAAATTCAAATTGATGTATTTCAAAAGAATATTTTCTCTGCCAAAAGTCGGCGGTTAGAAGCTTTATAACTCTGACTTCAGCTTCGACCCTGAACAGCAGAAGAATAGTCTTTGTTAATTGACCCCTCTCTTTCCTTGACTTCTCACCAGAAGCAGAATTAAATGAGTTTTAACAGACTTAAACAATTCGATGTTGAAAAGAGGTGATGGAGAAAGGAAAAAGATAATATTTTCGGTGGTCTCTATGGGTTTATTTCACGTAAAAATATCTCAAACATAGTTAAAAAACGTTTTCAACGCACTCTAAGAGCACACAGAGAGAGAATATCTCAAAAACTTAACTTCATGAAGATATTTTAAGGTTGGATTTGATAAAAATGCTTCGACAAAGTTTGGCTTTTGGTTGAGAAGATCAACGATCAGTCGCATTTGGGCGGTCTGGGTCGGTCTGAGTCGGTCTGGGTCGGTCGGTAATCAATAAAAATTATATGCGCCAGCAAATGCCACGAATTTTATGGCAATCAAGTTTTCCATTGTCGTCCACCGACCAAGAGCGACCAACTACAACCAGTAAAAGTCATATCAAAATCGCCAAAAATCCAACAAAAGTTACCAGATAGACATTGGAGAGACGGACAGTCGGATATACTCGTATTACTCGTACAGCGGCATCATCATGAATGGGCCAGAAACTGTCAACAACAACGATAACAAAAACAACAGACAATGGAGAGGACCAATTGACGGACAGACAGACAATTCGAACACTTGTTTTTCTGGCCACTTTCTGCAAACAAAGACTCAAAAAAAAAGAAAGAAAGAAACAAGCAAAGAGACAAAAAAGAAACCAGAAAGATGAAGAAATGTACGAGCTGATCGATCCACTCGAGTGAAAGTCGCTGGTTGTTGTTGTTTTTTTTTTGTGACGACTTTCATGAGACGACACAAAACTTGAAACGGCGCTGGGTAATGCTAAAGCTACTGCCGCGGCTGCTGCTACGCCTGATACCGATATTTTAGTCACAAGCGTACACAAAAGTAAACATTTCAAAGTGTTCGAAGAGTTCGAAAGAAATTTGCTTAAAAAACCAAACCTCTCCGTCGTTTTACTGTTCAGCCACATCAGCAGCATCATCATCTTGGCCAACATCAGCATTAGTATCATAATTTTCAACAACTGCCGCGCAGTCTGATTTATGATCGTTGGTTAACGCGCAAACAATCCTTGGCATCAAGTCGACAATCTGCTTTTTACGCTTCCAGCCGTCTAAATGGAATTTAGTTTTCAGTTTTTCTCCTTCAAAACGGTTTCGAACTAGCGGTTGCTCGAGTTCAAATCCATAAATATATCATTTAACAATTTTTATATAATATATTTATGCAACTTTTTGTTTGTTGTTTTAATGGTTTATTGTGCAAATATTTTTGTTCATTAATAGATTTTTCTTCTTTAATTTTTTTATGCTTGATTTCTCTGGCATTGAGTTGTACAAACGTGTTTTTGTTTGTTGCGTTTGTTACGGTTTCTGTTGTTATATATTGTTTATAAAATAAAATGCAAATTTTATTAGGATTTTATATATTAATAACTTTTCCATTTAATTTTGCAATAAGTTGTTTCTTCAAAAATTTAGTTTCTAGTTTAAAAAAATATGTACAAGCAAATTTTATTACGAAATTATGTATTAATAACTTTTCCATTAATTTTGCAATAAGTTGTTTCTTCAAATAATTAGTTTCTAGTTTCAAAAAAATATGTACATATTTCTTTTTTGAATTTAAAAAAAATTTCAACTGAACTGCAATATTTTTTTTCAGCGCAATATTTTCATAGTTCGCTTCAAGAAATAAATACAATTAATGTTGTTTATAAAAAAATTACTTCTATTATTTACACAACGGACAAATAAGTTCTAAGAAAAAACACACATTTTTAAATTTAAATAAATTACATGCAATAAAGTGTTAAAGCAAAATTATTCATTCTGCCTCGTTTTTATTCTTGTTCATTTTTATGGATTTTTTATTTGTTGGAAATGCCGTTAAACCGTTATAAAAAAATAAAGCTTGAATGCATTCGATTTGCATGAAAATTTCAGTATTCGTGTAAAGCCATGAGTTCTACACGTTAAGAACTACAGCAACAACAACAATACCACCAACAAACCCACTGCTTTTATGTAAAAATCATTCATTCATTAATTCATTCATTCTCGTATTGTTCATTATTTTCAAATTTGTTCACTCTCGATGCGCGCGACGGCACTTCCACAGAAATGTGTTTTAGTAAAATGCGCGACTCGGACGCGTTTTGCGATGCGTTACTGCAGCGTTGCAGCACCAGCAGCAGCAGCAAAATGGCAAATAAAATGTGGCCACCAAAAAACAAACAATAGTTGTTGTTCAAAGGAATATAAAAAGGAAATTGTTTGGATAATAAAAATATTTAAAAAGCTTGCGCTTTATTTCGTTTATGGTTTTTATACAAATTATGCCTCTCAGCACAATTTCTAACGACGTTTCTTTAGAAGCATTACAAACAAACCAAATGTTGTTGTTGTTGTTGTGGATTATTTGATTTAATAGATATGAAGCAACATCACGTTGTTACCTCATCAGTTTACTTGAACGCATTGTACCTATTTCGAAAAAAAAACCTAAACCGAATTTCCACAAACATAAAATTCATTTGCACGCCGCAACTGCATGCCGCTGTGTACCGGTGTACCGCTGTTTGCATGATGCGAGTATACTTATGCTTTAAAAACTCCGTTCTGCTCTAAATAATTTCTTAATTTTTCTCACCGTTAAAACGATAATGATAATACAAAAGGTTTGTAGGTCTGTATCTATTAAAGGAGAAGAAGCAGAAGTCTAGAAAAATAAACCATAATACGAGTATCATGCATCATGCTTGATGTGCAAGATAATCTATTGCATTTGTTACGAATGAAGTCTAATATAATTAATTAAAATTAAGCTGCTTTGTTTGTTTCGATTTCTTACTTTTCTTTCTGAAGTTCGTGGCTTAAGTCTTTTGTTGTTTGCAGTCAGTCTGTGGAAGCAATCAGCATCAGTGTAGAATTTTTATTCCCCACCCCTTCCGCCCACCCTTCCCAGAACTGAACTGAACAGTAACTAAACAATACTTACCAGATAGAAATCGATCGGTTTTTCGCGCATTTTATTATATGCTTTTTGAATTTCGGTCTGCTTGAGTGCATGCGCGATATGCAAAGCGCTCGCATCGAAACGTCCGTACTTATAGTCGGTTTCATTCTGCGCTGGCGAGCTGATGTCTCCCCGACTGCCGTAGCCGTTTGGTGTTGATTGGCGCGAACCGAGAGCAACACCTGAAAAGGCACAAATGCATTATTAAAATATTAGAAAATTCATTTTCTCCACATTCGGTACAAATAAAACCGCTAAACCTGATAAAACCAAAACCAAAAAAAGATGAAATAAAATGAATTTCGAATTTTGGCTCTATCATCATTATCGCGCCATCCACTCACTTACCGTCTACTTCGGTGCGTGTGCCGCGTATTTGTTCATTCACGAATTTATTGGTACGTGGTGCATTCAGAGCTTGTCGTATTCCCACCGCTGTCTGATCGAGATGACCGGGTCCACTTTTTGGTACATGTGAACTGCAATAGACCTGAGCCAAAAGGAAAAAGAAAAAAGAACAAAAGCTTTTATTAAGAGATTTTTAGATTAAGAGATTTAGAGACAATTAGAGATTTAGAGATTTTGACACGTATCATATGTATATTCAACAATATGATAGCTTTTACGTTTTAAAAAAAAAAACCAAAACCAAAGCTAAGTAAGAAGTATCAATAAACCTTATTTGAGGTTTATAAAATGCTTTAAAAAAATGCTTTATAAAATGATATAATACGAGAGTATAGTACACGTCTATGGAAATTAAATAATATATCACAGACCGCCTTCGATGGTGTCGAAACATGGTGTATTTGCACCATGTTTCGACACCATCGAAGGCGGTCTGTGATATATTATTTAATTTCCATAGACGTGTACTATACTCTCGTATTATATCATTTTATAAAGCACATTCTTTGGGCATAATCTCTTACCAAACAATGTATTGAAGAGACATCATCTTTACGGCGATATTCTGTGAAATTTTTACTAAATTTCTTAAAAAGGTATTATACTGATGTGTACAAAATAAATTACTGAAATAATTTGACCATAATTTTACTTTAATAATTTCTCTTTGCTTACATAATTTCTTGAGCATATTTTCCTGCAACTCCATAAAGTACGATACAAACATTGCAATGTAAACCTAACACTAATCGATACAACAGCATACGCGTAAGCCACATTTTTAGTATCTGATAAATTTTTACTTTATGTCAAAAAAAAAAAAAAAAAATAAGAAAATAAAACATCGCGTTACGCAAAATACTCAAATGGCCGGAGCATAACCGACTGGTTATTTATCACTGAAATCATCCATCTCCACTATATTCAGCGGGATCAAAATCGCCACAACAAAAAAACAACAAGTAGTGTTTGTTGTTTTTATGTCTAAAATCGAAGACGAGCCAAAACTCGTCCAAGCAAAATAGCTGTCAAAAATTAACTGAACATTCAAAGTGGCCGAACTTAAGGCCACACAAAAATTGAAAATCGAATATACGTAACCCGCAGGAATTCAAAATTCGCGATACTTTTTGAACAGACCTCGTACACACCAAATTACTATAAAATATGTTTTTTTTTTAAACAAATTTGTTTTGTTATTTATTTAGTTAGTATTATTTAATGTTATTTTAATTACTTTTAAAGAGTTCATGAAGTGTATTTATTTAATTTATTCAATTCAAATTTTAAAATTTTTTAAACAATCGCCTTAAAACTGAAATGGTCTATAAACTCCATCCCTAAAATTTCTCTATTTCTTGATATTGCACGATCCTAAGAGAAAAAAAAATTCACTTTTGAGCCAACAATCATTAAAAAACCAGACAGAGCAAAGGAAA
The DNA here is from genome assembly GCA_949752815.1 of Conops quadrifasciatus. Lineage (NCBI taxonomy): Eukaryota > Metazoa > Arthropoda > Insecta > Diptera > Conopidae > Conops > Conops quadrifasciatus. The sequence continues at coordinate 13,520,248 of OX457077.1, read as the reverse complement.
TAATAAAAATTAATCAAAGTAAAAAAAGGAAATCTTAAAAATAACACAAAATAAAAAAATCATCATAAAATAAATCAAATCATAAAATCTATGGTATAATAACTTTTTATAGATAAATTAAATTTAAAATTAAACTTTAAAGTTAAAAATGTTTTGGTTTTTTATAGCGCGAGTATTATTAAGAGATTTAAATAGTATTATTAACGGATTACTACGAGTATAAATTTAACGATAATTACGTTTATATTGAAAATAATTAATTTAATTAGTTCAATTCGTGTGTATTCGACGATTATTTGTAGGCCATGAAATAATTTCAAAAAAGTTAACAAAATTGTTATAACATTTCTTCAGGAGAAAAGACAAAAAAAACAAACAAGAAGAAATTAAAAATATTTTTTTTAAAATTTACGAGAGGTTAGTTTCCAGTCCTCTTTAAAAAATAACAAAATCTTAACTAAATACAAAAGTTTTTAAGTTTAAAATAAGTTAATGCTTTAGAAGAAATAAAAAGAAATTTTATTCCTTTCTATTCTAAATTCTTTTATTCTAAAAGAAACAGACATTACTACACTAATCGATGCTGTAATAATTAAAATATAATAATAATCAATTCCATAAAAATATCGTATATGCAAAGTGTTCCCGAAATTTTAGTACGGCGCTCAGTCTTGTATAATCATTAAAATAAAGTAAATATAAAATTCTATGAATAATAATGCCTTTTTTTCTCTGTCAATTATCTCACTCTTAATGGCTTTTTAATAGCTCTATAAAACTTTGAGCAGTTTATTCTATAGAAAACTTTTAGTCGATCCTGCATCGACACCACCGACCTTTTCCTTTTAATCTTTCTATCTAATTGTGACCAAAACGTGCTGTGTTCTTTGCTGTTTGCTGTTATATGTACGTTGTCTCACCTCTTTGTCGTCTTGTTTGTGCTGATTGTTGAAGTATGTCTTGAGGGTCAGCTTCGTACCGCAGTGAACGCACTTGAAGCAGCCGGAATGGAAGAAGGTGAAGTCTTTGAGCGGCCCGACACGATCCACTTGATAGACAATTTCGCTGCAGCGCAAACAGGTCGATTCGTAGAAGTTCGGACGGTACATGTTTGGAATTTTCTCGGACTCGTTTCCTCCACTTTCTAGCTTTTCACACGACGAGTGCGATCGATCGATCGATACGATCGGTGTACATACAATGTTTAGTATTCTCGTAATCGGCTCTCGTTGCGCGCGCTCTCGCTCACTCTGTGTACTATGAAATTTCTTGAAGGTGTTAATTGTTAAAATTGCTTAAATTGTTGTTTGTTTTTTTTTTTTTGTTAAATTTATTTATTTGTTTTTGTGGTTTTTGTGTGTGTAATTTTTTGGAGTGTTCTTTTTGGCTCAATTTTTTTTTTTGTTGTTTTGACTGTTTTGTTTGTTTTTATTTTCCACTTTGTTTGATTTTTGTTATTATTGTGATTTTTTTTAATGTTGCTAATGTTTTTTAATGTTGTTGTTGCTGTTGATAATTCGGCTTTATGTTTTTCTTTTAATTGTCGATTTTGTTGCTTTGTTGTGTAGCTTTTAGTAGTTGTTGCTTCTACTGTTTTATAATTTTTTTTTAAACCTTTTTTTGCGCAATATGTTTGTTATTGCTTTGCTGTCGTTGTTGTTCCTTATTTTATGTTGTTTGTTGGTTTCTTGTTGTTGTTGTTGTTGTTGTTGTTGTTGTTGTGGCTGCTGAAAGTGGGTTGCCTCTCCTACCGTTTGTCAGGCAGGCGCGCAGGCTGTTTAGATTGCATTTAAATTATCGTACGTTCCATAAAATGCAAAAATTTATGCGCATTTGATTTCTTCAAATCTTTTTTGTAGTTGTTGTTGTTGTTGTTGTTGTTGTTGTTGTTGTTGTTGCAGGTCGCAAAGAAAATGCTTGTGTGTAGTTGTTGTTTTTTAATTTCTGTGTTGGTTTTTTTTTTGAATGCACGCCGGCGCACACTCTGCTCTGAAAAGTCTCCAAGCGGGCCGTCGTCGCTTGTGTGTGGACGTATTTTAATAAGCCGCTGTTGTTGTTGTTAAGACGTCTTCTTCTTCTTCTTCTTCTTCTTCTTCTTCGTCTTCTTGTTTACTTACTTACATTACTTATGCATGAATTTAATGCATTCTTGCATGTTTGGCTTTTTTATGTGATGCGCGGTTCTTGTTGTATTTGTTGCTTCAAAAGTATCCCAAAAATGCGGTCGCTGTAAAAAGAAAACATAGATAAAGATATATTTACTTCGACAAATATAATTCGATATAAATATGTAATGAGAATTATTATTTTTTTTATACAATACTTTAAAGATCGCAGGGATTTTTCATTTCAATTAATAAACAAAAAAATTATATAAAAAAAAATTAGTAAAAAAAAATTTAAAATAGTAAAAAAAAAATTAATAAAAAAAAATAAAATAAAAAAAAAAAAATTTATTCGAGATCAATTAAGAGTAATACATATTTATTATAATGAAAGGAATGAATGGAAGGAATGAATGAAAGGAATGAATGAAAGGAATGAAAGAAAATAATGAATGAAAGGAATGAATGAAAGGAATGAATGAAAGGAATGAATGAAAGGAATGAATGAAAGGAATGAATGAAAGGAATGAATGAAACGAATGAATGAAAGGAATGAATGAAACGAATGAAAGAAAGGAATGAATGAAACGAATGAAAGAAAGGAATGAATGAAAGGAATGAATGAAAGGAATGAGTGAAAGGAATGAATGAAAAGAATAAAAGAAAGGAATGAATGAAAGGAATAAAAGAAAGGAATAAAAGAAAGGAATGAATGAAAGGAATGAATGAATGAAAGGAATGAATAAAAGGAATAATTGAAAGGAATGAAAGAAAGGAATGAATGAAAGAAAGGAATGAAAGGAATGAATAGTCTTAAGTGAATGAATGTAAGTCTCAAATGGGCCAAAAGTCGTTTCACTAAACGTTTACAAAACCTTAAGACCTTAATTTAAGACCTTAAAACCTCAAGACTGTATGTATTTTGTCTCTTGTATCAGGTTTTTCTTTCTCTTTCTCATTCTGCGAGAAAGTGAAGTTGGCCACAATCAATCAATCAAATTTTCATGCTGCGCAACACAAGTTACTTGTGTGAGTTGGTTGCTTTTGCTTCACAGTTTCCATAAAATTGCTTCATATACATTTTTATACGAAGAAAAATATATGTATGTATGCACATACTGGTATATAAAATACATGTTGAAATACAACCATAACTAAAAAAAAATTAAAAAATTAAAATTTAAAAATTAAAAATAAAAATGAAAAGATAAAAGCTATAAAAAGCTACCAGTGTCATGCACAGAAAAATCTCAGAAACTTCTCACGCGTGATAAATCTTCAAATGAAGTCTTTTGATGTTTGTGAAGGTTATCTTTATTTAATCACTTTGCGCTGTGGATGCAACAGTAAAAACAACAACAACAGCAACAACAATAACAATAACAACATTAACAATAACAACAACAACAATAACAACAACAATTACAATAACAATAAACGTACTTATGATGCTACGCGAGAAGAAAGAAAATATTTTTCCAGCTTTAGACAAATTCAAGTTAGCAAATGGATTTGTTGTTGTTGTTGTTGTTGTTGTTGTTGCCTAATGCTGCTGTTACTGCTGAGGTCAATGGCAATGCTGACGATGATTAATGCATGCGATAAATACGATGGTAATAGACAAGAAATAAAACCTCCTGCCAAACAAAGACAACAAAAACAAGACGTTCATTTTCAACGTCAACAACGAAAAAAAGCAATAACAACAACCAAAAAAAAGGAAGAAAGGAAGTTTTTAAATCAGTAATAGCAGGAGGCAATATCATATCATCATCATCACTATCATTATCAATATTGTTCTCATCAACATCATTAAGATTAGCATCAAAATTCTCAGCAGCATCTTTTAATATCGTCGTAACAACAATAAGCGCAGTAACAACAACTATAAAAAAATTCCAACAACATCATGACCATCTATAGCACGGTGCATGACAACAACAACAACGACAACAACGACACCAAAAACTATTAACGTTTCCTTGACTTTTTTTTTTGAATAGTTTTCGTTTTGTTTTTTGTTAAGTTCGGAAAAAGTTTTGAAATTTCATTGAATTTCTCTGATTGTTTGTTTGTTTGTTTGTTAGTTAGCTTGCATTCGGCTTTTTTTTTGGTTCCTTCCCTTCCCTTTTCCTCCAACGTATCTATTTCTATTAACAAAGATTTCAGCATCACTTTTTTACTCTCTCCCAAAAAAACACAAAAAATAAAAATATAAATAACAAAAAAATGTTAGGGCATCACCGGCGTGGTTCGTGGTTCGTGGTTCGTGGTTCGCATCATTGCCGCTAACTGTGTTTTTCATAACGTTATTTTTACCAACTTCACTCTTTTTTAAATACTTTTACTTTATTATGTGTCTTCGTGGTCTTCTTTGTTTCTTTGACTTTAGTTTATTTCATGTAGCTTTTTTTTTTTAATCGTATTTCACTTTTTTAACATTTTCTTTAAAAATTTATTTCTTTTCAAGAGTTAATTAAAATTCATTAATAGAAAAAATGAAAGTTTATTGCTTAAGAGACTGATTGTTATTACAAACGCACACACACACACACGCACGCACGTTGCCGTTTTCGAACGGTCGCTCACTACTACTAGTCGTTGACTAGCTTCGCCCCTGCCCCGCCCACTTACTGGCTGTGTGTTGCTGCCTGTTGTGCGGCGTTTACGCTCAGTTTGCTGGAGTTGATGACGTGCTGGAAACTGTCTTTAGCGCTGCTGATGATGATGATGTGACAGCATAAACTCGTCTCGGTTATGACTTCATTCGTCGTAAATGCGTGGAACTTTTGGACTTTGCATTTCGTTTCTTTTTTGTTGGTCTGCGTTTATTAACAAACCTAAAATGAGTTACGAGTGAATTTCTTGCGAACGTAACCTTATTTAGTTGCGTTGACAAAGGCGTCTTCTTGTCCCTCTTACTCGTATTTCTGTAATATTTCCTTTTTTTGATATAAAAATGTTTTTTTTTTAAATTTTTTAATTTATATTTTTTCTTTTATATTTTTATTTTTTTGTTTATTGCACTGAAGTAATCAGTCTTAAATGAAATTAGTAATTAATTTATAATATTTTTTTTTTTTAAGACTTCATTTAAAGTTACCAAATGCCGGCTAATTATTATAAAAAAATCATTGGCTAAACTTTTATAAACACTTCATGCACCGAGTTCGTCTCCTAAGTCTTTCGTTTGTCTAAATATGAGCTCCTCTTTTCGTTTTGTTCGAGCTTACAGTAACAAAAAACTCTTTAAAAGTCCGTGTCATTTAAGTCAATGCGATGCCTGTTTTAGACCTTCAACGATCAGGGTTAATTTTATACTAAATAAATTATAAATAAAATAGAATCAATCTTCCCGAATTTCTCATGGATTTTTATACAAAAATGTCACACTATCGACTTCTTGCGAAAATCCAATAAATCGAAAGCAATTGATTTATTATAGTATATTAAGAGATATAATTTTTATGACAATATATTTATACTATTTATTATATAAAAATATTTTATTATATAAAATGGTTTTTCGAGAACATACATTTACAAGTTATGTAGTATTTTATAGTGTTTTCTTCTATTTTTGCTGCTTTTTTGCTATATTATTTTATTTCATAAACTTTATGCAGCTGCATAAAAAACAAACAAACAAACCTCATTTAAACTTATTAGACTCATTTGAAAAGTACAATACTAACACTCTCAGAAATTTTATACAGCGATTTTAATTTTGTATAGGATTTTATTAAATATAATTTTCTTCGCCCCACCCACATGAAAATATGTTTTTTTTCTCTATAATTCTTCAGGTAGTTTCAAAGAAATCTAATTAAAGTCGACTTAAAATTACTTTATGTCACTTCAGCAAATGATATTTAAATGTTAAGTGCGTATCGTCGTTGCTGGATAATAATGTTGTTTTCTGCTGGCGTTTTTTCTTTCTTTTTGGGGTTTTTTTTATGATGTTCATCATGTGAAGTACCAACAATTTCCGGTGCGGCAGCTCTGACGTTGGACGCCTCCTCGTTTTAATGAAACAGGCGAACATTTGCCGCCTCTAAAGTGTTCATTATATATTCATACGAGTATCATTATGAATTAAATTTGATTTGAAATTTGAGAAAAACTAAAAATTTTTTTCTTAGGAATTTCTTTTATTTGCTATTAAATTTCTTTAGGTTTTTTCTTTTACTAAAATATTATTAATTGAAGTTTTTTTTCTTTTCTTGCAATTGTTTGTAGTTATTTATTGTTAGTGATTTTCTGAATATAAAAAAATAGCAACAGCCCTGTTGGCTCCGTCATAGTTCGTTCTGATGATGATAATGACCATATCATTTAACACTTTGTAATGACAATCAGCAAAGCATTAAGCTGATGATAATGAAGGTGATGATATCATGAGTTAAACATGCAATTTGTGGGTGTTGATGTTGTCGTTGTTGTCGTTTTCTATGACACTGCTTTTATTACTAAACTATAATTAGTTCGTGTTATTACTTGATAATCAGTTTATATGCTTCGAGTAACTCAAAACCATAAACATTTTCATTATAATCGTATATTATTAAACGATATTTTTTAAATTTTTCATTCAATGATTCGCAATTAAATCATAAAACTGTCACGGCCGTTAAACAATAAAATAAAAGCAGGAGAAAAACGGTGAAAAAAGTCAAGAAGATACTATAAAAATTTGGTTTATGCTATTTTGCGAAATAGCAAAATGTGAAAATATATTGAATATTTTTCTATGAATGGAAAAATTTCTGTTGCTAAATCTTTTTAACATCTTTTAATCATCTTTGAATTTCTTTTAATTCATTTAAGAAAGAAACTTTCGTTTTTCATTCGAGCATAGAAAAATAATTAATATCTATCATTTCGTGTAAAGGCTTTTACGAGTACATATTTTTATTGTATGCTCGTCGGCGGCCATTGTCGATGATGGCCGTCAATATTGGAGAAAATGAATTTCGTTAAATGTAAGTAAAAGTATATACACATTAAGAGTTATTTTCTATTCATGCGAGTCTCTAAAATGTTGGAATTTACAACAGTTTTTCTTTAACTGCTTGGAAAAAATATTAGCCATTTGTTGTGGTTGTTTTTGTCTGTAAGTTGTTGTCTGTTGTCTGTTGTCTGTTGTCTGTTGTTTTGTTGTTGTCTGTAAGTACATGCATTATGTATTTTTTTTTCGATTTTTTCTACGTGACTGACCATATCGTACGTCGCTGATAATTCATTAATCAAAAAATCCGTTTGAAGAAAAATTATTTTATTTCTATACTTTATTTTTGTTAATTTATAAAGTAATTCGACTTGAAAGAAGACTTGAAAGAAATCATCAATTTCGATGGACTTAAAGAAATTTTCAGTAGTATTCAAAATTTTATAACTGACTTCAAAAGATAAAATTTTAATAGATAAGAATAAAGCAAATTTACCAATTTCTGAAGATTTTCGTCAGAAAACTTTTAACCGAGCTTATTAAGATAATTTTGTACCAATAATTATTAATCAAAAAAACATAATAATGCTGTTTATATTTAATTTAAACTCGTTCTTTTTTTATTTTCTTCGCAATTTATTTTAGAAGAAAAGTAAAGGAAAACTTTAAAAAGAAAAAATGTGGTTTGCAATAAAATTGCTCAACAAATTTTCTTTTTTTTTTCAAACAATTTTTCTGCAAAAAGTTAAATCACAAAAATTACAACGACGTCTTCAAATAATTAAAAAAAAAAAAAACAACAAATCATATCCGTTTTATTGAATACGAAAAAAAAAACACGTTTAGAAACTGAATTCATTAAGTATTGCATAATAATGATGATGATGATTATGATGATGATAATTGTCCACATCAACGCAGATACAAAGAACAATAGAAGAGGAAGAAGAAGATTTGGAAGGAGAATATTCAGATTCAAGAGCAAATTGAGAAGAAGAAGATGATGAAGATTCAGAAGAAGAAAAGGATGATGAAGATTCAAAAAAGGAAAAAAAGAAGAGCAGAAATTAAGAAGAAGAAAATGATGTAGTTTCAGAAGAAGAAGAAGAAGAAGAAGAACAGCATTCGGAAAAAGAATAAGAAAAATGAGACGATAATGAAGATTAAGAAGATTACGAAGACTCAGATCAGGAATAAAAAGAAGAAGAAGAGGAAGATAAAATAAAAAAATTGAGAACAAAAAGATGAAGAATAAGATAAAAAGAACAATAAGAAGATAAAGATTAAGAAGATAAGAAAATTCAGAAGAAGAAATACAAAATGATTCCGAAGAGAAAGTTTCAGAAGAAGAAGAAGAAGATTTAGATAGAGAAAAATAAGAAGAAGAAGAAGAAGAAGAAGAAGAAGAAAAAGAAGAAAGTGATAAAGACTCAAAAGAGAGATTCTTATTCAAGAATAAGATTTAGAAGAAAGAGATTCAGAAGACGAAGATTCAAAAGAAAAAAACAATTTAGCAAAAAATTTAGACGAGAGGAAGAATTCAGAAGAAGAAGAAAAACAAGCTGAGCTTTTAATTTTAGTGATTCTGGTTTTTTTGAAGTTTCTCATTAAATGTCAAACGTGAAGAGAAGAATCCGAAACTATAAAATTTTAAATATAAATTGCGTATAAAATTAAAAAAAAATCGAGTCTAATCGTAGCTATTGATAATTATTTTCTTGAATTTTTTTTTTTTTTTTTTTTTTATTAAGAAAAAAACAAAATAAAATTAATTGTGAGCGTTTTAAAACTAACAACTTCCTTTTCGGTGTCAAAAAAAATGTTATGATGATGAGATTTTAAAAAAAGTTACTCGCAAGCAAGAGGACATTTTGGCGGAAGGAGCTATCACCGTGAGGGCGGGGGGCCTCTGAGTCTTCTCCTTTTCATTTAGATTTCTCTCAATTATGTTAATAAAGAAGCTTCAGCTATAGATAACTGCTTCATTTGGATAATTTCAGCAGTAGTCAAGTGTTGTTGTTGTAGCAGCAGCAGTAATCGTTGTTGTAGCAGCAGCAGCAGCAGCAGTAGCTAAAGTCGTCAGAGTAGCTGCAGAATTAACCCAAATATCGTTAAGCCGTTCAAGTGTTAAAATGGAAGCGACGTCGATGCAAGTATTTTTCATAGCTTTTGCGACACTTCATTCATCGTCGTCGTCATCATCATTACATACTTTAGTCAGTCAGTCAGTCAAGCAATCAGTAGCAACATCCGCTGCGTAGTTGCTGCTGCAACAACAATAGAACATTGTTTGTCTCTTTCTCAGGCACTTCGTTCGCTTCGTAGCAAAATTATAAAGCCTTAAAGCAAAAGAATTCTTAATGCGTTGGCTTCTTAATTAATTGAATTTTATTTATTGCAAACATCATCATCATCATCATCATCATCATCATCATCATATGCAGCATTATTTTTTTGGAAATTTTGCTAAATTTATGGATGTAGAATGAATTACAAAAGAGATAAAGTGTGTGAGTGTGCTCGTGACGTAACATTTTATAAAGAACACTCAATAAAGAATTGAATGACATCAGGAAAGATCAACGACAACAACGAAACGGGATGATGGGCAAACCCCTCACTCTCACCCTCAGGCACCGTTAGTAATTTGAAATATTAAGAACAAACGCAACAGAGAAAAAAGCAATAACTCTCGCAACTAAAACAAACTTTCAGCCAAAAGTAGAAGAAATATACATGAAGAACAATAACAAAATCCACAAAAAAAGCAGCTAAATAATAAACACCATCACCACCACAACAACAACAGAAACAATAGTGACCATAATAATACCAAAAGAAGCTAAGAGAAACCAAGAAAAACTAACTAATTAACAATATTTGTCTTTAAGAAATCATCAAAGAATCACGCATGACATTTCGCCATCGTGCATAAAACCGCTGAAAACATCACTGAAAATTTCTATTAAGTTATTGGAATAACGTTTTTTGATCAAAATATCAAACAATTTGTAATAAAATTTTCGTACCTGATTCATGAACGATTTGTCATAAAAGAAAATCGAAATCGATTCTTTAATTTTAATTTTTTTTTTCTATTTTCTATGTTCTATGTTCCAATTTTTTTTTCTTTCAAAAAAAAAATAGACACGCTTTTTTAAGACGTTTTCAATAAAAGTCTTTGATAACAAACTGCTTTTAAAAGATTACAAAATCTTTCGTAGTTTGTTTAGTTTCTAAAACTTCAAAACTTTTAGAATTTCTTTTCTTCTTCTATCGTATTTACCTAATATTTTAATGGCCATCATTTTTCCACTTTTTAACTTTAATTTTTTTTGAATTTTTTAATCAGTTGCTTAAGATTTTTGTAGCAGTTGTTTTCTCTTTAATGTTTCTTGCTTAAGTCTTTCATTTGATGATATTGCTGCTTAAAAACAAATACGATAAATCAATGAATTAATTTAATCATTCATGAATTAGCGGTCACAAAGACGTCACAAATTTTTAAATACAAACCAAACTGTGTACACTTTTTCGAGATGGTTTCCGGTGCGCTTAAAAAACACGAAATGCGCGATAGCGAAACCGAATCTGATCTTCTAAATCTGAAAAGTACGAGTATTTAATTTTAGCCGACAATTTCTCGCGGTGAAGAGAAAATGTTTTAACGGTACAGCTGCCAACGAAGGAGATTGCAGAGGCATAACAAGATTTATGGAGAAAGTTTAAAAGCTGTCCGAAAAACACCGCAAAACGGCGTCTTTATTTGCATTGCAAAAAAAAAAAAAACCAGGACATCTCGAAAACTTAAGACGTAATTCTGGAGGGATGCAGTGATTCTGTTCCGAATGAGAATTCTGGGAATAATTACGATACATTATTGTATAACTTCTGGTTTCGAAGGTTACTCGAATTAGCTTGATGATCTAAAAATGTATTGAACAATTTGTCAAGCACTTTAGCAAATAAAATGTGCCTATAAAAACAGGATATGTTTATTTTTGTTGACCGTATTATTTCAAAATCGCGTAAAACAAGACTATATAAAAACAGGGTTAGGTGGGTATACACTTTTTTTTAATAATTATTTTTGTAGATTTTAACTTAAGTATTCCTTTAAGTATGGGTTGTCAGTCAGTCAGGCCGTACAGTCGAGTCCGGTCACTTAATGATTGATTACTCTTTGATTAAGATAATCATGATTGTAATTAATGATTGATTAAGATTGATCAGTAGCTTGTAGCTTAAAGATTTTAGATCCAAATAAAAAAAGATTAAGATTTCAGTAGCTTCAAAAAACTAACGTTTTTTTTTTGCTGCTTTTTTACCTACTTATTTTAGCTTGCTAAATAATTATGAGTAGATTAATTAATTAATTTTTTTAATTTCAATTTTTTTTTCTTTGTTTTTTTTTCTTTGTGGCTACAGCTGTTTTCGTCTGCTTTTTTTGTGTGTGCTTTTGATTGTAATTAAACTTGAAAGCATTTCGACTGAGCCATTATTAAATACACGAACGAACTGTTGAAATGTTTAAAAGAAATTTTCTTTTTTTTCTTCTTCTTCTTCTTCTTTTTTTCGGTTTAAGCGTTATTTGAAGGCTTCAAATATTTCAAGCTACAGCATGACTTTGTGCTGAGTGTTGGATCAATGAACTTTATCAATATTTGGGTGAAAAATGAAGGTTTTTTTAGGATTTACTTTTACTTGAAAAACATTATCGATTAAGATCGATAAGAAAATTACAGCAAGAATTTAGAAATTATGGAGAAAAAGTAAAATATATATTTTTTACGTTTTATTCTCCGTAACTTACCGTAAAAAGGGTTATCATCCAACTCTGAATTCATCACAATTAATTCAGTGTTAAATGATGTACTTTCTTCTTCTGCCTCTTCCCTTCTGCTTTGTTGTTATTGCTCTTACTGCGTCAACTCTCAGCTTCTTTCTTCTTCACAACTAAGCCGACAGAAAATTGTAACAAAAAGCGTTGTTCATTTTTTAGAGACTAAATAAAGGTTTATTTTTTATTTGAAATCCCTTTTTCTGGTGGTTGGGGTTGTTGTTGTTGTTGTTGTTGTTGTTGTTGTGTTTCTTTTTTTCGTTTTTTTTCTTGCTTCTTTTTGCAAGACAAAAAAAATTATCCATATAATGCGCTATTTCTGCTATGAATTGTTCTGGTTGTTGTGGTTGTTGTTGTTGGCACTACTATTATTATTATTTTTGTTACATATTGTTGTTGTTGTTGTTGTTGTTGTTGTTACTGCTTTTGTGCTTATTTCTATTGTTAGCTACTTCTATTGTCTGTTTTTTTTTTAATAGTTTTTCTCGCCGTAACTCTTTTTTTCTTTTCACATTAAGTCGTTTTATGAGGAGTTTTTTTTTATGCTATGCTCTTTTTGTACCATAATTTTATTCTTCTCTGGAAACACGAAAGATTGTGACGACTATAATCAGTCTTAATTTTCTGTTTTTCTGTTGTTTCTTTTTTTTTTGCTTTTTTCTAGCTTTGTTTTGCCCTCTTTTTTGTGCGCTCGTTGTTAAGGTCGACCGAGCAACCAAAACGCTGCTTTCATCGTCATCGTCAACGCCGGCTTTAATGTTGTTGTTGTTGTTGTTGTCGTTGTTGTTGTAGACATTTTAGTTTTTTAATGCGAAGGCGAAATGGTGCGCTTAAAAGCGATTAAATAGAATGCAATAAACAAACAAAGCATGACTAACTGACATATTGACAGGCGCTGAGACTGTTTGAGAAACTGACTTCAGTTTTGAACGAATGGTTGGATGCACGGACGAATGGACGGACGACGGATGCCGTTGGCAGAACATTGCGAAGTTCGCGCAACTCATTTTTTTTTATCGCAGCGAGAAAAACACAAAACAACAAAAGAACAATCAGAGAATAATTAAATAAATTTAGATATAAAATAAAATGTATATACATATATACAAAGATATCTGGTAGTTATACATATATTTTTATATTTGTTTTTTATATTTTTTTTTTTATATTTCTTTTTAATATTTTTTTTTATATTATTTATCTATAGGTACTATTACTATATAGTATTTATAGCATAATTTTGTCTCAGCTCAACGCATGGAGGAGCTTTTTGCTTTTCAGCGAGGGTTGTTGATGCTATAGCAAAAAACAAAAAACAGCACTAAAATTTCAATTAAATAATTAAAATTTTGAGCTCACGCTAAATCATTATTGAATGTGAATTTTGCTAATTTTTTGTTTATTTGTTTGTTTGTTTGTTTAGCTCGAATTTTTAGTAGCTCGAAAACTTTCTTCTTGTACGCGAGAGAGTAACTGGTAGTGCCGCGGCCAAGTGGCATCAGGCTGATTGCATGTATACAATTTGAAAAGATGCACAAACAACACACAGACAGACAGAAGCACACACACGAACGAACGCACACACACACTCATGCTGCCTGTGCAATCGCACAAATGCAACGTCTCTGTTATACACGATGCATTTTTACACTATTAACGCTCGAAGTTTACACGGTTTCAATTCCGCAAATCACAACAACAACAACAACAACTACAGCAACTACAACAACAACAACAACAACTACAGCAACTACTACTACAACAACAACAACAAAAAACAACAACAACAATTACAACAACAACAACAACAATTGCAATTACAACAACGACGACGACAACAACAACAACAACAACAACAACAACAACTACAGCAACTACAGCAACAACAACCACGACGACGACGACAAGAACAACAACAACAACAACAACCACCGCCGCCGTCGTGGTCGTAGTATTAGTACGTATTAACAACGAACGTCATCAAGTCATCAAACAAGACCAAAACAACAACATTTCTAGAACAAATTAAGAAAAAAGAAAAAAGAAAAAAAAATGGTTGCCATCATCTTCCTCTTCTTCCTCTTCTTCTGGCGTTTGGAGCGGAGCAAACCAGCTTTAGAGTAACAACTTCAAATAGTTTCAATGAGATTCTTTTTACGCGCTTACGAGCCGATTATGTTTGCACTTGATTTTTTTCCAACTTTCTTTTGTGGTTGTTGTTTTTTTTTTCTTCTCCTCGTTTGTTCTTGTGTGTGTGTTTGTGTTTGTGTTTGAAATTTTTTACGACTAAGTTTGGGCGACTCAATTACCGCCTGCTTTCAGCGGCGCCGTTGATACGTCTATGAGTTGAGTTTGGCACAGTGTGTGTGTGTGTGCGTGCGTGCACACACACTCCGAAATTCACTAAGAAAATGCCAAAGCAATGAATGCAAAGGAAAATTCAGCTACAATCCGAAACAGAAAACCTTTCAAATTAATTCAAATCGCGAACTACGAACCACACAAAGGCAGAGAAACAGAAGCGAACAGAGAGAGATTAATACAAAACAAAAATTTTACTCGTATTTGCTAGCGACAATATACACGTTGTGACGCCGGCGACGTTCGGCTGGAAACTGTTTCGTTGCCTCAATCCGTTGACTCGTTTGAGCCATGGTCGAAAGAAAGCCAGTCAGTCGACCGCCGGCCGACCAGCTCGTGCAGCAGGTGATCTCACTTGCTCCATTGCCCTTGCTTTGGGATGGTGTTGGTGTTGGTGTTGGTGTTGGTGTCAGTGGTGGCGACGGCGACGGCGACGGTGATGCAGTCCGTGTCCGTGTCGACAGCGCTGTCCATGACGGTGGACACCATGAAAATGTGAATGTGTTTTGAGTTCGTGTTAACGCGTTGCCAACTACCGTCGTTCATGCCAGCCGTTTGTTGTTTTCTTGTTGATTTTGTGGAATTCAATGAATTTGTCTGAATGTGTGTTGGTGTTTGCATGCGCTCTCTCCTCTCTCTCTCTGCGAATTGTTATTATTGCTTCACAAAGAATCTCACAACATTGATTATTGTTGCTGCAACGAATTCACCTGTTGCTGCAATTTCGTACAAACAAAATCTTTAGTGTTCGTTGGTTGGTTGGCGCCCTGAAACAATATCCAACATCCAAACACAACAACAACAACAACATATGAAAGGACTTCACATAGTTAAGAATTTCTGGATTAAGGTCTTCATTGTAATTTTTGGTAGTAATTAATTACAACGACCTTATTTATAATCGTTAATAATGGAAAATAAAGTTTCGGGTTGAAATTTAAAAACTAAACTTGTTGATGTAAATTAATTTTTAATTAAGTTTTATTTATTCGCCGAATAACTAAGGTTTATTTTAGTTTTATTGTAGGTACTCTTATTTGTACATAAATTGTGGGTTAAAATTTTCTATAATTTAGTTTTTCTTTAAGTTTCAAATTAAGCTTTTAATATCAACGAAAACATCAGGCACTAAGTCCTTAATCCTTCGATTTTAGAGTTCGGACAACCTAAAAATTTTTTGTCTTTTTGGTTTTTTAATTTTCATTTTTTAGTTTTATTTGTATATAAGTTTGGATTTACTTTTATTTAAGTAGGTATTATGTATGTACTCGTATTATAATAATTTTCATTTTCGAAATTCTAAAAGAAATAACCATTTTTTTAAGCATTCTAACAAAATCAAGTAGACTTATTAATTAATGTCTTTGCTTGTAGACGTTAATTTAAATTTATTTTAAAATTCAATAAATAAATTCACAAATAATATTAACGTTTTTTTAATTAATGTTATTTTTTATTGGCTTTTTCGATGTTTCCGACGGAATTTTTATGAAAGTTTTGTAAAGATCATTGAATTTAGCAAGTAATGTAATTAATATGTATAATTAAAAGTAATTTAATTCTCTTTTAGTACATACTTAGTTTTCCGAAAAGTAAGGTGAGAATTTAATTTGATTTTGACCTTCCTTCAAGCTAAATGGAAGTTTCTAATAAAACTTTAGTATACTTTCTGGCGCCAATTATCCATACATATTTCAGTAATAAGCAATAATTTTGCTTTGTATAGTTTTACGCGCGTTACGAATTTGGTTTGTTATTACTGCAGACATTTGTGTGTATGTTTTTAGGCATTGCCATTAATCTCGTTTAAAAATAAGAATGGCTTGAAAATAATCGGGTCTGCACAAGGCATCATTTTTTTAACATGACATAAACTAGATTTTTTCTAGTTTTAAATATTAAAATATTTTAAATTAATATAACAGATTTATAATTAGTTAAAAAAAAGATAGATTAATTGAAATTTAAAAGAATATATACTTTAAAGTATTTGAATAATTTTTTTATACGTAGCGAAAAGTTATAATTAAAAAATCTTAACTTAACAAATTGACCGGGAGAAGCGAAATTTCACTTAGCAAATATTTACTTAATGGCAACTAGACAAAATCATAATTTAAATGAACAAACGAAGAAGCAAAAGAATTAAAGGAAATCATTAAAACAAACACGAATAAGTATTGTGTATTTTTTATTATTATGAATTTAAGTTCACAAGACATTATTATTTCTTAAAAGAATGTAAGTTGATAATAATTTTTGTCTTATTTTATAAATTTTATTTTCGCTTAAAACAGTTAACAATATATGTATATATACGATAGTTACATTTTCTTTAATTATTTATTATTTGTAATATTAGTTTGAAAATAAAAATAAAATATTAAATGAAGTTTTTCTTTGCTTAGAAGTCAAAAAAATTAACAAGATATAAGTTACAAGAGTAGTTTTTATATATTAGCATTAAAGGAATATTTCTACATTCAATGAACAAAACAAACGATAATGAAAGTTTGTATTATAATAATAACTTTTTTGTGTAACTGTGCACCGAATGAATTTAATAAAATAGATTAAAAAATTGTTGAAACAGTTCGCAATTTTTAAAAATATTAAAGTCAACAATTAAATATATAATTATAGTTATTGCATTTTTTTATATAACTGTTTCAAATTAAATTATTAAGTATTATTTTTTTTAAGTAATATTATCATTTTATAATTTTTTTCTTATGGAAGACACTTGAGGCGCTTTATTTTAAACATTTAACTCGTCTTAAGTTTTTTATTAATACTAATTTATATAATCTGTTACTTATTAACTAAACTTATTATTTCTAAGGCGGTTTTTTCTATGTACTAAACTTTAAATAATAATAATGCTGAACTTTTTTAAGCACAAAAAGCGTTGCTTGATGATTGCTCTTTCTCGTCTCTGACGAATTTTTTTTGATAATTCACGATAATGGTGTTTTCTTTTCGAAATTAAAGAGCGCTCACTCTTTTAAAACTAATAACCATTTAATGACCATTAGTTGTAAGCATTTGAGGCGGCGAAGGCGGTGCTGGAACATCGTGTAATGTTTGAGGTAAAGTGTAAGATTTCGTCTTATCATCATCATCAAATAAATCCGAAATGTAATTGGCCTGAAATGGCAAGAAGAGGAAGAAAAAGTTTTAAAAAAACTATTACAATTTCGAAAATTATTAAAATTTATGCACATAAAATCGCATAGCATATTCCTACCTAAAAGTATGCAAGGAAAAGTTATTAGCTTGCACTGTTCGTCAACGAGTACATCCTCTCTCAATAAACGAATAGACAGCTCTAAGCATGAGAGAAGCAATGTAGCAACGAGTGTCTGATTGTAAAGAGCAACGAATATTTATTCTGGAGAAATGTCAAATTATTCTTCGCCTTTATTAAAGGTTGTTGCAGATTCAAACGTATGAAGTTCAAGCAATTGAATTAACAAATTCTGGACCTTTGGTCCATTTTTCTCGCTCGCTTGGTAGGACAGGCAGTATAATTTAATGAATTAAATTTAATTTGAAATTAAAAGCTTTTATAGAATGGATAAGCGAAACATAAAAAAGTATTTTTTGTGTCTATGGAAGAACAGTTTTATTCAATATTTGACTTTTAATGAATCGGATAATATTAACGGATTAATATTATTTGAACAATTTTGCGCAAATAGTTTCTGTTTTACATATATGTATATGTACATTAATAGGCCTGACAATTACTAATTTTCCCTTCAATAATGTTCGCATAATTCTTAATGCACCCGAATTTCCTTTAGTTATAGCAAAATTCAACATTTTTAGTTCATTTGAGTTTCCATTTATATTTTCTATTTATTTTTAATATTGTACTTTCTTCTCTTAAAAAAACTTGGGTATTAATTCAATTTGTTATGTATAATAATGGGCCAAACTGTCTTCCAATTAAACCAATTCGCCGGAGTTAAGAAGCTCTAAAAATGGTGTGAGAAAGAAAAGGAAAGACGAAGAACTTGTTAGAGAAAAAACACAATGCTTTGAAAACTAACCAAAGAAGTTAATTCTAAAAAAATCGGCACTAATAAATGTTTAAATCTAGCAACTCTTAGGCAATGGCGAATGCTAAAGTATTGCTAAACAATAGAATAATTTAACGTCATAAAATGCTAAAAATTTAATCAGAAATTAAAAAAAAGATAAATTGATCATAATCCCTTAAAAAGTTTATGTTTTTAAAATCACTTTAAATAAATTTTAAAAAATAGCTTAAAATCAATTCAGTGAAAGAAAGAGTCACACACTCTCTCTCTCTCTCTGTCTCTCCCTTCTACTTACCACTATTATAGCGGTGAGGGCACCAATCGCCGAGCCCGCCAAAACGTCCGACCAGTGATGCTTGTAATCGGAGACGCGACTCAACGCCGTGTACCAAGCGACCATAATGACCAGAAACTGCAGGAAGTGACGCAGCAGTTTGGAGCCGCGCCAACACATACGCGACTGCAAGTAAAGCTGCAAAGTGGACAAAATAACAAAAATTATTAAAAAATAAATTTTACTAAAAATAACAACAACAACAACAACAACAACAACTGCAACAGTTACTGTTGTTTGCCGGTAGAAAGAAGTGTCAATAATGTCATTACGCTGAGCTCGACAGAAAGAAAATACGTATGTATACTTTTTAAAGTATTCGTAAATTGTGTTGCTGTTGTTGTTGTTGTTGTTGTTCTTGCATTGCAGACAGACAGAGCGGCGACAAACTGCCCTACACCACATTGTCGCACTTACCGCTACATAGACCATCGTGAAGAAGGTGAAGCTCGAGTGACCGCTGGGAAAGGAGAGACGCACCTCTTTCAGCATGCGAGCCGTGGAGCCGACACCGGCGCAGGTGAAATCAACAATGTAACGCCCGGCATTAATCGGATCGGCGCAGGTGGAACCGTCTTGCAGTTGAGGTTGGCAGACCTAAGGAAAGAGATGGTGAAAATTATTAGAGGAAAAATTTAAAAATAATATTATAATAAAAACATTTATTGGTATTATCCTTAATCTCGAACACTCTCGGAGACGTCTATAATCGTATATGACATGATGTCTTTTCGACTGTCGTGCCTTAAGAGACAGACGTCAATTTACGACTCAATCTCTTCGCAAAATTTCTTCGCAACACAAACAGTTTGTGTTTCTCTTAAACTCATTGTAGTTAAATTCTGAAGAAAAACGTCAGACCACCAGGTGTTTTAATTACCCCCCCCCCCCCCTCCATCCCCTTCCGATTACATCACTTTTCTCTTTGGACTGACACTTTCTCATTGCAGTATCTTTTCCCCGCCACAAGTTTTGTTTTATTTCTTCTGCAGAGGATTGCTAAAATGGAGTTTTTTTTTCACACTTTATCGTATGTGAAATTGAATACTGGTGTCTCTCTGATCTCTTAAGAAGATTTGCCTAACGATCACTTGAGCCATACGGTTCAGCACAGTACATACACTACAGGGGCGTAGATGCAGTGGAAAGAAGGCGGTAAATAATTTCGTGGCCATTTCAGGAAATTCAATGCTGTCCGCTCGTTTAGTTCCGACTAGAGGGCTGCATAAGACGTCTTGAAGGCTCTCAAATCTTCAGAGCTCAGAAACAAATATTTATTTCAACATAAAAAAACGTTGCTTTCGAAACATTGCTACCGTTTCGCAATATAAAATGACGCCTTTTAACAAATGAATAAAACCAAAAGTAAAGTCTAAAAGATACAAGCAACACTTTTTATTTTGGCAAGCACAAAAGGGAAGCACAATTAATTAAAATTTCCAGTCAGGCGAGCGTTCATAAAACTCAACATATGTCGAGCTACGAAAAAACTGTTTTCTGAAATCGAGAAAACTTGTCGTTAATTACGCAAATAGTTTTATTTTCATATTTCATAAACGTAAAAAAACAGAGAAAGAGAGGGCGGGAGAGAGACGCAGCCCAAAGATATCACTTCTGACGGTGGAATGAATGTTGAAACAAACAAACAAAAGTATAAAGTGCCTGGCGAGGGGGGAAGGGCGTTCGATAATCAGAAATGATAAATTTATAGAAGCAACAACAACAACAGTAGCTTTTTTGAGAGTGTCTCTCTTAATGACAACACATTTTTTTGAGAGTGCACACGCGGCGGCATTCGAGAAAAAAAAAGGGGGGCTCCAAAAATACCAAAAAATAAAGAAACAATATAAAACAAAGAGGGAGAGAGAGAGAGAGGGTTTCTGGAGCAGCTGGAAGAGAACAAATAAATAAAAAACGCCCTTCTTCTTCATTGAAGGGTTTAAATTTATTAAAGAATTAAGTAAATATTATTAGAATACGTTGAAAATTTTAAGAAAACGCAATTGTGTGAAGTTTATTCTGCCTGCTGACGATTCCGCCTGCCGACAGCTGTTACAAATTTGTGGATAACCATCAAACAAGAATCGATAAAAAAATCAAAAAAAATTGAAGAAAATAAAGTGACCAAAGACTTCCACTTTCAAACACTTCAAACGATACTCGAAACACTTAACAGTTGAAAAAAAATCATTCATTAAATGTGTTGCACTTTTTGACTCTTCCGAATCGCAATTAACGCGTGCGCGTAACCGCTCGAGAAGACTCATTCAATTTGTAGCCACAAATGCTCCCCTTTCTTCCCCTCTCTCTACCACTCTGCACACTCGCTCTTTTCATAAAAAGACCCGCATAAAAATAATATTTTCTCAGAGTAACCAATTTAAATGGTGAAATATGAAATCTTGACGTTCTTTACTTACGGCAAAAAAATGCGGTCTTAAGCGGCCGATCGAGTATTTCGCAATATCCGTTGTCAACTGACTGACACCAGCACCGAAACCGAATATACCGATCTTCTTATAGCACTCCACCAGCCAGTCTGGTATTTCATAATCCATAAAAACATAACGACGACGTCCATTCGTTCCGGAGCATTTATTCAGTTGTTGTGATCTAATAAGCTCCACACTGAACATCTGTTGTTGAAACGAAGAAGAAGAAGAAGACGAAGACAAGAAAGAATGAAATTTCATAGTAAATTCAAATTAAAGTAACATTTCTATAAAGTAACGACAAGTTTAAATGTCTTTTGATAAAGTGTAATAATAAGTGTCAAAGTATATGAAAAAAAAACAATTTATGAAACTCAGCTGTACTCATCATAATGCCTACCCTTCCTCCCTTCGTCCCTCCCACCATCATCAAACCAACTAGTTCTCATTTTTTGACCTAAAAACCATCATCTTCTGTGCACCACTGTCGTCGCTCTCTCCCTCTCTCTTTTCTCTCACTTGAGTAATTGATAACAGCTTCATTAAAAACATTGAAAATGGAAATTGTGACAATTTAATTTTAATGCTCTTTTTCAATGGATTCTCGGTTCCATATTCAAGCCGCCTTTGTCTTTTGTTTTCTTTGTTCTTGTGACAATTAAAAATAATGACAACTTTTTGACTAAAATTTTGAAAATATAACCCATAAGAACTTCAAACACCAACACATGAAATTGTGTTGTGTCTTGAACTTTTTGGGGCTCAACATTGCTTAAAAGAAGACTGCGTGTGCAGTCTTTTATTGAGAAATTGGGCAAATGTTTTAGGTCACTAAAGTTCATATTATTACAAGCATACGTTATAGTTCGAAAACTTAAAATATCCGACCGAAGGATCGGATCTAGAACTTACCACCGCTATGGGTATAAATACACCAATAAAATACAGCATCCAATTTCGTATTGTCGAGTCCTTAAAGGGATGTTTCAACGATTCGTCATCACAGAAAAAGCCGCGTTTATATGAATCGCCCCAAAGATAAAAACCCAGAATAGGAAAACCAACTGCAAAAAATGGAAAAATAATAAGTAAAATTAATTAAAAACACTAAAATATATAACATTCAATAATAAATAATTTAATAATATAATATATCAATAAAAAACAAAATTATAAAAAACACAGTTTTCGTTTAGACAAATTTGGTGAGAGACATATTTTAAAGATTATTGACCTTAAGTTCGTAAAAATGGTATAACAGCAGTGGCGTATAAAGCTTTTGCTTCTGATGGGAGTCAAAACTATTTATGGGGCGGCGTTCAAAAGTCGTTTCAATTCGAAAAAAAATGCATTTATTTTATTTATATTTTTATTTAAATTATTTATTTAATAAATACGATATATGTTTGTATTTATGGATATTTTTATAATTTAAAGAAATAAATCGAAATGCGAAATATCGTGTAATGTAGGAAAAATATAGCAAAAAGGCAAAAATGACAAATTTTTTTCGGAAACCTTAAATTTTTCCTTTCCATTTCTGCTTCCGGGGAGGCACCACCATCCTAAATACGCTACTGAAAATAATCAATAATCTAGCTTACTTTTTAATTTAAAAAATGGATAAAAGCATCACTTTATTTATTTTGATTTTGATTTGTGGGCTGGATTCCAATGGAAAATAGGAAAATAAATAAGAGAAATTAGAAAAGGAGAATAGAACATAGAATGTGTCTGTTAAGTAAATATTAGAGAGAGAACAAAACCTAAAAGAAAAATAAACTATTCCGGTTTTCGTTCAAATATATACATTTTTTTTATACATTATTTATACATTTTTTCAAAGTCATCCAAAACAAAAAAATCTAAAATTAATTTCTAATCGTAGAACAAGAAATGAAGAACAAGGTAAAAATAAGAACAAAAATTTCTTATATGGATTTCATAAGCGAATATTCAGCTCCACAAAGAGCTAGAATCAATATTGAATCGAGTGCTTACTGATTTTTTTTAATAACCTTCAGAATTTTCTACTGAACAAATAATAGGTCGGTCAGATTCACCTTCACCTTCACCTTTACCACGACCTTTATATGGATTTAATGCCTAAAAACGAATTCTGGCCGCATGCACCGCATGAAGGATAAAACGCCTTTTTTTCGCACCTTCGCCTTAAAAATACTCGCAATAAAAACCCAAACAAACAACAAAAATTCTGTTAATTCACAAGAATTCATGAAAGAAAAATAAACATAATTTATTTTGCCAAATAGGGCAAGCCGTAGGCTGACAACCGCGCAGGCAGGCAGAAAGACAGTCTGAAATATACCGAATATTTCCAGTTAAGGAACTTGTTTTATAGCTACTCTCCAAACACAAAACAAGAGCAAGAAGCACACGAAAAGAAAAATAATTGTCCGAAATTCTTTTCAATACATTGCATTAATCTTAATCTTTTATACTGGCCAAGCACGAGCAACCATTTCGACAACCTGGTTGGTTGGCCAACTATAGACCACAAACTAAAGACCGATATCTGTCTGGTCATTGCTGTTTTTGGTGTCCTTGAACAATTCTCTACCCTTGCATGTGCCGAATTGTGCGTGCCGAGTGTGAGGAAGATTCATGAGCTACTCTTCGTTTTCAATGTTTTCTTACTTGCCTTCGATACAATTTTTCTTTCTACATTTTCATGCACGGCCTAAGAATAATAACTTCTATTTCTGTGGAATTTGTAGAGCATTCTTCCAGTGAAGATAATCAATACATCCATCCATCCATTCCTCCACCGATCTGCACAAGGTTCGCCCCATTAAACATTGTTTGAATCGTTTGGAGTTTTCCGGCGCATTGTCTTTGATTATATTCAGTATTTCTTTGTTTTTGATTCTTTAACGGACTGAGAATACATCGCAACGTACCTGTTGAGAAAGACGTCGCTGACGAAGTCGTTTCGGTCTGGGCCTGCGTCATTATTGTTCTTACAAGGTTTCTTATTGATTTTTTTGTTATGAAGTTTTTAATGGTTTGCTATAAGTTGACCCCTTAGCGACCACAGCTCTTTGCTGTTTTATGCTAAAAATAGTTATTCCAACCTCACTCCAACCTCATTCCAACCTCCTCCAGTCCTCACTCTAACCAAGTGCAAATTGTTTTTGTGCAAACATTAAAACCGATTAAGTAGCATCCATGATATAGAGATTTAGATGGACTGAACTGCATGGAAATAAAATAACGTTAATGACTCTTTTTAAGATTTTTTTATACGAGAATCAGAGAGGTTGAATTATATTGGCTTTGAAAAAAGCTATGAAAATAAAGTACAATAACTAATAAAGCATGCCCTTTTTATAACCTTTTTAAAGACCTGGAAATTTATGGTATTGTATTGTTTTTGAAGAAATGTCACTAAGCTCAATTCGTTCTAGGATTAAAAGGCATCCTTCGTTCTCAAAAAAAAAAATATATATACTCGTATCTCAACTCACTGAAGAGGAAAAAACTGAAAAAGCATGAGAAGGCAAAAAATTTAGAAAAAAAATCCCAGCACTATGGCATTGTGTGGCATTGTTCAAAACTTGCTACCGTTTGATAACATCGACATACGAGTCTGATTTTTCATCATCGTCCCTAAAAACTGGGTATGTCATAAAAAGGGATTAGGATGTGTAGAGATGGTGAAAAAGAACCTATATAGAATTTCTTCTAATACAGATTATAAACTATTTCAAAATAAGAGTACCACCTGTGAAGTTCTAAAAGAATTAATACTCAATTTTATTTCAAGAGAAAAGGTCATGAGAAAAAAAAATAATTCTTGTATTAGGTTTGATTAACGAGGAGCCAGCCACCAACCAGTATTGGCTTCTCTTATTTCTTGGAAAAAGTTTTTGTGATTGAAAAGATTTTGTTTTTGTTTTTTATTGTATAACCTTTTTCCTCCTACTGTACTATATAACCTGGTTCCAAGAGCTCTTTTCATGCATACAGCAAAAAAACGCCCCTTTGTCATTTCGATCTTGTTTTCTTGGGTGATTTTTTAAAACTACGGAGGAAACGTTAATTTAATTTAAATTCAGATGTTTGTAGATATGGATTGTGCTTGGAAATTGTGTTTTGAAAAATTATATAGGTTTTATTGAAATAAGTTTTTGAATGATGTATGAAAACTTTCTTTATGGAACCTAAACGTGTGCTGCTTGCTCTCTCTTCCAACTCTTCTCTCTTCATTTCTCCTCTTTTCCATTCCTTACTTTCAACGCACAACGCGCTTATTTAGGTACCACAGTTACTTCTTTTTGAAATGTTCATTTTTCTCTTTTGCTTCTCTTCTAACACAATCTCCTTCTCGCTCTCTCTTGATCTCATTTAATTTAATTTTTGTGATATATTTTGTGCTAACGATAAATGGCAAAATTTCATGATAACAAGAGAGCATAAACAATACTAACTGTGTCAAGTTTAATTTAATAAAGTCACAGCATTAAAGTAAATACACTTTAATTAAAACTAAGCAATGTTTCCGTCTTTCCGTCATGATTTTATTATATGTACGTATTCGTGTACGTAGACGTGGGTGATTTTTTGTACAAATCTCGGCAGTTATTTCGAGTTAAAATGCGATGAAGGCGGTTTATGCAGTCAGATTTTAAAGTAATTGCGTCAATTACGGCCAACTGAATCGACAGTATGTGACACGCTTTTAAATAAACGGCTGCCTGACGCGTAACGAATGAATATCAGAGGAAATGCAAATTTCAAATAAATTAAGCTCAAACAAAAATTACAAAAGTAGCTACAAGTATTTCAATATAAACATAAATACATACATATATATGTATGATATATATCGGTCAAAGCTACTTTTGGGAGTAAGAATACTGACTGGTTATGATAGTCCCATTTTCATGTAAAAAATAAATAATAAATTAAAGAAAATCTAGAGAAATTATTTAAATGTTAATTCAAATTTAAAAAAATTGTGTATTGTATAACTTCTTGTTGAAACATTTTTAACAAAATTAATAATTATTCAAATTCGCGGCAAATTTTTATGGAAAAATCATAAAAAACATTTCGACATCCAAAAGCTACACGCTATTAAAGAAATTGTTTATTTATTAACGACACAACTAGTCCAACACAAATTAAACACTTTAAAAATATTTACTCACTTTCAGTCTTTGTTATGACCGTTTTCGTGAAGGTTTTTCATGCCAAACTTATACAATTTTTTAAATGAATATTTGTCGAAACTCAAACAAAAATATTGACAAAAATATACTACAACAAAACATAAAAATATCGCATTCATTCACAGCTTTATCGGTATATCTCTGATATATTATATTGTATACAGTTAACATTATACTGCAAATAGTACGAGCTGTATTCAAGTTACGAGTACGTTATTTGTTTTTATCACCATCGCTGCGCGTTGTATTCATATTACTTTGGAATATGAATCGACCTTGAAAAAAACATGTTCATTATGATAATGACATTTCGATTTGCAGTAAAAAAAATGCTATTTACTTTTAGAAAAAATTTTTTAACTACCTTGAAAAAATTATTTGAAAAAAAACAAGTAAGATTGATAAGTTCAGCCTTACTAAAACTTCATATTGGTGATGAAAAAGCTGGTGTGTTGTTCATCAATTTAATGAATATTTATCGTTAATCAATTAGTTAGCATCGATCATTTAATACTGATTAAAAAAGAGCCTGTTTTTAGCCAGGTCCTTAAAATTTCGAAACATTTTTTTTTAAATATTTTAAAAAATTTGGTACTTTCCATCTTTTTATCATTCTCCAAATTATTTTCCAGTGAAGCTGCATGCATTTATTTATTTATAAGACCATCCATATATTGAAAACATTATTAAAGAAGTAACAGAATTTCAAAATAAAATTTGTTGAGGCCAATATTTAGGGCCAATTTCACAATGTTCCGGGTTAAGTGCTAATTGGGACTTTCAAACGTCAAAATCTCTTACAAATTGACGTTTGAAAGTCCCGATTAGCACTTAATTGGGACTTTCAAACGTCAAAATCAACGTCAAATGTCAAAATTGAAAGTCCCAATTAGCACTTAACAGGACATTGTGAAATTGACCCATAGTAGAATAAATCGATTCTGTTCTGCTAATTGTTATAATAAATAATTTTGTTGTTATTTTGAGGTTGTCGTTGTTATTTTTGTTGTCATGAGAAGAGTTAGAGCTACTTAAGAAGTCTTTGTGATATATATTATTTTTATTTTTCTTAATTAAAATAGAAAATCTTATGGTAGAAAATCTTTAGCTAATCATTTATTTAATTCTTCCCCATTTAAAATAGACTTTAGTCGCTTAAAGTTAAGCTAATTTTTTTCCTAAACTTTTCGAAAACATAAATATTTATGGTTAATTCCTGCTAGATTTATACCATAAAAAACCATAGTATATACAAAAACTTAAACTAAAACCATTTTAATGGGTTTTCATTGTACGATATAATTAATTATCTTTCCCCCTTGAAGGTATTTCATTAAATTTACGAGCTCATCGTATTAAAGTTGAAGAAAGTTTCTTTAATAAAAGTTAAAATATGTAGGTGCATACACTCGTATTTAAGGCTAATAAAAGCAGCATCTTTATCTTAAGCTGTCATTAGTATCGCGGCATTAGTCGTTCGTTTTTCCATTAGGACAAGATTTTGCTCAGGCCCGAGCAGTTTTAATTTTACGGTGAAGGTAATGTGCTGAACAGCAATCATGATAAACTATGTATGTGTGTACTCGTATGTATGTATATTTTATGTTAATACGCATCACAAATAAGAAAGCATAACTCCGGGCAGGTTAAAAAATTCTGGTATTTAAAAAGTCGTGCCATTAAATTTAAAATGGTTATTTTTTCTAGCTTTTCGATGTTAAACAAATTGATTATTAAAATTAAATATATAGATCAATAAAAATAGTCATTAAGACTAATTCCTTTAAGTAGCAACAAAGTATGGGCGAAATAGTAGCCAACGAGTGTGCGCAATACTCGTGGTGTGTATTTGTATACATAGATAGCCTTTTGTATAGATAATAATAACGATAAAATAAAGGCATATATAAACGATCTATTTTTAGACGTCTCTATACGTATGCATTATACTTATTCTGACCGGAGACGAACGCAAGTGACGCAGTTGACGTGTGAACAACCTGTTGATAACGTGAATGGCCGCAATTAGTAATATTCTTTTAATTCGAAAGTTATGAAATTTTTTTATTGTATGATTTATCAAAAACGATGAAGAAAAGGGGGAAGGAGAAGGAAAGGGAGAGGGAGAGGCAGAGTGAAAAGCCTAAGTAACTAGGATTAAACTGAATCATTATGAATCATTCAAAAGAAACCAGAAAAGCAATGTCAAAAAAGATAAGAATCAATGAAATGTCGCTTTAAATACTTTCGCAAATGATGTACATTTGTATAACGTATAAGATAAAAATTCTTATTACGAAATCTAAAGTAATCTAAACTTAAACAATAATAAAAAACAGTCAAATAATTACCTTTACTACGTTACAACTGTTAACGATTGCATTAATCACAATCCAGCAATCGCTGTTTGTTTCTCAGAACAAATTTCAAATTTAATTAAACTCATTTAATTCATATTTCATATGAATTAACTTATAGATTTGGGATGGTATGATTGTATTTTATATAAACTAGTTTGATTTATTAATTTTTATATTAATCGCGAATAAAAAGACCGCCGAAAGTTATCACTCAATCAAATGGAGCCATTACCTAGTAATGCCCAAACACATTAAGACAACAAGTTTTATGTTAGAGAAGGTCTTGATAGGTCTTGAAGGACATAATCTCAGTAGATTCATATTTTCAAAAGAAATCTTTTCATTTGGGTTTTTAATGGTCATGATCATTTTTCATCATGTTTAAAACAACAAATCAAATTATCTTCGGCAATTAAAGACTGAAATCCGATACTTAAGATGCTGAAATCGACTAAAAAAGACAATGCATTCTCAGATATTCCCTTTAAAAAGCAGCTAATTAACCAACAGATTAAGTCAAAAAATATTTTTTTTTATTTACACATACTTGTCAGCATATCAACATAATGCCACAAAAAATTTAAAAATCGAATATATGTTACCCGCGGAAATACAAAATTCGCGATACTTTTTGAACACACCTCGTACACATACACACACTCGCCATCGAAAAGAGAATGAACAATAATCTGACATTAACTATTATCGTATTGTATTAATAAGCGTAACATTCCACAATGAAATATTCCTTATTAATAATGGCTTTCTTCTTCTTCTTCTTCGAGAATATCTCAGAAGGTGACTCATGACTAACTTCATAACAACTTCGTACGATTGAATGCAATAAAAGGTGAATTCCTAATAAAAATTCGATCAAGCGCCTTCAAGGTAAAGAGAAATCTTATTCAAGCAAATACACTTTTATAGTAATATTATTTCAACAATGAAAATTGTTAACATTAACTAAAAACAATGAAAGCAACTTTCTGTACAAATTTATACAGAACTTTATATAATATTTATCATTTCATAGAATGTCAAAGTTATAAAATTGCAAGACCACCAACAGCAACAACAACAACCAATAATTCAATTTCCGTTAATGCATTTTAAATGTCACAATCGATGTTGATTAATAAAAAATGAGAATTTAATAAAAAAACGGCCATGTCAATTGAATTAAATTAATCAATTGAATTAGTTTAAATTATTATGCATTATAAGGAATATATTTGTACACATTATACATTAAAATGAATATACATACATACATTATAATGAATATTTTTCTATTTTCTTAAATTGTCTTATATACTCGTACTCGTATCTTAATATTTAAGTATTTGGGCATCATTTCTTTGAAAGTGTTATAAGTCCACTTTATAAAAAAATTGATTTAATGATGAGAATAATTTTATTCTGGTATGATTTTTATATTTTCATTCAATTTAGAGAACAATTTTATCAAAATCGATACAATTTTTATAAAACAAAACATAACTTTGCATAAGAATTGCAGCATTGCATTAAAAAGACAAACCTTTTAATATCTCGAAATAGCAAAGAGTGTTGTAAACTTACAACACTTTCAAAGAAAACGCCGCCTCAATTCCTGACTTGATTATTTATTGATAATACCGTATCGTAAAATCGAAAAAGAAAATTGCAATTCTTTTTGAAATATATTTTATAAATGTTACTCTTATTGATAACAGCACGCAATAATTGTAGCTTTTGAACATTTTGCAAACTTCTATAAATGCAATAGTCGTCATCAACAACAACCATGAAGGAATTACTAAGTAAAAGTGTTAATTTCGCTAAATGTTACGAAAATGAAAAATAACTTGCAGGCAATGCAAAAAAAATATCGTCATATAGCCGGACCTTAAAATGAATGTGTCATGCCTGTAAACAGTTTGCCATAGTTTACAAACGTTTGCAACTTCATTTCGCAAAAATTTTCAGATTTTTCTAGACGTTTTACTAAACAAAAACGAGGTAGAACCAAGATAAAAAAAGTAATGAGTCGTAATTTTAAAAAAAAAAGCAATTCAGTTAAAGCAGTTTTTTTGTACAACAAATCAAACGGATGGAACGAAATGAGCTCATGATATAATGGCATACACAGAAATGCAACGCAACCAGTTCGCATTGCAAATTTTACTAACGGCTTTAGATTTATTCAATTTAAAGTCGGCTGTATAGTGTACCTTACGGTGATACCGGATTGCGTTATCATGGCTATTCTTTTTATACAATATATCACGAAAATTTTGCCATTTAAAACTATTGCACTCGTATACTTTTTAAATGGCAAAGTTTTGCACTCGTATAGTTTTAAAAGGCAAAGTTTTGCACTCGTATAGTTTTAAATGGCAAAGTTTTGCACTCGTATAGTTTTAAAAGGCAAAGTTTTGCACTCGTATAGTTTTAAATGGCAAAATTTTGCACTCGTATAGTTTCAAATGGCAAAATTTTGCACTAGTATAGTTTTAAATGGCAAAATTTTGCGCTCGTATAGTTTTAAATGGCAAAATTTTGCACTCGTATAGTTTTAAATGGCAAAGTTTTGCACTCGTATAGTTTTAAAAGGCAAAGTTTTGCACTCGTATAGTTTTGCAAAAGTTTTAAATGGCAAAATGTCGCACTCGGATAGTTTTAAATGGCAAAGTTTTGCACTCGTATAGTTTTAAATGGCTAAGTTTTGCACTCGTATAGTTTTAAAAGGCAAAGTTTTGCACTCGTATAGTTTTAAATGGCAAAGTTTTGCACTCGTATAGTTTTAAAAGGCAAAGTTTTGCACTCGTATAGTTTTAAATGGCAAAATTTTGCACTCGTATAGTTTCAAATGGCAAAATTTTGCACTAGTATAGTTTTAAATGGCAAAATTTTGCGCTCGTATAGTTTTAAATGGCAAAATTTTGCACTCGTATAGTTTTAAATGGCAAAGTTTTGCACTCGTATAGTTTTAAAAGGCAAAGTTTTGCACTCGTATAGTTTTAAATGACAAATTTTTGCACTCGGATAGTTTTAAATGGCAAAGTTTTGCACTCGTATAGTTTTGCAAAAGTTTTAAATGGCAAAATGTCGCACTCGGATAGTTTTAAATGGCAAAGTTTTGCACTCGTATAGTTTTAAATGGCTAAGTTTTGCACTCGTATAGTTTTAAAAGGCAAAGTTTTGCACTCGTATAGTTTTAAATGGCAAAAGTTTGCACTCGTATAGTTTTATATGGCAAAGTTTTGCACTCGTATAGTTTTAAATGGCAAAATTTTGCACTCGGATAGTTTTAAATGGCAACATTTTGCACTCGTATAGTTTCAAATGGCAAAATTTTGCACTCGTATAGATTTAAATGGCAAAATTTTGCACTTGTATAGTTTTAAATGGCAAAATTTTCATGATACAAAATCTATTCATACCTACAATTTATAATTTTCTTTTCTAATAATTTCTTCTTTACTCTGTACATATCAATATGAAATAATTATTTGAACAATTATTCCGCTACTAAAATGAAATAATGACAGTATAAAAAAAATAAATCGTAATTTTAAAATGTTTTTAAAACCATTAACGCTTGCCTTCTTTTACCTTTTTTATTATTGTATTCATATAATTTCAATAGTTTTTTGGAATTAATTTAAAAATAAATTATCATTTAATTACAGGAAAGGTCCGTTGAGAATAACAGTAAATTATTTAAAATTTCTCCTTATTTAATAAAGCTTTTAAATGACCCGCGGACAAGGACAATGGTATAATTTTTTAGTAGCTCTGTCATTTTAATGTTTATTAAAGTGCATTGACATTAAATTAAAATAAAAGGAAGCTACAAATAATATGTATGAAATTAATTTTCAAGGTGCCCAAAAGCATAAATACATACATACATATATTTTAATCATGAGTTAATGACACGCAATGAATGTATGTAGAAGTAAAAACTTGGCCGAGAAGAAACGCAAAGAAGAAAAAAAAAAAATTACAAGCACGAAAGAAAATAAAAAGAGAGCAAAAGAAGAAGAATTTCATTGAAAAACAGACGATTTATAATTATTGTAAAAAAACCGGATTTCACACGACATGCATATACCGACTATACCGACCGTAAATGAAATAAAACATTTAAAGAGTCAGAAAGGACAGTCCAAACAATACTCGTACTTAAAAAAAAACTTAAGCCATTTATTAAATAATACTTTATTTAATATATTACTAATCTTAACTGTTTGGTATGTTTTTTTACTTTATTTACGAGTATAAATAAAACTTACCGCAGAGTAATATTAAAATATCGAGACCTACACGACATAAAATTCTTATATTCGTGTCCATTTTAATGATTGTAGTGGTAGACTCTGGATGCTCCGCTCTTAGTTGCTGCGGCTCTTGATCTCTGGGTAAAAAACTGCCGTTATTGTTATTGCTATAACTATTATGATTTATGTGTATTTCTGTATTATTATTATAATTATTATTATTATTATTGCCAGTGGTCGTTCGATTGTTGGGCTCCGCAGTTGTAGTATTCGGCTGTGTCAAATGTGGCACATTATTCGCGTTAATCACGTTGTGAGCGTTGTTACGTGTCGTTGGTGTTTCCGTCGTCGTGAAGAACGCTTCACTATTACGACTATCCGGGCGACGAAGCGGTGTAGTCTCGCTGGCAGATGTTTCGCTACTCATTTGGAAGCGATTCTCAGCGAAGCGATGAACGTGTAGCAAAAAATCGGAGTAAACGCAATCGTTGCGCTCAGGAGAGTTTTTGTTTTGTTTTTCTTTTTTCTTTCTTTTTATTTCCAATCGCAAAACGAGTTTGCGCACGAGGCCAAGAAACGTCAAACAAACGTCGTTCGTTTTGCTTTAAAACGCCAGTAGTGAGAACTTGACGTCGTTGGAGAACTTCAGAGAATACACTTCACTGACACTGAACTTGAGAGCAGAGTTGAGAGAGAGAGAGAGAGAGAGAGCGCAAGAAAGAGAACTTTTATTATTAATTTTTAATTTAATCTATTGCTGTTTTATCTGCTATAGTTTTTAATGATTAACTTTTTTTGCCTTTTGTTTTGCCTTTAAACGCTTGGCTTGTTAAGTTTGATAATAAAGTTTTTAATGTTTTTATGGCGCTGTTGATGATTCGTAAAAGCTGCTGACTGACTGTGAAAGCTTTGTTGTTCACTTAAGTAGTTACCATAGTAAGGGCGTTTTCTACCAAGTAGCTAAAGGTTAAGAGACTGTGAAGCAGGGTTAAGGCTGTGAGAGAGTCAAAATTCTCTTCAAGTTCAAAGTTTAGGTGGACTAAAAAGCATATCGCTCACGAGGCGCGCAAGCTTTTTCGGGCCTTATGGCACCGGCCCATAGAATCCGTCAGACTTCGACTTTGAAGTTCTGAACTGTCAAATCGCGTTCAATGTATGCTTTCTTACGAACATCGGCCCATAAGCAACGTGCATATGCGCAAAGTCAAAAGTAGAAAGTTGCTGAACTTTTAACTTTTCGACTGCGTCAGCCCATTTGACAGCAGTTTGTTTACATTTTAGTACAGTTAAACGAAGTTTTCATTGGATCATAGCAATACGTTGACGTTGAAGTCGAAGTCTGACGGACTCTATGGGCCGAAGCCATTAAGGTTTAGCTGAACTTTAGCTGATTTATGCTATAAACACATAGAAAGTCGCCACCGACATTTGCCGCTGTGTAGTGTCAAAACTGCTGCCTTTCTATGTGTTTATAACATTATGAGTATGTATTAATATTAAAAGCTTTTCTTGATGTTATCGCATTTCGGAAGATAATTTCTATGAAGGTCAATTTATCTATTCTAAGTTTTATAGAATAAAACGAAATTTTGGAAAATTAAAAAGAAACATAATAATGGAAAAGGCTCTACCCAAACGGGTTAATGGTTGTGTCAATGATAAGCGTCTTAGGATTTTTTGTGATAATACTTCTATGTAGACGTACATATGTATATTTTTTTGGCAAACGGTAAGCGCCATCAACAACTTTTTGCAAACAACAACAATACAGCCCTTCACATAAACCTTGACAGACAACAGAAAATGTCAGTCAGTCTGTTACTTGAATGTACTTCTTCTGGTTTACTTGCCTTCAACTTGATTATGACCTTCTCTGGCTGTCACCGTATTGTTTGTGAACGGCTAATTTTCACCGGCAGACAGATCGGACTCACTAGTTCAAACGTTGCTATTGATTTTGTACGCCATTGTTTGATGAAGGGACTATATATGTACATGTTGCACTTCTCAAAAAAAAGATAGTGAGAGAAAGTAAGAGTTTGAGAGAAGAATTATAAACTGCAAAGGTTACCGGGTGAGCGGCTATAGCCACACCTCTACTACATTTCTGGGAAGATAAGGGAATTTTTGTTGTTGTAGAATCGATTAAAAACGGTTGGGAAGAAGATTAGAAGACCCTCCGTTTAACAAACAATAGAGATTTTAATAATATTCTTGGTAGAAATGAAAAAAAAAGGTCGTGAAAAAGTTCTCGTTTGTATGAAATCAAACTTTCAGAAGAAATATTTTAATAAAAACTTATTAAAAATTCACTAATTTATTTTTCGTTCACTGAAATATTATCAGAATTTTCGTTTTAGCTGCGTTTTTTATTAGTTTCTTTTCAATAGAATTTAAATAATTATCAAAAGAGTTTCAACAATTTTAACAATAACTCAAAAATCGGTGGAAATTCACACACATTTTAGACTTCCAAAACTAAGCAACTATTTTTCAAGTCGATTACTATATTTAATGCAAACGCCTTTAATATTTGAAAAGATTTAGGTGCAGCGTTTTTGCGACAAAATATAAACGTATATTTATAACACCAATGCGCCCATTTTTCACATAAGTTTGGTTTTTTTGTAATTTTGATGTAATAATAATATTTTTTTAATTACGTTTTATTTTAGACACATTTTTTCAACACGATTTTCAACACGAAATACACGATAATAATTATAGATAGTTATAGACAGTTATAGCCAGAACGAATGGTGTGATGAAACCTTTATCTTTTATCAAAATATAATAAAAAAATATCTATAAATGAAGATAAGATAAATCGTTTATCTATTTGAACACGTTATTATTTCAATTTGGACTTAAATAAAATAAGCAGAGGAAATGAAAAAGGGTTATATTACGATTATTTTGAGAAGAAATGTAACAATTTTCAAAAAATGTCATCGTTAGTAGTTAAAAAATGTCATCGTTAGTAGTTATCAATAAATGCCTAATTATTTATTATTAATCTCTGGTTTAATAAAATCTATATTTTTAAAATCTAAGATATTTTCTATCAAAACAATGGAAACGATCTATCTATCATGTTTCAACTAACTAACTGATCGACCAACTCGATCAACATGACAAATGCATAATTATTTTTAAAGTAAATGCCAGGAATGTTAACAAGCAAATGGCCTTGCCTAAGCCCGATCACAACAACCACAACGCAAAGGATACCAATACGATCTTAACAAGATCTGTCTTAACAAGGTCTGTCTAAACAAGCTCTGAATTTAGTCATTGCCGGCTTGCTTACTCAATCCTCTAACAGATTCGGTTTTGATTGCCGGCTTGTCAGCACTTGCGTGGTCAGCAGCCATGCCAGCAGTCTGCTTAAGATCATACACTGAGCGTATGTAATGCAGTAAAACCTACAATTTATTTCTTCCTCTACTAAAACACTTTTAAACTGCTGTAAGAATTGTGTGTTGATCGTTGATGATCAAGTCTCAAAATGAAAAAAAGCTGTTTGGGTTGATCGCAAAGATCGGGAAGAAGAGGAGGAAAAAGGGAAAATGGTAAGACTGATGATTACCTTCGACGTGCTGATCGTATTTTTAATGCTGCAGCGATGCAGCGAAGACAAATAAGTGGCAGTTTGTTTGATTGCCGAGTAACAATTTTAGTGATTGTTGTAAGATTTAATGTGATATTTGTTGTTATGTGGCGGTATTGTTGCTGTTGTTGTTGTTATTATTGGTTGCTTATTTGCCTTTTCGATTCCATTGGATAATCATTATCATTACCATTAACATTATCATTAAAGTTTTTACAGTCTCCGCCCAAATTTCGCAAGAACGGACGGACGGGATTCAACAAATTGTTTTTAATTTTATACATTTTCTTCTTCTTCTTTCTTAGGGAGTAAGCGGTTTTTATTATAATTAAATTTTTTCACTAAAGACACCGCCCCCAAATGAAAAACTTGTTTTAACGAGACGTACATAAATAATACAGTAAAAAAGCAAGAAAATAACAAATGCTTTAGAAAGTTTATAATTTTTCTTTTCTGAAGAACTGTCGAATGTCAAAAACAGCTGTTTTGAGAGAGCCGCACACATATTGTTTGGGAAATTAAGAGAATATTCCATACTGCGCGCATGTAAAAATTGTCTTTTTTTTTTGTCTCTCTAAAAAATAAATAAAACCCAAGGATTAAATAAAAAATATTAAAAGGTATGTACCCAGTCTTGTCACGTGGGGAATCCTCACCCGTCCCCTCCCCCCTTGGTGTGAGAGGTCACGAAGAATGCCAAGGATATGGATATAAATATGTACATACATAACGGTTGCGCCATCTTTTATATCGGTATGTAAACATTGAATAACTTTAACATTTATCATCCGATTGACTAGAGCAAACATGTCATTTTGAAACGTCAATTAAGTACAATTTCAACCATTAATCCCAAAATTCCCACCCAAAAAACGCGCCGAAATAGTGACGCTGTACATCGTCGAAAATCGATCGTGGCCAAGAAGCACCGTCAGACAACACTATTCATCGTTTGGTATCGAATTTTGTTGAGCACGGGACAGTGGAAGATTGACGACATGCCGTTCATCACGCCCAAGAGGTTCCTATGAATACTGGTTGAAGCGGTAAGAGAGAGTTTTGCCGAGAACCCTCATGTGTCGTATCGTCACCGCGCTTAGTGGAATTTTGGCGTCACTGGAACCACCTTGCGGCGCATTTTGGAGGATGAATTTGCATTTTTTCGCATATAAAGTGCAATTGACTCAAAGAATATGGCCGACAGACCGTCCACGTCGCTTGGAATGCGGCCAAACACTCACATACCGACATAAAAGATGGCGCACCCTGTACGCCCTGTCCGCTTTATATACTAATAAAAATCAATATTATTACCGTACTGTAGATAACATGCGCCTGATTTATAAAACTTTCAATCATTTTTACAGTTTCCTTATTTTTATAGTTTCCTTATTTTTTAATAGTTTCCAATTTTTTTTGGTTTTCTGAAAATTCTATTGAAAGAATGACACCAAAGGAAGTTGCAAAGGAAATAAATTAGTAAAAGCTCCAAAAAAGCATTATCAGTTTCAGTTCAGAAAAATATAATTGCAAAAAAGAGGAATCATAGTATCGCATTTCAATGACATAAATTATTATATGCACACAAAACCAAACCAAACGATTAGAAACCAAATTAAAGAAGAAAGATACAACGCAAGAGAAACAGGTACCTATGTACGTCCGTTGCCTGAGAGACAGACGACCGACCAGACAAATAGCTTTAAGTGCTGAAGGAAAACGATCCCAGACAAGTCAGTCTAATATATTGTATTAATATTTCTGTGTATAGCGAAGTTATTGAAAGGAAAAAATTTGACTTTAACATATTCCTTTTTCCTCTTGTTTTTTATGCTGCTTAATTTTAAAATCGGAATGCAAAAATCGAATTTTAAATTAGATTTCATTTTTTTACTTTATGATTTTTGGTAAATTTGTTAAATTAATAAAGATACATAGACATTACCTTATAAAAAGTCGCTGACTAGTAAAGTATTTTTCAAATTAATTCAGAAATCGAAAAAAATGGTTAAATGATTAAATTTTTTCTTTTCCATTTTTCAAAAGCAAATTTCTTTTAGCTTTTTTTCTTTTAAATTTTTCAAAAGCTAATTTCTTTTAGCTTTTTTTCTTTTCAAAAAGAACACATTTCATTAAAAGTGTTTGTTGATTTTTTTTTGTTTTGAGAAAGCCTTTGAAAAAATAATCGAAGTGCAAATTCCTCAATAACTGATGATCTTTTGCTCTCTCAATTGTTTCTCTTTCTCAATAGACACCTTCGAAAACGGTACGTAAAAAGACAGAGAGATGATAAGAAAGAATATTCCGAAATTTGTCATCAATTACGTCATCACGTCATTAAGACCAATTCATTAAATTCGTTTGGCATTGTTGAATGACTTTTGTGCCTGTTTTTTTTTAATCAGTTTTCGATGTTGTTGTTGTTGTTCGAATGTTTATGTTTTATTTTAAGGCTTGGGCAGAGTCGCGTCACCCAAAGTCATTATCAATGTCAGCTGATTTATTGCCAAAAAGGTGACAAATTGTCATGATTAATTAAATCTCTGCATTATAAAGAAAGTACTCGTGCGGAAAAAAAGCAAGAGATAATATAAAGAAATTTTAATTCATTAAATTTATAATTAATGAAATTAAGACTTTATTAGTTATTGATATATATTGATATATACATAATTATAAAATTCGAAAATTTTAGTAATTCCAATTTTCTATTATTATTGAATATTTTAAGGAAACTATTCGATATTCTTCAAATTGCACTGAAATAATCACCGATAATGCAAAAAATTTACTATATAATATTCCTAAAACGCGTTCTTTGTAAATCGATTACAAATGCCAAGGAATGCCCCCAAACAAATGCACATCATCCGTCCTTGACCATGCAAATTTAAATGAAATTTTATTTGAATAATGTTCTTAAAGCAGAGCAAAATAATCGATATCTTTCTTGTTTGCCTTTTGTTACTTAATTTGACTTTACACTCTCGTCATTTTATTTTTAATTTGCTCAGAAGAGTGCTCTCATATGCATATTATACGAGTACCCTACACACCAAGCTAATGGTGTATTAATTTCTCACACCATCTTAAATTAAACCAAATTAAGTAGAACGTGCAACTTCCAACGATAACATAATTTTTGAAAGAATTTTCGGTCCTTATCTGTCGAACTCATTATAAATAAAGAAAGAGTATGGTAACGAAATTTGGCACATAAATTTCTGTTGGCACAACAGGATAAAAGGAAAGAAAAGATTTTTCAAAATTGTATAATTAATTTAAATGTTATAATAATTTTTTTCTCGTTTAGATAAGTTATAAAAAAAAATTGGAAATTGAAAATAAACATAACTCATCTGGAGCTACACTTCCGATTTATTTTTTTAAATAATTTGTAGAACAGTATTAAAATGAGTTGACATCGAAAAATACAAATATACACAGTAAGAAGCAGGAAACTGAGATAGCCTAGCCGATGATGATAGTACTAATGGCGAAATTTAATATTAAAATAATTTCATTAGCGACAACAAAAACTCATCACATGCTCCTGAATTTGTCTTTTATTTCTACATTCTCTTTAAAAGAAAACGGTTGTGATGTGAAATATATTGATAACAGAAAAGGTCGCTTTGATTTTCAAATACTAGCAGTAGAATTATTAACTCATCTCCGTCAGGAATCCTATCTTTAGTACATATATTTACCCTTAGAATGTGGAGTATATGAATGACAGTGAAACCGAACATAATTATTTTTACGCTCTCTGAATCTAGCCTCTCCCGAATGTCTTTAAATTTGTCTCTTCTGTAATACAAAGAACTTTCCGAAGAATACGATTATTATAATGAAGTGAAAAGAGTGAAGATAAAGAGAAACTCAAAAAACTTTATAATGATTAAAATAAAATAAAACCAAACAGATTTAAAAACAGCAATAAAAACACGGGCTTTCGAAATAAACTTAATAAAAATACGTTTAAGTGAATAAAAGGTTAAAATAAAAATTAACAAATTAATATTGTTTACCTCGACAAAACAAGGAAAGAAAAGATTTTTTAATATTTTATAATTAATTTTAGTGGTATAATAATTATTTCTCGTTTAGATAAATAAAAAATGAAAAAAAAGTTGTGTACGTATTTGCATAATTAATTCTTGTTTTTTAATTAAATTTCGGTAAACTCGTTGTATATGAATATGAATAACCACATGTACATTTCTTCATTCATTGCTCCATCACCAACTCTTTATTTAATTTTTTTTTTGTTTAATTGTTTTCTCTTCTTTCTTTCATTTAATTAGCCAATAAATATGTTGTTTTCTTTTGTCCATTTTTTAATCTTTTATTCTTTTCGAAATATGTATATGTACTGTTGTTATTTTTTGAAACACGTATTAGCACACACGACAGTCAATAACATACACGCAAGTACAACCTTCCTCAACGAATTTGTTTAATCGACTGAAAGAATAAAAGAGAGCTTCAAGAAAATTATTTTCATATTGCAGCGGTTCTGATTTTTTTCTGTCTCTCAGCTTAGTTTATTTGTTTTTGTTTTTTCGCTCAGCAGGCTTTGGTAGGTTGCTTGCTGCGTATGTTGCAATGGGGTAAAATGCTAGCCAGCAACATGTGGAGCCGATGTCGACATCGCCAGCAACATTTAGAGCCAATAATCGATTCATGTAATGTTGCCAAAAATGTTGAGGATTCATGCTTCGCATTGTACGGAAACTTTGCTCACCAAAATCCGAAACTCCGAGTTATTGAAAGAAAGAATTTATTTTAGAGTAACCAGTAGCATTCTTGTATTCATTCCTTTTGCACTGTTCTTCCTCTTCTTCGTAATATTTTTTGAGCTATATCGTTTAAGCAAAAGGTCAGTGCAAAAGAAATAAACTGCTTCTTGCTATTTTTAGCAACTGTAAAGAACCTTTTATGGAACAGATCGTACTTAAGTTTTTATTGATCTGAATTTATTGATTGCTGCTGATTGGTGTTGTTATTCTTTGTGCTATACGTGTATGTATGCACGCGTACATACGTATAAAGCAGAGCAGTCTCATGAGAGATGAACGGATCGATGTTTGGATGGATGCACAGGAAAGTTCCAATCAACTTTCAGTCTCAATGTCATCGATTTATATCGAGATAAAGTTTAATTGCTTCTTAACTGAAAAGCCAGATAGATGATGGATGGATCGATGGACAATAAGCATCATTATTTTTCATGGTCAAGAAAAAGCAAAATAAAATTGTGATTGCTATTATAATTTTTTTGTTTTTTTTTTGCTTCAACTGTTTATTTTCAAGTCAAGCTTTATTGCAAGTAACTACCTTTTTAACCAGCGATCACCGTCCAGACTTCTTTGGAAATACATATGTTTCCTACATTTCCTTTTTTACACATTTTCTATTTTAACTTTTTCAAAATTTATTCTTGTTCATTTTTGCGGCTCCTTTCTTCCATTGTTTTTGCATCTGAAACCTTGTGCCTGTGTCTCTCTGCCTCATCATCTTGCTCAGCTTAGTCTGTACATTTTGTTTTTTATTCGTCTAGGATTCGTCTAGGATTCGTCGGCGAAGAACCCTTTTCGCCACTTCTTTGCCGAGTTCTTGCCATAATCATTTTGCCATAAATCACTCTACCAACCCTGTTCATTTCTCCGGTTGTATCTCGACGGATTGTCTGTCAGTCTTTCAAAATAGTTTTCGTGTTATTATGTACTTTTTTGTATGTTCGTGTGCGTCTGTCTGGCTGTCTGATTGTCTGGATGTCTGTCTGTCTGTGTGCTGTGTGCCTAAAAAGGCATAGAAAATTGCAAATTTTTTATTGCTGCTGCTGAAACCTTTCCTGAGGTTGGCTCCGGTTATGACCTTCGCATAGAACCGAGGAAAAATGAACAAAATGAATGCAGGAATGAATGTATGAAGATTTCACGGTCATCATTTTGAACCACGGGAAATGTGTTCTGGCCGTCGGTAGCTACCGCTTCTGGTGCTGACCGCAAGAGCCTCCGATTCTATTTAGTAAAATTGATGATATTGATGACAACATAGAACAAATTCTCTGCAATATTTTTATGATCAAGCATAACATAATTTTTTGAATAGAAATGTGGCATATTTAAGGCGTGGTGGTCTGGTGGTGACCAGCTGTTCTCTTAGAAAGAAATGGAAATGACAATGAAAAAAGGAAAATACAGTTCTTTTGAAAAAAATTAGTACTTTTTTCCCTTTTATTTTTAATACTTTCTAACTATACATTCATTATACGAACTTCCTTAACTTTCTTATCAGAAATTAAAAATTCTTTGAGCCAAAACCAAAACCATAATATGGTGTTTTCATAATCCGGGCTTTGCTTTGGTTTAACGCAAAATTGATTTTCGCAGCGAAAGCGAAATTATAAAACCTATAAATCTTCATTGAAATTGTTGTTGTTGTATTTTAAGCGCAAAACCAAACAATTTTCTGGTTTTCTGGCAGTTTTCAACCCTGTTTCGAAGTTCGAAATACTAGACGCCATAGCCTTTCCTCTTTCTATTGTTAATATGGTAGAAAGAGATAAATACTGTACACAAAAATATTTTATTAAAATTAACAAACAAATCAAAACATTTGCTTACAACAACAACAACAACAGCAGAGGGCGAAACCCAGCAAAACCAAAAATAAAACCAGTTTTGTATGGAAACACTTGACACTACTTGAACGATATTCGAAAGCTTAAATCAAAACCTAAACCATTTTATGGAAACACTATATGACATAAATACGCCACTAAATGAAGAATATAATAGTAAGAGTATTTAAGTATTTAATGTCTTAACTATTAGCTTTACAAACATATTTTCTCCATGCAATAGAAAGAAGATGTCACGCAATATACAAAAATCTTCATGAAAACACACGACACTAAGACTCATTAAAAATAAAAGTCAAAGAAACAAGACCACAAAAGTCATGGAAAATATTATTGTAGCTACCACAATATATAATAATGACTTTATTAAGTTGAAATTTAAAACAAGTTTCATCCAAAACAATCCACACGTAGAAAAATCATATCCTAGAA
Organism: Conops quadrifasciatus; assembly: GCA_949752815.1. Taxonomy (NCBI): domain Eukaryota; kingdom Metazoa; phylum Arthropoda; class Insecta; order Diptera; family Conopidae; genus Conops; species Conops quadrifasciatus. The sequence continues at coordinate 13,476,671 of OX457077.1, read as the reverse complement.
CACCACGACAACAAAAACAAAAGCTAAACTAATATAAAAATAATAAATTGTTGTTCTATATTTTACACATTTTATGCATTGCATATACAGCATTTACATGCGCACATTCATACATACCCATATAGCATATTTTCCTTAATACTCGTAAATATACGGAGAACCGCTCTCAAGAAAGAAACTGATCGAATTCTGTTTTTTTTTTTAATTCATCAGAAGTAAATAAATACATTTTAAACCTCTCCCTCGGATCTCTCCGCTCCGAATTCATTTCACGGCGCTCAGACCGATCAGAGCGACCAACCAACCAACCGATCAGCCGATCAGCCGATCAGTTGATCAAACGACGACGGTATTATCAATGTTTTTTCGCCTCTATGACAATCTTTGTATATTTATTGAGTTTCATGCGTGAGCGCGCGTATGCGTATATAATAAATTAACATAAAAATATGATTTTTCTGCTCCCTGACTTTAGTTTAACCATTAAATCTTGTTTTAAAACAAAAAAATATAAACACAGCAACTATAATATCGTATTTGCTTCATAAAAAAAAACCATTAGACCTACAAAAAACCGAATAACACGAAGAAGTAACGCTGTACGCTGTACAAAATACAATATTTTAATTAATTTTCAGTTTTTTACAATCTTCTTAATCAACGAATTTTATTCCACCAATTAAAGTTTTTTAAATACTTTTTTTTTTGTATTTTTCATGAGACCAAAGAAAATAGAAAAAAATTGGAAAACTGGAATAGAAAAAAATTGTCCGAAACTAAAATATTGCTATATAATTTTGCGATATTGTTGAATTTTGCAATACTCTCAAATCTTGCAATTTTGTGGATTTTTGCAAATTTGTTGAATTTTTCAATATTGTTAAATTTTGCAATACTCTTGAATCTTGCAATATTGTTGAAATTTGCATTATTATTAAATTTTACAATATTGTTGAATTTTACAATATTGTTGAATTTTACAATATTGTTGAATTTTGCAATATTGTTGAACTTTGCATTATTATTAAATTTTTCAATATTGTTGAACTTTGCATTATTATTAAATTTTGCAATATTGTTGAATTTTGCAATATTGTTGAATTTTCCAATATTATTGAGTTTTGCAATATTGTTGAACTTTGCAACATTGTTGAATTTTGCAATATTGTTGAATTTTGCAATTTCAGCCGTTTATTCTATTATTTCAGTGTCTATTTTATTCTTGATAAGTATGGAATATTTATTTTTATTATAAGAAATTTAACAAAATATCATGTTTCAGTTCATCTAAAAAAAAAGAGTAACTTTTGAGTAAAATTTTTATTTTTTATACCTAAATAAATACAGTACAATTAATATTTTAATTAATAATAATAATTAATATTTTAATGAATACAATATAAGTAAAAATATAGACAGCTCGCGCGAGATAAAGTATTGACAGAAAATAATACAGATCAAAAAAATGCACATCAACAGCCAACGTCAGCCAACGATCGAAAATCATTTACATAAAAATTTTTCTATATAAAATATTGCAAAAAATCATCACCATACACGTAAAAGTCATCACATCGACATCGTTTAACAGATAAACCACTGCAAAAAATCAATAAAAAAACAAACAGTTAAAATCATATTTTATGGTAAATTTACACGATGCTCCATAATATTTTCGAATACTGACCACAGCGAAGGAGTAGAAGGTGCCGATGGCTGAGCCCGCCAGAACATCGGTCCAATGATGCTTATAATCGGAGACGCGCGTCAGGGCCGTGTACCAGGCCAACATCAAACAGAAGAACTGCAGCAAATGCTTGAACATTTTCGCACGTGGCCAGGTCATGCGTTGTTGTAAATAGATCTTAGATCATCGAGATATAGAGAAATAAACAGCGAGAGGAAGAGAGAGAGAGAGAGAGCGAGTTCAAGAGTGTGAATAAACACTTTGAGCGTTTGATAGATTATCGCTTTTATTTATGCCACTCACCGACAAATAGATCATGGTGAAAAACGAGAAGACGGAATGCCCACTAGGAAACGAGAGACTCACTTGCTTCAGCAAACTGGGCGTAACACCCAAGCCCAAGCATTCGAATTGTTCTATGTATCGGCCGGCATTGTGTGGATGATCGCAGGTGCTGCCATCGTACATGATCGGTTGACAAACCTGAACGCCGAAGATTGGAATTGTAAAAATCTGGTTCAAAAGTAATCATAATCATAATCATAATCATAATAAATTGTCACAAAATCTTTTTGTTTTTTCAATACATGTCGTTTGAGCATAAACAGATCGATCATTGATTAAACAGTCTGTGTGTGTGTGTCTTACAATTGTTGTTGTTGTTGTTGTTGTTGTTGTCATTATGATCATCAATATATGTATACATATGCCACGTCACCTCATCCTTTTAGCTTATGCATCTAGAGACAAAACTCTTTATTATAATGTGCATGATTATATATATTTATGATCTTATATTTATGATATAAGATCTTTGATCATAATTTTTATGATAATTTTTTATTGCGGGTGGCATCATCATCATTCTAATTATTGCTAACAATCAATAAACTATCATCTTTCAGCATTACTATGGACGTTGTTGCCACCATCATCGGCTTATTGTTATCTTTACTGTAGTTATTAACATCTTTATGTTCACTAGCATCATCATCATCATCATCATCATCATGATAATTAATATTTACGCTGAAAACATGGGCATCGCTTCAAAAAAAAAAAACGATGCCGAAGTGTTGCTGATGATTTCTCTTTCATGGCAGATCAGATTAAGAAGAATTTATTTCTCCCCTTTCGCGATTCTCTTCACATTCTGTCTTTCATCTTGCACCGTTTTATTTCGCTTTTCACCCTTTTCTTGGCTTTTTAATGAAAATAATTTTACAGCATCTGGTGCCGATTTTCTGCTTGATTACAACATGTACCACATGGCATAATTCCTACTTGATCGCTTTTTTAATTGTCTCCCTGTGATTCTTTAAGTCTTCACCCTTTCATGCCATCACATCAGTATAAATGTACATAAATGCTTTCTCTTGTCTTCTTTTTCTTTCTTTCCTTCTTTCTATTACTTTTTCTTTTTTGTTTTCTATAGTACTTTCTTTTTTTTTTCTCTGTCTGAATATAGTACATATTACTTACTGCAAAGAAATGCGGCCTTAACCGTCCCACTGAATACTTGGCAATATCTGATGTTAGCTGACCGATCCCGATGCCAAAGATCAGCAGTCCAATTTTTCTATAGCATTCCACCAGCCAGTCGGCGATCTCCAAACGCCAGAAGTAGTAGCGTGCTGCCGAGTAGCTGCTGCCGATAGCGCGCATTTTCATCTCATTCCATTTGAAGAACTCCACGCTGGCAATCTATGAGAAGCGTATACACACACAAGTACTATATACATACATTATAATTCTTTTGTTGTTTTTCTGTAAAGTTTAAGTTTTTCATTTTAATTGACGTTTGTATTAAAAAGGCATACAAATTTTGCCAGCAAAAGAGCAAAAATAGACGTCATAGCAAAATAACTTATAATAAAGTTTCTTAAAAGTTACTACGTGTTTTTTTATGGTAATAAGTTAATTCTTTCTGCTTTTGGTATAACATAATTATAATTATTAATTTGATCATAATTATAAATAATAATTTGGTATATTATAACTCAATAAAAAATGCAAAATGCATATATTGCATGGCATAGCAAACCCTCAGAGCTATCTCCTGAACAATCTCTTAGACATTGAGGCCGCCCTGCTGCCAAAAATTTTACGCAATGTATTTTACATAATCTATATTTATTTAATTTTTTACAGTGTATCTTAACCCATTCACTATTTTTCATGAATTTATGTTATAAATCGGGGTATTCAAGTGGTCTAAAAAAGCATATACAAAAAAGGAATTCCAATTAAAATTTACATTTACACTAAAAAAAAAAAAACACATAAAATCCCTTGAAAAAATCCCACTTTTGATTTGTATAACCTGAAAAAAAATCTTTACCACATCAATTACCAAATTTATATAGTCAGATATAACGATAGAAAATGATAGAATGATAGAAAAATGAAATGAAATTAAATGAAATATTAAATATTAAATTTAATAAGAAATATTAAATTTAAGATATATGTAAAATTTCTTACCATTGAAACGGGAAAGACAAAACCCATCATGTACAACATCCAGGCCTGCACCGTGGATTCTCGATAGGGATGTTTCAGCGAGGCATCATCACAAAAGAAACCGCGTTTATATGGTTGGCCCCAGACACGGAAAAAGATGATGGGCAGTACAACTGAAAAGAAAATCATTCAAAAAAAATGAGTAAAAAATTAATAGAATAAAATCAACGCCAAGAAGTCCTTCTTCCTTCACTTCCAAATTTGTTCAGCAGCTCTAAAAAGGTTAAAACTTACATCACACGCTATCTTATCTTAAGAAATTAAATGATTACTGCATTCAGCCGTGATGACATTGCCGTGATGGCATATATATTCGTTACGATGATTATTTTTTCTACAAAATTTTATTACGAGTATATATAATAATAATAGTAATATAATAATAATTGTTAAAGTCACGAACGTAATGTGATTAGATTACGTTCTTATAACAGGAAGTTCTTATAAAGTTCTTATAAGAGAATAGAAAGCTACTTAATTCAAATAAATTTATTAGTCAAACAATTGCGATAACGGCAAACGGTGAAGTAAGACCTCAACAAAACTATACCGCTTGAGCACTCAGTCAGTCATTTCGAAAACGGCCTCCACTGCGGTCACCAGCATGTACCTTGGACCAGCGAAGACCTACTACGACTCCCAGCAACGAGTGTGGTCGGGTAGACGTGCAAAGGATCTTTACGGACCCGAAGTGACCTTGGCTGAAGCGGTACACTTCATTCTTTCCCGCCTCGACCCCAATAAAGTGGTGCAGGTGACTGATCCGAGTGGAGAAGAGCTGACCGCTGCCCAATTGTTACGCAGCAGTAAAGTCTTGGCCTGTCAGTTACAAGAACAATTAGCTTTGGCACCGGGGGACGTTATCGGTATAGCAGCCAGCAATACCACGTACCTGAGCTGCTTGATGTTGGCTGCCTTTTTCTGCGGCACACCCACACACGCCATATATAATGAATTGGACAAAGGTTCACCGAACAAACGGCTAAGCTTAAGATTAATAATGCCATATTTTCAGAAAGTGTCAAAGTCCTTTTCGAGGTAACGCGCCCGAAAGTGATTTTCTGTGATGTACAGAATTGCGATGTTTTGGCGAGAGCAGCCCAAGAATTGAACTTAGTTGGTGATATTTTCCTTTTGAATGGCGAGAAGGACGGTTTTCGAAATGTCAAGGAGTTATTGGTTGATAATGGTAAAGAAATCGATTTGATCAGGTAAGTTTTCCGAAATTGTTGTTAGCTAAAGATTCCAAAAATAATGTCACATTTTTCAAATGAAAACTGAAAATGTCACAACATTTCCAGTTTCTCTAAGTGTAAAAGTCATTAAGAGCATTCGTATTTTTGCAGTCTTCCCTGCAGTGCGATGACGGGCGATGATACAGCGGCCATAGCATGCTCCTCGGGCTCCACTGGCTCACCGAAGGGTGTCCTCTGCTCACACAGAGCTCTACTGCACGGATCAGCCATGTACGACCGATAACAATGCACTGCGTAAACACATTGCGGCAGCGGCAGCGTTTCTATCTCTCAAAGTAACTCTCTCAAAGTAAAAAGAGAATTCACTCTCTCTCTCTTTCAAAGTAACTGTTGATTTTTGTATTTTGCATTTCATTCTCTCATCTTTAAAGAGAGAGCTTACTCTCCGTAATTTCTTTCTCTCCTAAAATCTCCGGATTTTCGGTAAAAAGTGGCAACATTTTTCGAGGAAAAAAAGAGCTTAAGTAAAGCTGCCGTAAGATATTCTCATCGTAATAGAGAAGAATCTATTTTTCAGGGCGGCGGCAGCTCCCATAAAGCTCCCTTCGATGAGCTATCGCTGCCGCTGCTGCATTGTCTGTCACGCCCACCAACATGACCAAAAGGAACCAAGCTAATCTCTCTCTCTCCCTTTGTTGTCAGTTTCGATCTACGCAGTGATTCGGTACTCTTCGCTTTCAGCACCCTGTATTGGGTTTCGGGACTGTTGACGCTTATCCAAGCGCTGCTAAACGGTTCAAAACGCGTCATCACCGATCGACCCTTTACCCCGGAATATTTCCAGCAACTGGTGGCGAAACATCGCATTACCCACACCATCGTCGCACCGTACCAGATGGCACAACTGCTGCAGGTTGCCACTCCCTCAACCGCTCAGCGCTTAGCCAGCATTCGTTGCATTCTTTGTGGCGGCTCGCGGGTGCCGCAGGCGGTGTCGGAGGGCATCAATAAGATTCTGGGCGATGTACCGCGACCTGGCCTTACTGTTGCCTACGGCATGACCGAAATCTCGGGTGTGCTGTCGCAAAACGATGGCGGACCGGGCGCTAGGCGTGACGGCAGCACCGGTAAACTGATGGCGAACATGATGGTGAAGATTGTGGACAAAGACAGCAAGCTGATGGCGGTCGGTGGCGAGGGTGTGGTGCATATACGAACACCCTACCAATGGGCCGGTTACTATCGCAATCCGGAGGCCACTCGGGAGGCATACGTGGATGGATGGTTGGCGAGCGGTGATATTGGCTACTTCGACGCCGAAGGTTTTCTGCATATTGTGGGGCGCGACAGTGACATCTTCAAATCGAACAATATGCAGATTAGCCCGGGCCTTATTGAGGAAGTCGTTCTCGGGCTACGCGGCGTGTCAGAGGCTTGTGTATTCGGCGTACCTGATTCTGTGGCGGGTCATTTGACGGCTTGTGCCGTGGTTCGAGCGCCGGGTGAGACGGATGGACGTAGTTTAACGGCGGAGCAGATAGAGAACTGGGTAGAACGGCATATGGCGGCAGTGTATCACCTCAAAAGGGGTGTGTTTTTTGTGGAGGCCCTGCCGAAAACGGGTTCCGGAAAAATTCTACGCACAAAGGTGCCGAAAATGATCAAAGAGCGGGAAAGAGTTTTAATGCGAAAGTTCTAAAAATACCGCTTGATAGATTGAGGCCTCTGTAGAATCGAAATCGCAGATTAAAATGAGGCTTCAAAAATAAAGTAGCACTGCTTGTTGCCGCTTTTCAGATTAGATTTAGACTCAGACAGATTAGATTAAGATTGAGATTTATTAATTTTTAAATTGAGAATTGAGAAGTTTTCAAAAGATTGAAGGCTTCCTTCCTATTTTGAGGCTTCGAAGAAGGGTAGATAAATATATTAGAATATTTCTGATCTTAATGATTTATTACGATAAAGCGTATGATGAAAACGTTGATTGTGATTAAGATTAAGATCAGTGAAATTTTACAAAGTGCACTAAGTATTACGAAAAGTCATAATTTTGGTAATAAAAAATTAATTTTAAATTTCATGATGGTCATTAATTATGGTGACACTAATAATAAAAAACTAAAAAATTTCAATATTTTTATGCATTTCATTTCATCAAACAAAAGTTAAAGTGACTCCTTAAATCGTAGCATAGATGTCTTGGGAAAAGGGGTTGAGGAAGGGGGTAATTTCTTCCCTGTCACTATGCATTTCAATCACAAATTATGCTTTCTAGTAATGATAATGGTCTGATAATATTCATGCATATTTACAGACTTTCAATGAAATCCATGCCCACAGACCGACTGTGGCGTCATTTAAATTAGTTTTATAAAATCACATCCAGAGAATTTAAATGAATTTAAATTAATGAATTCATTTCAATTGAATTCTTTTGTGTTGATTCGAACTTTGCACTTTTATTAGTGCTTCGTATAAATTCATTTAGCATTTTAGTAATGCAATAAATAACAATATGTACGTTATACATACATATATCACTTAAATTGTTCACTATGGTACAGGTACAAGCCCCTTTTAACAGGGTACTGTAAGTGCACGGAAAACTGTTCGCTCTAACACGAACACGAACAATTTCGCTCCAGAACGGTTTGAGTATTAGATAAATTTTTGAATTATTTGAATTGAATTGAATTTTTGAATTGAATTAGATAAATGGAATTGAAAATAATGGACCCTTTTATTTTGGAAAAAATATAAATTTTGCCCGAAAATATTGAACAAGATGTTAAAAAACTCATAAAATGCTGCTCGTAAATGTTTGTGAGTTTAAAAAAAAACAGAGCCCGCTGATTTTCGCTAAACAGAGCCCGCTGAATTTCTTATTTTCAGACAAAAAAAAGATGAAAAATTTACGAAAATAACGCAGCCACGTCGACCATGAATTATGTTACATAAAAAAAATACTCTTCCGCTTTTTGGCAAAAACGACAACTGTTTCAGTTGTTTTTTTTTTAACTCTCGTCTAATGGAGACTACTTTGAGATTTGAAGTACCTGACAAGACTACTTGAGTGACATAAATTAAGGAAAAGAAAACGGCTGTTTTCAAAACGAAAAAACTCTGTACTTTACAATAATGATTTTATTGATACTAATTTATTGATAACACGCAAGCGAGAAAGTGTACAAAATCGAGGCACAATTTAAAATAATACTTCTTGAGAGCAAAGATTTAGCACGATTTTAGTTATTATCATACCTTTTCGGCAATGGATAAGCCATAATTAAGATCGTTTCTCAAGGAAAATGTTTTCTAACATAAAAGAGAACCTACCAATTTTATGATGAACTTAATCAATCATAAAAGAATTTAACTTATGCAAAAACTATAAATATAACTTGAACTTTCGGACACAACAAAAGGCATCTTAAGCACTACTTATACCTTAATCATTCCGTGCAATAATTCCCTCAATAATTTGTTCAATAATTGCAGAAAAATTTACAATATTATATACCTAAGCATTTGTAATATATTTTAAACGAATATATTATAATTTTGTAGAATAAAAAAATAAATGGTTAAGATAATTTCAGTTTTGAAGCAATTTGTTTAAATTAACCCCAACCCAACTAGTCGCGTAGGTACACAGTATGTACTCGTATGTGTGACAATTGTCAATTGCCAACTGACATCTCCAACATCATGCAATGTATCGTATATCACATTAACCTAAATGCTTTAGTGCTGTGTCCATAGAGTACCTAATTTACTGAGCCTCTACATTATGCATTTTAGCATCGACGATATGGTGACAATTTCATTGAAGTTACCTTCAATATTTTCAAAATTATTTAAAGCCAGAGCCAGAGCCTCTTTACTCACATTACTCACCACAAACTAAAATCATGACATCGAATGCGATTCGACAGCAAATCTTGCGTGTTTCATGCGCCTCCATTTTGATGGGATCACCAACAAAATTACTTAAATGTATTTCAATGGTGTTGCTGTTGTTGTTGCTGTTGTTGTTATGATTGGTATTATTGTCGGTATTATGAGCGGTCACAGGATTTCTTGTATTGAGTGGCGTCTTAATAAAAGGTTCATCAGCATCAGGTATACTTGTGCCACCATTACCACCGTTTAACGTGGACGTCGTCGGCGAAGATGGTTCGCTGTGGCTGGCGTTGCTCTGTCTCTCCAAATGCTGCAATGGAGTGGTATCGCTGACGCTTGACGGCGGACGCAACGGTGCACTCATCGGTGCAGCGCAAGTGATTTGTGAATGGGTCGTAGTAAAATGGAAGAAGCAGAAGTGAAGCTTCTGACAATCAACTGACAGCAGTGTCGACAGTGATGACAACAAAAACGGCCGTCTGTGGCGGTCAATTGAAGTCAAATGGATGTGTTTGTTCGTTTGAGCGTGTGAATGCTATTGTTGTTGTTGTTGTTCTTATTGTTGTTGTTGTTGTGGCGTGTCTTGTAAACTTTCCAGGAATGTTGCAAATTCATGCTAAGACGCCGTCGTCTGCTAGCGAAGAGAGAGAGAGAGAGAGTTAACTTCGTGCCCGCTTATAAATCTGTCCAACCTCTCTGGCTGTGCGTGAGCGCGTCCCCCGCCCGTGTTCCTATGTTATGATGGCGGCGGCGCTAAGTTATCAACTTACTGATTATTTTTTGTCTGATGCCTTCAGAAAAAAACTTGCTGAAGTACGTACGTGCGTACATATGTATGTACATATGTACCTTCTTCGGCATCTGCGTTCTCAAATGAGTTTTGTATTTTATGGTTGAATGAGAATGCTGTTTTCTTTCTTTCTTGCTGTTGTTGTTGTTGTTGTTGTTGTTGTTGTTGTTGTTGTTGTTGTTGTATTAATGTTGTTATATTCTGATTGTGCTCAAATCACGGAGTTGCATCGAACGTGCCCACGTTATCGCCGCTTTCAACGTATTAACGTATGTACATATGTATATTTTTCAACCATGTCAATTGATCGGATCGCTTGGAGTGTGTTGGTAGATGGTTTTGTGGAGACTGGACCACAACCACGCCAGATAATCTGTAATTGAAAAATTATGCTTCACATTAGCGGAAGATATGATTTCATCAAGTACGAGTACACAGTGCCGAGTGTACTTCGATTGTGATGGATGATGCGACTTCGCTAAGAGCGCACTTCATTAAGAGCAGAGCAGCGACGAATGAGCGGCAGAGAGTAAAGCGAGTCGAGTCTTTTCGAAGATTTCTTTAACCTCAGAACCAATAAAAGAAGAATTAGTATAAAAACTTTCCGATTTATTCCATGCATATAAATTTATGCTAAATGCAAAAAAAATATTAAAATTAATTTCACGCAAGTTTTGTAGAAAGACAGCGGTAGAAATGACAGTTTTGAGAACGATTCTATCGATAGAGGAGAACTCAGTTGCAATTCCTTCCAAGATTCATGGAAAATGGAAGGAAAATTTTTAATAGTAGCCGCTCTTGAGATAAGTATTTCCACCCAAATTCTTAACATACATACTGGGTTATTTAGTCTAAACTGATCAAATAAATATTTACATTGTCCAAAAATAATAATTAAAAAAATTTATATTAACTAAAATTAAGAATTTCTCACTTCTCAATTTAAACAATTACCGAAAGAACTAATGAATATATCGTATGAATAAAGAAGATCAAACAAATTACCATAATCAAGAATAAATATAAATCTACACAATTCTTAAAAATTTTCACAAATAACCATCAAACAACTCTAGTCAAATAGAAAAAATATTGTTAGCACGTTTTTACCTCAAGCATTTTACGCACATACATACATTAAGAATGCATCTCAAGCATCGAAGTACAATACGAGCGCACTTACTAAAATTTCACCGGAAGACTTTGACTGTTTATGAAATTCACAAAAAAAAAAATTAAAAATTAAAAAAAATTTTCCACTTTGTTTAACATTTTTATTTACCAATTATTTTTTATTTCTTTATTGCGTATCGTTATTTTAAAAAACTGTTTTTCGTTTTAAGCAACTGATTTAAAGATATGTTGCCACAATGATCTGTGGTTGGTTAACCATTTATTCACAAGCGCATTTAATATAAATTGATATACTATTTCTTTTTGCCAAAAAGACTTTTATACGTTTACATTTGTCGTATTGTTTCTTTTTTCAAATTGCGCAAGCGCAGCATCGTCTACCACAGCGAAGCACAGAATCTGTTAAACTGAAATCGATCTTCCAACGGATTCCTTCAATCGACCCATCCGACACTTTGTTGTTAGTGACTGTCTATTAACAGTATACAAGAATATTGAAACATGTTGCAATCCAGCACAAAAGGCACAGGATGATGATGCCATCTGGCAACATGCTGCAGAAGCTAAATGTTTCTATTTGTATGCTACTTGAAACATTAATCATAAGAATGGGTTTAAAAGTTTCTACTTTTTATGTTTATAAAAATATAATAATAATCGGTACATATTTTAAATATTAATTTTTAAAAGCTTAAATTTAATAAAACATTTTAATTTTTCTAAGATAATAAGAAAAGTTAGACTTTATCTTATTACGAACGATTATTCCGTCATATTTCAAATGCGGAAAATTTACGAAAAATATTTAATATATAAAAACCATCATAATTTTTTTGTGAAAATACAGCTGAGCAGAATTTCAGTCGTTTTATTTTCCTGCTAGAAATGGTTAAATAACATTCCAATTCCGTCTAATCGCCTTGTGGCAAAAATCCACTTAGCCACTTTTGATCGTTCAACGAGAGCCTCAACTTTAATTCATACCAACCTATTAAAAACAACTCTAATAGGCTTGAGTTCTGATATCTGAAGTTTCGTACCATCCTGATATAAATCTCGCAGCACCGTACAATATCGTAAGTCAGACTAGGCCGCCACGCTCTCGCAATGATGTTTCAGACTTAATACGTACAGCATGCATGCACTGCCCGCTCTCGCTTTTCCTCCACTTCCTTCTGGCGTGATGTTAAACAACAAAACGTTTTCCAGGTGTGATGATTTATGATCACATTAGGATATGGCAACGCCTTCCCATCACATAATGCTCTTAACAATTTGCCCGCGGAGCTTAACTCCAACAGTCCTCGTTTGCAATAGAAAATAGCCATAAACATCACGTTGATCGTAAGTTATTGCATTCTAAATACTTAAAACATTCTGTTATCGAGATTTTGTCCGAGATTTCTTTGCACGCCCCTTTTCTCTAATTTACTCGTAGGTACATAAGAACATACATACATATGTTACATACATACTTCCTTTACGATTACCATCCATTCAAGTGTAAGAGTTTTCTATTTTCTCATGATTTTTCCATTTCAATGATCTGACGTTTGCTTTTTGTTCATACACTGAAGACGATTATCATCGTAAATTTTACTATTATTCTGAGTTATTGATCTGAGTACAATATATCATTAACTTCATTAATCCAGTCCATATTTAATGTCATTCACCTTTGCACTGCAGAGCAGCAGAGTTGTCATTATTACGGCTACCATAGAAATCTTCTATGTCATGAGAATTTCTCACATACAGAGTCATTAATATTCGCCATTATACTCGTAATCGCATTTATAATTGTCCTGACAATCATTTTTGTCGTTAATAAATGATCATTCCAGGATGGTAATCCAAGAGAATCTCTTTAATCAAAAGAAGGAATCAAAATTTCTGTAAAGCAAATCAAAGTTTTCAAGAAAATGAAACTTTCTCGGTTTTCATAATCGTATTTTCATTATATGTACATATACTCATTATCTTGATCATCTTGGTCACAAAAACCCAAAACTAAATACGAACAATATCGTATTGCTATAATTATACGAAATGATCGCATATCGTCTGTATGAACTCAATAACATTTACTCAATTCATACTCTTAAACCATCATTAACACTTTTCAGTAACTAATATAATTTTAAAATGAGGCTAAATTTATGTAAGATTGAATTACTTTTAACTAAACCACAAAATCCATCCTACTTACTCGTGCATTAACCACATTCTAGCCTTATCTATACATATTACGATATTACGATACGCTTTCGCAGCCTCTTTAATATTTTATTAACCCTGATGATGGATTATTTTATTATTATGTAACATCAGACACCATTTTACGTGTATGTTTTTGCCAGTTTTTGTAAATTTGTTAAAACTTAACAAATATCATAACACATTTAAATTTTTACCTAAAGCTTTTTCTGGTAATAATCGATCGTTTTATGATGAGTTGTTAATTAATGTTAAGATTAATTAAACTACCATACATTTTATTGCTTGATATTTTCTTTGCTAACCAATAACCAATAGCTCTAAATGAAATTAACTGATCAACTGATCTAAGGCCAAAAAAATTCAACTAAAAGTTCAAAGTTCACAGTTTCACCTGCGCCAATCTCGACACTGGTTTTAGTAATTTTTTCTCATGAACAGACCACAACAGAAGAAAAAAATTGCTTCTCAATGGCATTTGCTTTTGCAGAAGTCAAGTTTGGCGGCGAGCTGGCTTTTTTGTTTTTTTCTGAAGAACTCTTTAACGCCTTGCAGCCCTCGCAACTTTTAGCACCAACACAACTGAGTGGATTTCGTTGCCTGCAAGACCACGGAGGAACCACAGCAGCAGCAGCAGCAGGCCAATAAATCATAAACGTTGGTGCGGCTGCTGGTACGGTGGTACAGATGCTTCTACCGATAACACACTGTTGTGAGCTTTAACGATGCCGGTGCTGTTGCTGTTGCCTCTGTTGGTACAGCTTGGCAAATTGTTGCTAGTTGCTGATTGGAAAGGTGCGTCTGCCATCGTTTGCTGTGATCAACATTGACTACATTAACACCTGCATTTGTCGCCACAATAATAATAATTACAACAAAAAAAAAAAACTCTCACACTTGTTCGAATATTATAATAAGTTTTAAGTTGAATTCGTAGCTTTTAGCGTTTTTTTTTTTTTGCTTTTTTTTTGACGATTAACAATCTAACATAAAGCAACAATCTAATATAAAGAAATGACGAAATCTTTATATTAGATTGTTGCCAACTGAATTGACTGTATTCTGACAGCTTTAAAATCAATGCCAATGATTCGGGCTTTTTAATGATCTATAAAATATTGCGGTACTTTAAAAATTGTTGAAAATTTTATGAAACTTTCATTTAAATTCATAATATTTAATTTCAGCTACAAATTTATATTTTAGAAAAGCTCATATTTTCCCCTTTTTGTAGGCATTACAGTTCTGTAATCGATTTTGAACAGATCTGTTTCTTTAACAGTGTAAATCGCTACAGAGCAAGCTTCTGTTTAGTACAATATGTTACAAACATAACAGAAATGCGTGTGTTTTTTTATAACATACTTCTTCTATGATGTTTATTAATTTATTTATTATTTTACATTAAAGATTAAATAAAACTCTTTCAACAGAGCAGAGTAGATGCTACAACTGCGGACTAGAGAGAACTGTAATGCCTTTAACAGAATAAATCGCTACAGAGCAAGCTTGTGTTTAATACAATATGTCAACAGCATACAGAAAAACATAACAGAAATGCATGTGTTTTTTTTTTATAACATACTTCTTCTACGATGTTTATTAATTTATTTAGTATTTTTCATTACATTGAAATAAATAAAACCATTCAATAAAAATCATAAAAACTTGAAATTTTAATTTTTCCCATAAGAAAAATTCTTTATCGTCTTATAAAGAATACTTCTTCCTCTTTCTCTTCGTTAACTGAATGCAAGTATTCATTTTAATTATTCTCTGTGCTGCATAACTTTCACTAATTGCTTCGTTTTATGATACTAAAACTAATTACAGTCATTAAAATCAGTTTAAAAAAATTACATTCTTTGTAGCGAGTTAAATTCTTTTACCTAAACTAGAAGAGAAGAAGAAAGAGAAAAAGAATTTATGTCTTTTTATGTTGTGTATGACAGACAACATCTTGTTGCTAATATTGCAAATAAACACAAGAACAAGGGAAGAAGAGAATTCGTTGCTTGCGGATAAAGAAGGCAAGGAGTAGAGAGGATAAAAAAAAATGGAAGGACGGAGTTAATTGCAGGAAGAAGCGCAAAGAGAAAGCTTAATTTAGACAACGGCTGACGACGAATCGCTCTCTGTCGCAATTTTCAATTAAAAAGTGAAAATAACAAACGCACTCGTTGCAAATTGCAACAACAACAACAACTACTGCCACCACTACATAACTCTTACTACTGCAATTATGTGCACACAAATATTGCCATAATGCAATGCAATGATTGCATTATAATGACATGAAAAGTAACCAACCATAATTACAACAACAATAAAACGTAATAATGAAACAATGCACAATGCACAACGTTGATGCCAACGATGCCAACGACCAAAAAATGCTAACATTAAAGTTGTTTAAAAGTTGTCTATGCAATAATTACTAAAATATGCGCGAAATAGCAACTCCATTCTTGTTGTAGATAGTTGTCAGCATCATCATCATCATCATCGTCTTCTTCTTCTACTCCTCCTCGTTCTTGGCACAACATTGCAACGATACAAGTTGCAAATTGCTCTTACTCTTGCAAGAGATTTTAACGGAAATGATAATTGTTTTCTTTAATTTACTTAATTGCAATTAAACCGTACGACGAAAAATTTTCAAAGTAATTTTCGCACATAAATTTACGAACTAACTCAGCGAAAAGAAATGTGGCGAAAAAATGTGGCAACTCTTGTCACTTTAATTTAACTTGATTGAAAGCAGCAGCAGCAAGCACAGTCTTTTGGTCAGTGGCGCCACTAAAAAAAAAACCGTACAAGAAATCAAAGAAGAATTAGAATAAAACAAGAAACAACAAAAATCATATCACGCCGTACGATCGTGGCCGTAGCGCTATTAAAATTTTAACATTTCAGCAACAATAACAAGCCCAAGAACGCGCGACAACTGTCTCTCAGCGGTTGCAACGATAACAATTGAGTTTGCCTTGCGGCGGAGTAACGAAGCGAGTGACGATTGAGAGCTTAATCTAGACACAACCACCCCCAGACCTTCTCAGCCGTTGTCCATTGGACGAGTTAATCGCCCGATGGATTTACTGCTTACTTACGTCTGTCTTCGTCTTCGTCTTTGCCGTCGTCCTCATGCTTCCACACGCGCCGTTGTGCGTGTTATGCGTCCAACGCCCGAAGCTGCTGCAAAATTTTCAAAAAATTTGCTAAATATTAACATTAAACGCTATTGTCACGAATTTTTTTTCTTGTTTTTATAGCCTTCCTTTACTCCATATTCGACATTTGAATGCCTGCCAAAACGACTCTCAACCGCTATCAATTATGTACTACAGCGAGCACTTATGATTGGTTTGTTGTTGTTTTTTTTTTGCAGCAAATAAAATTGTCAAAAATAAAAGAATGCTTCAACAAATTGCTTGTAAGTTTGTAGTCTACACGCCACGCCTGATTAACTCACGAAACTCATTAACTCAAGCAACTATTTCACTGAGTCGCTGACTGAGGAAATGGTGAACTAACTAAATAGTAGATTGACTAATAATGGATTGACGAACTAATTGCTTGATTATTTGACTCATTAACCTGTGACTGTGTAATAAACTGCCTGAGAGCCCCAAAAGCTAGAAGCTCTCTTTAGGTATTAACATCTTTAACATTATATTTGATGTTTTTTTAAATAATATATTAAAGTAGAAGTACTTATTTGCAAAAGGGTGAATTTGATTTGCAAAAGGGGGAGAATTTTATTTGCAAAAGAGTGAATTTGATTTGCAACAGGGTGAATTTGATTTGCAAAAGGGTAAAATTCATTTGGAATTGAGTGAATTTGACTTGCAAAGGATTGAATTTGATTTGCAAAAGGGTGAAATTATTTGCAAAATTGTGAATTTAATTTGCAAAAGAGTGAATTTGATATGCAAAAGGATGAATTTGATTTGCAAAAGGGTGAAATGATTTGCAAAAGAGTGAATTTTGTTTGCAAAAGGGTGAAATGATTTGCAAAAATTTGAAAATCATGAAATTAATTTCAAATGTCATGAATTTGATGAGTTTGATTTGCAATAGGGTGAATTTGGTTTGCAAAAGGGAAAAATTATTTTCAATATGGTGAATTTGATTTGCAAAATGGTGAATTTGGTTTGCAAAAGGGTGAATTTTATTCGCAAAATGGTAAATTTTATTTGCAAAAGAGTGAATAATGATTTATCAACGAATCAGCTGACCGGAACGACTTAACGAACGTACTAACTAACGAGTTAACAGACTAACAAATAAGCGGTCTAATAAAATAACCCACTTTTTCCTTTGAACGAAATAATTAACTATCGAATTTATTGACAACTGAACTGACAACTGAATTTATTGACTGACTGACAACTAAACTGCCGTATTACTGATTAAGAAGCTTGAACTAATTATCGTGTTATTTGATTAACGAACTAATAAGACTAACTAAGCAACAGACTAACTAAGTCTACCAGCGAAATAACTTATCGACTAACTAACCAACTAAATAGTCGACTGACAAATTGATGGAAAAACTGGTTGCCAGTTGAAAAATAAACAACTCAATTAGCAATTAAAAACGCGTTGAGAAACTCGAAAACAAGCGACGACGCAAGTTCTTTTGCAGACAAGACACATCTCGCCAGACACTTTTCGCAGAAGAAGCGGAAGAAGATATGAGCAACGGCCTTGGGCCTTCCTTCGCAAAAAAATCAATTAATTTTTGCATAAAATAACAAGAATGCGGTTTCATTAAATAAAAGAGGCCTTTTTAGAGTAAATTGAAAAAATAATAAATCATGCCAAGAATATTTTAACAAAATATCACTGCGTACCTTAAGTTTTACCATCTCGATAGTTTGATTCTTGTTGATTGATGGTTTCCGGTTTATTTAAGTAATTACTGATATAAATTTTTTTTTTTTTCCTAACAAATAAACATGTTTTCAATATGATAAAATGCACACAGCTCAAGAGAATACTTTTAATATAGACTATAAACTTTTTAATTTTAATTTGCGAGTTTGTTTGTTTTTTACACTTCAATTACATTTCAATTTTCAATTCGAGACAAAGAGACAATACAGTCCGTCAATCCGTGCTCGTGCCAGTCATTTCGTTAAACCGATTTTCTGCTTGTCTTCTCAATTCGAATTCGAAACTTCAGGAAAAGTTTATCATTATTATTGTTAGATGACATTAGTCGCGTTTGACAGTGATAATACAAAAAATTTGTATCACATCGCAAAGTATTGAGAACACAGAACAAATTATACTGCTGGAAAAAATGTTCTTTATGTGATGATAATACTAATGTATAATACTTAGACTTTAGCAAGATATACTTCGACAACGAATTCGAACATCATCAATCACAAAAGCATAATTTAGCATAATTTTCTTTTTTTTTTATCCACCAGAAATATTGTATTCCACCAATAAAGCAAATTTTTTTTTTAAAATGTTGCTGTCCAAATCATTTCATATCATTTTTCTTGACACTGTCGGCCAGTGGCAGAAAACAACGACAACAAGAACAACAATGACAGCAAGACTAATAAACCAAGTCCACAATTTACGATACTAACGTAATGCATTTTTTCATGATGCAGAGAAAAAATCGTCCACAATAATACCAATTGATTTATAGTTCTGATGATGATGATGGCGCCAAGGATGATTGTTAAATCCATGATGATGATGATAAAGGTGTTGATAACAATGAAACGGGCAATGAATTCTTTATTTTTTATAATAAAACCATACACACTTTTGGCTGTTGTTGTTGTTGCAAAATTAAACAACAATTTTGCTAATAATGATTATGATAATAAAGCTCCTAATTCAAGCAATGCCCTCAAACAATTACGAAGTTGTTGTTGTTGTTGTTCAGATTGTTATTGCCACTTGCTTTTTATGACAAATCGTCATTAACGTCATTATTATGGTTTATTTTTTCTTGTGCGTGAATGAAGGCTGTTTTCTTTTTCATCTTCATCAAGCCGAGATTCCATTTTTCTGTTGGATCAACGACGTCATGGTGTCGCATGCAAGTGTTTTTAACAATGTCATACTCATCATTAGCTAATATGAAAATCCTGTCCTGCTGTCAAAGTCATTAGAGCCGTAACGTTATATTGAAATGATGTCTTTACCGTGAAACTAGAAATCGGAAGCACCTGCAGAGTTTAACTCTCAGACGATCGTCTTTCATATTATCATCATTAATATGAAAATATGAAAATTTAAACATAATTTAACCATGAATGATAAAAGTAAAAAGTGAAAAGTGAGCAGAGTAAAGAAAAAGAGAAATTTTATACTTTCATAATATTTTTACGAATGAGAAAAAGAAGCTTAACTACAAAATTTAAATAAATTTATAAAAACTACTTCATAAAATATATTTGAATATAATGTTAAACTAAATTAAATCAACAAATTAAAAGCATACTTTAATTTTTTACTTCTGAATATATAAGAAACGAAAGACTTAAGACACCAAAATCAATTCAAGATCAATCACAAAATAATAATGTTTAAATAATTTTGATGATTTTTATTAATTTGATATATTTTGTCCTATGATTTTTTGTTGTCACTTTTTTTACCAATCTTAAAAAGTAAAATAATTATAAAAAAATATCATTTAGACCAAGTTATTTGCACTCAACTCAGTTCAACGTATTTAATATAATTTATTTCTTATTGAAATTTTAATAAAAGCCTAAAGAGACTTAAAGATTAATTAACAGCGCAGAACTTACTTTAAAAGTATGTACTTTTTATCAATGAATAATTCCAGATTCATTTGAGATCGAAAAGTAATAATATTTTTCAATTGAAAGAAAACACATCAGCGCTTATTTACCCAGTAATGAAAGCAGCTTGAACGACAGAGAAGCGGACTTTACAGAAAAAAAACTAATTCAGAAATTTCAGCATTTTCGACGAAATAGTTACCTACCATAAAATTTTTTATTCTTAAAAATTTTAAATTCTAGCTCACCCTGACACGGTTACGCATACTTTTCAGCTTTTTGCTATTACGTTGTTTCGATCACAACAATTGGATAAATAAAATTTTTTTTTATGAAATGAAAATATTTTGGTAAATGGGAGCGAAAGAAGCTTTAGGAGCGAAAGAAGCTAAAGTTTTAATAATAAGATATAAAATATGCACTAATACCTCGCTTTACGGCCTAGATACTTTCCGGAAAAGTTGGCCGTAAAGCGAAAAGCCATACAACAAATTCATAATTTTTAAACAAAAGATCGGTAAAAGTATAGCATTTTTTGGCCGTATAATGAAATATTAGGCCGTATATCAAAAAATTGGCATAATTAGAAAAGGCCGTTATAGCGAAATGCTATATAAAGAGCGGCCGTATAGCGAGGTATGACTGTCTATACGAACATAATGACGAAAAGTTATGCTATTATGTTTACTTAATGTTTACTAAATGTATATATTATAAAAATGTATCCATTTGAAAATTATTTTCACTTTTTTCGAGAGAAAACGAGGATTATAGTACTTTTCGGTTGAACTAAACATCACTGAATTAAGATTTTTCTGAGCCAGCTTACTAAATTTTAATTTTTGTAACTAATTTTAAAAATAATTAACGTAAATATTTATAATATATGTAAATAAAAACATCAATTCATTTTAAAAATATAATTTAATTTTTAATTCATTCGTTTAATTTGTTAAAATAACACTTTTGGTAAACTTCGAAATACTGCCAGCGTAAAAGGTGTGGCCTGCCTCATTCTGTATGAAGAAAAGGAACGGTCTGTTGGCATAGAACTCAAAGGTTTTTGGCGGCGACGAAAGTTTATAGTGCACCTCTAGAAGCGTTAGATAAAAATCAAGAAAGTAGAATAATTTTATTATTTTATGAAATATTGAAAAATTATATACAAATACAATTAACAGAACAGAAAGATTTCGTTGGAAAAGGGACACAGAAATGTCATTTGGGAGTAATTTTTAGGAATATTTTGAATAAGACTTACGGGTTGCTCTGCCGTTTCGGTTTGTACCTTCTTCAGTCACCACAAAATAATTTCTCTGTACCATTCTGTGCACATTCAAGATCTCGGGGTCTTCAAATATACGCATAGTCGTGGAAAATACGCCTTCTAGGCCCAACTACAAAAAAGGCAAATTGTATACTATACTATACATATAATAAAATTATAAAACCAAAGAGTGATCAGAAAGAAATCGGTACGCGCTGTGAATGACCGAAATTTATCGAAACGGAATATAACGGCAAGCTCCCGTTTCTTTTTGAACACCTCACGGGCTTTTGAACAACGCAACTACCTTTGTCAATGGCTCTTTGAAACGCACTAAGCTGGTTCCATTAAATTTGGGAAATTTAACTTGAACATATTTATAGCACTGAAGAGAGCGAATTTCTTTAATCGCTTCATAAGTTACCGCTCCTTGCAGCTGGTAAAGATTAGTATCCAAGTCTGGCAAAAGTACCAGCATCGACATATTGTTATCCTTGTAGTGCAATGTCACGGCACTTGCGTTGAGCTTCGGTATAGACGCATATAGGAAAAATCCGCCTTGATTCATCATTGGCACCTTTATACGCTCCGCCGTGGTCATGTAGAAGTCTTCGAGTTGTGTATGCGCTTTGGAGAACTTATAGAGCCACTCATTTTTGAAGTTCATTAAATTCGCAAACAGCAAGCGCCTTTTTTCACCGGCATTCACAATGAATATGGTCCTGGTGCGTGACATTCCTTCCCGTTCGAACCAACGGTGCAACCACATATCTACATCCGGATTATGTCCGATATTGATTTCTTGACTGGTGAAGCGGAAGTATTGTGCAATCGGATAATTGAAAGACTCCAGCACATAGCTGGCGGGACTGAAGAAAAAGTGACTGGCAATGGTCGGGATATTCTTATTCGTGTATATATCGAGGACTTTGCTAAACACTGAATGCGAGGGAAGGAGTGGCTGCAGGACGGCAGAGGTTTCATTATCGGCGCCCAGCTCGATCACTCCAAGACATGTTTGAACGGAGAAAGAAGAGAGTACCACGTTCCTACTGGGTCTGCTTTCATTCACTGCACGCAAGAGATCGATGGCGAAGTGAGTTGTTTTCTCGGCGAATTGCTCGCTTTCGTCGTCGCTTAGTACAGGTTTTTTTAAGGCGTTTATACGGACGCTACACGTCAGAAGGTACAACGATACCAGAACTATACCGAAATATCCGCGATACGAAACTGAAAGGAAAAGATTGAGAAATGTATTCTAAGTAAATAGTGTATTCGTCAGCGATAAAAGCTTAAAGTTTGTATGATAAAGTCTACATATACATATTAACTGATGATGTCAGGTTATACCATTACTACTTACCTGGATTCTCCGGAAGCTTCTCCATTTCGAATTAATATTTTCTGGAAAAAACTGTTCTTAGAAGAATAGAAAAGACGCCTTACCAACAACCCGAGAGGGTGAACAATAGATGAATGACTGAATAACCATTTTTCCGAGCAAGGTTTTAATACCTAAATAAAAACATGGACGGCCTTCATCTTTTCTGAAATTATATGAAACAGACAAATTGAAAAATGTATTCTAAGAAAAAAGTAAGTAAAAACAAGTGTGGCCTTGAGTTCTAACATAACATCGTAATACATATCTATATATGAAGGGCTTTTTGGCTAAAGGTAAATGTGCTTAAAAGACAATATTTACATTGAAACATATTGTTACGGTGTCATTGTCCGCCCAGTAAACATAAAAACAAATTTTTTTAATAAAAATTCTTTAAAATAAAAAAATTAAAATAAAATTTTTTTTAAATAAAAAAATTAAAATAAAAATTTTTTTAAATAGAAAAATTAAAATAAAAATTCTTTAAAATAAAAAAATTTAAATAAGAATTTTTTAAAATAAA
Organism: Conops quadrifasciatus; assembly: GCA_949752815.1. Lineage (NCBI taxonomy): Eukaryota > Metazoa > Arthropoda > Insecta > Diptera > Conopidae > Conops > Conops quadrifasciatus. Next base: position 13,453,262 of record OX457077.1, on the reverse strand, counting down.
AAAATTAAAATAAAAATTTTTTAAAATAAAAATATTAAAATAAAAAAATTTTTAAATAAAAATTTTTTTTTTAAATTTTCCATTTTTTTTTTGTAATTTTGCTTTTAACAAAATGTACCTATTGCCTTTCAACAATAGCCTTCTCTGATGGACAGTAGACCATCTAAACCTTAAAATATTGAAAAAGAATCCATGTCGTTTATAATTTATGCAAATTGAGTCGTTGCATTGCATGACCGACGTGACCGCAAGTATAAGGAGAGACGTTTAAGTGAACCATGCGTTTCACTTCATCACTTCAGGATAGCGGTGGACAAACGGACGGACGGACGGACGGACGGACGGACGGACTGACAGCGACAGGCCATACCGGCCCGGCCGGCAGCCTGACAAATACATAGATGTCGCATCGGCGGCAAGCAGGTGACAAAACATGTGCATGCCGTGTACTCTTATGAATATGTTTTTCTTAACAACGCCTTCCAACAACGGAAAGTGTATTGAGAATAAAATTTTATGAAACATAAAAAAAAATTTTTACGGTACCAGACCAGTAAAAATGGCAATAATGGCCACTACAAAATGTATTAATAATACGTACGAACAATTTTTTAAAAAGTATACATTTTTTCTGTACCATGGTTTTTTCTTTGAGTGCTGAGTGCTGTTTTTTCCAAGCCGCTCTCTTGGCAACCACCACCAACAACAACAACAACAAAAACAGCAACAACAACAAATTGCTTCTTAACTACCAACAAATTGATTGAGGAGCATGAAATAACAAATTATTTATTAATAGTTATCGAACGACATTCTCATGGAACATTTAGAATTTCTAAAAGTGTCGGACAAAAGAAATTTAAAAACACGCATTGGTTTAATGGTAGTATATCTTATTATTACTAGAAGATATTTAGATATTTTTTTAAATGTACTGAAGTTTATAAACTTTTCATTCATTCTTCTTTTATGATTTTTTGAGGTAAAGCAACGTTTGCAACAACGAGAAACAGAAACTGAACAACGCAGACAAAGGTTAAGAGAAAGCAGTAACCGTTTTCTTTTTTAAAAAATATGTTTCTATAAAAATTTACTAAAAATCGTCTTCTCCTTCTTTAGCCTTCGAGAGCTTCTAACTGTTGAAAATCTACGCAATGATGAAGACTTAGCATTACTTGTGGATAAAAAATTGAAAGAAAATGCCCGAAAACGTCAAGAATGGCTGCGATCGATGGCCTTAACACGTCAAAAAGCTAACGAAGATTTAGTAAAATTAAAACAATTGCAGCTTGAATTGTAAGTTTTATGTATAAGATATATTTAGTATGCCAGTTTTATTATACTCGTAGTTATTCTGATCCAAAAGAGATGCGATAGTCTGGAATAAAGTGGATAAAGTCCTTAAAATTGTTCAATAATAATAATAATAATAATAAAATAATAATGAAACGTTTATTTGAAAAGTGTCGTAATTTTACATCATGGCAAAAATTCTTATATTTATTCAATTTAGATATTAATTTCTAAAAGATCTTCTTTTCGCAATTAATAGAATTGAAGAGAATTGAAAAAAGAGTCGATTTGGTCCACTTTCAAAATAAATGATTCATTCATTTAAATAATTATGAATTTCTACAATAAAATAAACGCAGGGAAAATTGTCAAGAAATTCGACGTTTGCGAAGTAAGCAATTATTGGAAGAAACGAAAAAGGCTCAGCTCTATCAAATCGACGAAAGGAAGTGCCTGCGACGTAAGGAGCAAGATATTGAACGCATGTGGTATGAGATTTCGCAGAGGCTCGATGACGAAAAGGTGTATGCGAATAATACAACCCAAAACGAGATACTATTAATCAATGATTTCTGAAACTTCACTTCTCCCTCTACCCTTGTCTCTCGCTCTCTCATCATCTGTGCTGTGCTATAGGCAAAACATGATGAATTCGAGAGGAAGTTACGCAGAATTATAGCGGTTGCCACGCAACAGAATAACCTGCAAAAAACTAAAGAAATAAAAGCTCGTCACTTGGAGGAAACAAAATCACTTCAGTACCAGCTACAAAAAGAGTAAGTAACAAAAAAGAAGCCACAAAAACCAAATTATATCAATCTCTTTATATTTTGCCGGCGAAAATTTTTCCTAATCATTTATTTTATTATACTCGTATTTATGCAGTAATATTTTCATTATATACAGATTATTTTCATTAAAATGAATTGAATTGAATTTGATTGAATTTTTTAATTTAATTTAATTTAATTTTAATTTTAATTTTTTAATATTTTTCATGATTATACAGATTATAAACGAATGCTTTTGTAAAATATTTTTATAGTAACGAACATCTTATACAAATTGATAGAGAGTGGAAAGAGCATGAGAGACAGCTTGAAAGATGTAAAAAAATAAAACAATCTGAAATTTTGAAGGTAAACTTAGAGAAAAAGATCAAATTAATCTCATGAAATATGCTTAGGTTTATAAAGCCCCGTTTAAATAATAATTTTTTTTAAATTTTAATTTTATTAATTTTTTTTTGTCTTCTCAACAAGCAACAAATGGAAGAAAATATAAAATTGTTTCAAATTCAAGAAGAACAAAAACGAAAAGAAGAATATGAAACACAGCAGCATATAGTTAAGGCCACACAAAAGGATATGGCAGAAAAGGAGCTTAAAAAGGTTAAAAAACTAGTGAAGCCCCTCGAAGAACCCTCGATTTTGATTATCGAATCGAATCGAATCGATCGATCTCGGTTCGAGGGTTAACCCTTTCCTTACTTTTAATACGAGTAGTTTCTATTTTTTAAAATATTTTGCAGTTTTATAATAAAATTCATTTTCTCTCTGTTCGTTTTTTTTCACAATTCTCTTCACAAAAGCTTAAAAATCGCGAATGGCATAAAAACTATTTGCAACACTGTCGCGAAGAAAAGCTAGCCATGCGGGAAAGAGACAAACACTTAGATGTCCCGCTTCTGGCGAAAGAAGAGTGCGTTCTGCAATCACAGAGTAAAAAACCGTACAGAAAAAATGTTCGCTAAATGTTCGCTAAGGTACTCGTACATACCATACATAATTATATTATAAACAATTTATGTAATTAAAAAGAGCCGAAATAAAAATCTTTGAAATAAAAATCGGTCACTTTCTCTGAATTAATTAAAAATTTAATTCCATCAATATTTTTTAGCATTTTTATGCGTTTTATTTGTGTTTTTTTTTTTAAAGAATTCTATTTCATTAAATGAAATGACGCCCAAACTCACTAAATAAAATAAAACTCAATTTGGGCCTTATTTCATAAAGCCTTACGAAATAAATTTTAAAAATTTTGTGATTTTAGATCTTTAAATAATTACAGTAGTTTGTGCATTTTCAAACTGTTTACTTCTATCCAATATACAAACCATTATACATTTAACAGCGGCTTAACAGCAATTGACCATTAGTTATTTTGTTTCTGAAGAGCGAGACAAAGAAGTGTATAATCTTATATATGTATGTATGTATGTATATATGAGTATATTATATGTTTATATGTATGTATACACTTTAATGTTTTCACAGATATGAGATAGCTATATAGGACTATAGTATATTATAGCTATAGCAGTAGTAAAATGGGTGTGGTTTGATTAAATTCAGCAATCGGCAGATGCGCTTTTACGATATTACTTAATATGGCATAGTCATCAATCAGCTCGCCATCATAACGAAAATATATGTATATTCATTACGTACAAAATAAATATACGAAATGCATAAAATAAATATATGTTATATGTTTTGATTATATTGTATATTCATTCCATATTGTATAATTTTTCTATTTTAAAAAAAGTATATATAAAAAAAGTGTAGAAGGCTAAACGAGTGAGTAAAGAGTAACTGAAGAGTGAGAACGACATTTTATTGAAAAGCCGTTTTTAAAAAAGCCCTTTTTAGCAGTTTGCAAAACATTTATTTCAGATTTGAACCATTTCATTTCAATCTTTAAAAATTTCAAATTCTATTAAGGTCACAAACCAGGCAATAATATCAAACGAAAACTCTGTAAGCTGGAATATATATTTCTCTCTCTTTCTCTCCCTATAGTCGCTTGCACTGATTTTATTTGAAATAGACGTGTCTCCTCCCTACAATTTGTAAAAAGTGCAAATATATGTACACACTATCGTTATTGCATTCTTATCGAAGGAAAAACAATAAAAAAAAAATATACACGGAGAATTTTGCAATAAAATATTATCTTGGTTAATTTTGATTTTATTCATATTGATTAATTAATTATTACAACTAAAAGATTTTTTTTCCATATTAAACAATGTCTTCTTAATGTCTTCTTAAACGATTCTTAACTGAAATAAAAAGAATTATAAAAGTTACAGCATCTTCTTTGAAGATAAATTCTTTGTCGTTAACGAAAATTCATAGAATATTCGAAATTTGAATGAATAAAGTATAGGAATTTTTATAAACAATTTTAAAATGATTTAAAAAATAAATTGGCCACAAATGATAAATAATTATTTTTTCATCTTTCTAACTTAATTCATATAAAATTTCTAATTTTCCTTTTTAAATTTATAATTTTCTAATTTCCAATTGGAAAAAATTTCTAATTTTGCTCTTTTTAATTTTTTAATTTTAACTTAATTAATTTTTTTTAAGTTTTTTCTATGCAAAATTTTATTCAAGAAGATCCAATAGAATTTAGAAAATAAGCTCAATATTTCTCATCAAACCAAAAATGGTGAATACAAATAAATTATGAGAAATACAGAGAACAGAATTACTCAATTGTGCATAGAAAGAGTGAAGTTTCTTCGACAACCATCAGATGGAACAAAAACTGTCTTCGGCAAATTTATGAAATTTTAAAAATTAGACCAGCGAGAACAGCAAGTTCTAAGTCTAATTTTCCTTTTTAAATTTATAATTTTCTAATTTCCAATTGGAAAAAATTTCTAATTTTGCTCTTTTTAATTTTTTAATTTTAACTTAATTAATTTTTTTTAAGTTTTTTCTATGCAAAATTTTTGTCAAGAAGATCCAATAGAATTTAGAAAATAAGCTCAATATTTCTCATCAAACCAAAAATGGTGAATACAAATAAATTATGAGAAATACAGAGAACAGAATTACTCAATTGTGCATAGAAAGAGTGAAGTTTCTTCGACAACCATCAGATGGAACAAAAACTGTCTTCGGCAAATTTATGAAATTTTAAAAATTAGACCAGCGAGAACAGCAAGTTCTAAGTCTAATTTTCCTTTTTAAATTTATAATTTTCTAATTTCCAATTGGAAAAAATTTCTAATTTTGCTCTTTTTAATTTTTTAATTTTAACTTAATTAATTTTTTTTAAGTTTTTTCTATGCAAAATTTTTGTCAAGAAGATCCAATAGAATTTAGAAAATAAGCTCAATATTTCTCATCAAACCAAAAATGGTGAATACAAATAAATTATGAGAAATACAGAGAACAGAATTACTCAATTGTGCATAGAAAGAGTGAAGTTTCTTCGACAACCATCAGATGGAACAAAAACTGTCTTCGGCAAATTTATGAAATTTTAAAAATTAGACCAGCGAGAACAGCAAGAACAGAAACCTATTTCTAAGTCTTTTGCAAACCATTTTGTATGCATTTAAATATGATCGAAATATGTAGTTCGAAATTTCGGAACCTGGGGAAATTTTCGAAAGTGAAACCAAAAGAAAAAAATGTTGCTTTGTTTTTAGTATAGACACGCAGCAGCATAGTGATAGTTTTGTTACAAACCAAAGAAATTATTCGAAATTCCGATAAGGGAATACAAAATTCCCTGAAAATATCCCAATGAGGGAGGGGTAAAGTTTTCCAGATTTGGCTGGCAAAATCATATAGGTTTGAAACTTTGGACATAAATAGCAATCTGGTCACAAACCAATTAAAAAATTATATTTAGAGACAATTTATATGCAACTATGGGGAAATTGCGGAGAAATTAATGCGAAATTTCGGAGAAACGCAGAATGGGAAGAAGTCCCTAGTTCACACGATCGACAAAGCCCCCACAAACCGTTCAATAAAATTTTTATTAATTGCATACATTTAGATTCTATTAAAATTTATACGCAAGTCGTTTTGTTTATATAAAATTCGTGAATTTCATATTATACCGTTGAAGAATTGTCCGCTGTTAAACGTATGAGGCACTTTTGCAGTTGTCAGATTGGCGTTGTCGGATTTAAAAAAAGTATTTATTTAATTATTTATTTATGCATCTATAAAAATATGCAATCACAAACAAGTTCGTCAATTCTAAAGGTTTGTCTGAAATTCACCAACCAATAATAAACATGTGCGTTCCACAGTCTATTAAAGTTTAGCATTGACAAGAACCGGCTACTCTTAAAGTTAGATGACTTCCGAACCTATATTTCACACACTGTGGTGAACGCTTTATTTAGCTTTAATTTTCTTTCCAATTATTAACTTCTTTACAGCGCCACATAGTTCTGTTATATTAAATAATTTTAACAGAGCTTCCTCTTAATTTCCATAACTTTTAATTTCTCCTATTCAGCATATATTATTAACAGAAAAATAGCGAATGCTGCTACTAGCTGTGCAATCTTTCTCTCTGCCCAATGTCCATTACGAAATCAAAATTATTATTCTCACGGCTGTTCTGTTGATGATTTCTTTCTCACCATCAAGATTGAAAAATTGAGAATAAACTTTTCTGTTCGTCTCGTCTTTACAGTTGTTTAATTGCGATCCGTGCTCAAGAACTCGACAGCCATGATGAACAACAACAGTTGTTCAGTTTAAGCTCTTCGGAGCGAACGTGCGCGCCGCTATTGCGGTTGCGGTCGACGTCCAACGCGTACTGCAAGCGCATACGTGCTGTTGTTTTTTTTTCGCTTTTTTACCATTCAAAAAGTTTACTCCTCGGTTCTCTGATCAATTACCACGGAATATGATACAAGCAACCAAACGCCGGACGTTGGTTGCTTTTGGAATCGCTATTGTTGTTTTTCTTTTTTTTCTACTGCTATGAAGTGATTGTTGTTTTTGTTGTGCTTAGTTATTTAACAATAAATGTGTATATAACCAGTATATACATACTATATATAAGCAAAGATAATTTTCTGAAAATATTCTTGGCCGATTTATATTACCGGGAATGTGCTTGTGTTTGTGAGCGTGCAGATAAATTTGATACCTGGCCTCAGGAAGCGGTGTATGTGAAGCAGCCAATAGGTATATACATTTTTTGTGCACATACATATCTATATAATATATAGTTAGTAGGTATCGTATTCCCCTTCTGCGTCGTCGTCAGCGACTATGTATGTACTCTTTATCTACATACATAGCTCTGTTTCTTTTTGGTGTTAGATTTTATTTTGCTCGGTGCTGCGAGCAACGAGTCGAAATGAGTCGCTTGCAGCTGAGTTAAGTTGCGTTGAGTTGCTCTGCTGCGTTCTTTCTGGCCGACAGCTGTGGGTGAGCACTTTGCGGCATTTTCCTCTCAGTGTATGAGTTCGTGTGTGCAGACGCGATAAAATCGACGGCACAGACGATCGAATTTTTTCCAGCGTGCGGCGTTTTCGGTCTTGCTCATAATTCGGTTGGGTTTTTTATTGCTGCGCTACCGAGCAGAGCTAGTCCGAGTGAAGGCGAGCATTTCGACGTGGAAAAACCTGCCGTAATAATTTGCACAGACCAAATAATTTAGCGTTTAACGTGCTAAATGTCGGCGTTATTGTTGTTGGAAAGTGTTGTGAAGCTTAGTAAGGAATTTTAAAAAAGTAACGGAAAATCAGTCGCTTGGAAAATTGGACGCTGTTGAAATTGCCTGTACGTCAGTTGCAAGTGAATATATACAGACGCGCGTGTTTGTGTGCCCGTTTGGAAGGGCTTATGTCCATTTTATAGCCTTCCTTCTGCAATGTCACGCTGAACAGTAGTGTGGCTGTGTGTGTGCGTGTGTGAGTTGAGTGAGCGTCATACAATTTTGCCGTTTTCGTTTTCGTCGTCGGCACAGTTCAAGAATAGAAAATCCACTTTCGTACGTACGTACGTACATACATTCAAACACATGTACCTAAAATCCATTAATTATAGCAAATAATCAAATAAAGAACGAATATTTTATTTAAATAATAAAAAAACGTCATCGTCGTCGTCGTCGTTGTCGTCGTCGTCACTACTTCGTCGTTGTTCGTCGTGCCATCATTCATCCTTCGTATCGCCGGTTGGATGGCTGCTTGCTCGCGCTCAGTCGTCTCGTTGTTTTCTTCTTTCACGGCGTTGTAGCTGCGCCGCTGCCGGCGTTGTTTTTTTTTCTCTCAGCAAACTAAAATTGCGATTGTGTCGTTGATATAAATACGAATGTGTATGTATCCACATACTTCGCCTCCTTCATCAAAGATGGTTCATTATTGCGGAAATAGTTGTAAACAAGAATAATAGCTATAGCAAGAACAACAAGCAATGAAATCGTGAAGCAGCAATAGCCTATCGCTTAAACAAAAGGGAACAACCACAACAACAACAACAACAACACGCCGATTACTCCAGTCCTAAACGTTTCCTGCCCATACTTACATAAATTCAAGCAGCGACACACACACACACACACAAATGAACGAACGAACATACGCACATTTCTACGTTTAGCAAGAAACCTCTTGAGGTAGATAGATGTTGTCTGCGCCAGGGTTGATCTGCATATTTTTAGTAGCAAAAATTTTCTGTCGTGTCGTGAATTTCGTTTTATTTTAATGAATGTTCAGAACGTTTATCGCTCTGCTTTTTTATTTTCCAACTTTGTTGTTGTTTACCAGCAAACACAAGAAAATAAACAAAACAGAACGCGAGTGACAAACGAATCGTTCATCGATCAAAAATCTATCCTTAAATTTAAAATAACAACGATTTTTCCTTAACAAATCGTGGTTAAGTTAAAAACCTGAATAGGGCCGGCCGTTACTCCTTTCAAATTAAATAAAAAATTTTTAATTCAATTCAATTTTTTTTTTTTTTTTGAAAACAAGAAGTTGCTTTTTCTCCGCCAATCATTACTTCATCACTTCCGGTTTAAGCTACTGCACTTTTATTACTAATGAAAGTACTAATATGTGAGTTTGGCTGCTGAAAAAAGTAGCTTTGTAGTCTCCAAATTAGCCAAATTTAGAGATTACAAGTTAGATTTCTTTATATATGTACATGCATATATATTAATTTCTTCGGAAATATATACATATTTACATACATATGTAGATAAAAACATTAAAAATATGTCCATACTGTATTGGAAAATGGCCATAAGTTTTACTACTCTTTACTCTCTGCACACAAATTAAGCTACCTACTCCTTTTTTTTTCTTTGTCCTGCTGGTAATCCTTTTATAATAGACCAGCCAGACAGACAGACACATTCCAATTTATTCCAACATTTACTCACTTCGCCAACTACGACTAAATGAAATGAAAATGTAACTTGAAAAAGAGATCATTAACCTCTTCTGCTGTACTTGAAAGCTGACGAATCATATACATACGATCTCGCATGCATATAACTACGTACATAGATTCGCGAAAAATAGCTATGGATATATGCATATACATACATAGTATATAGTAGATTGAGACTCACTCGACGTTATCGTGCACGCTTTTCCAGCTACTCAATAAATCCCTAAACCAGGAATTCTCCTGATCGTTGTAAACTCTCTCGCCTTTATTAGTTCTCACACCTCAAACCTGCTCTGTCTCTTTTGCTCTTTTTTATTATGCGTCTAGTTTCTCTTCGTTTTGGTTATCTATTTCACCAATGGTTTTACTCAAAAAAAATTCCCCTTTTGCTGAATTTGGTTTTCGTCAAATCTCTCCTTTTAACCTCTCTCTCTTCTAAGCTACAGAATTCCTCTCTCTATCAGTCTCTCTCTCTCTCTCTCTTGACCTTTTGAAGTAGTTGTTGTATATATAGTAAATATATTTTATACCATTTATCATGTCATTCCATCTTTACCGCTGCCTACCCGTCATCATCTAGTTCTCCTCTTCTTTGCTTTCTCTGGTTTTTCTTCTGCATCATAATTATTCATAGTACGTTGGTTGAGACCTGCTTGATGGTTTTTTATTTGTTTTTGCTTCGAAACTGGAGCACTTTTTGTGTGCTGCTTTGGCCATTGCTACGCTTCGTGACTGACAGGATGATTACTTGTCTTGTCTGTCTGTTGATCTGCCTGCGTGTTGTTGTTGTTGTTGTTTTTGTTGTTGTTATACGCCGATCAGCAGCCGTTTCTACGGTTAACTACTGCTAATGTTGGAGTTCTTCCCCTCTCGATGCTCATAATTTTTTTTTATTGCTATTATTGTTGTTGTCTTTCGTGCTTTCTTTTATTGCTGTCGCAAATTATGAGTTTTGTTTTTTTGCCATAGAAAAAACTTGAAATTCCAAAAACAACAAAAGCCATCGACATCGCGTAAAAATCCGCAAAATAAAAGCAACAAAGAATTTTGTCTCTACGTTACCAAAATAAATAAAATAATAAAAATACTAAAAATAATTAAAAATATATGTAGAAAAAAATACATAGTAATAAATAATAATAATAATAATAAAATAATAAAAAAGTACTCAAAACTAAAAATACAAAATAGGACATTTTGTGTATATAAGAATAGAAAAGAAATAAATATATTATCGTATATAAAAGAAAAGCATCGTAGAGTAGGCAGGCCGGTAAAATGTCCTCATCAAAACACGCCAAACAAACGCAAGGACTCGATGATCCATTCAACTACGAGGAACTAAATATTATTGGAACAGGTAAAAAAAAAATTTTATATTAATTCTGTACACTCAGATTTGCCTTAGATTTTAATTAAGTATTTCATATTTCTATAAAATCCTGCCTGATCCTGTTTGTTTATGTATAAGAAATTCATATTTTTACCGTTAGAAACTCATGACATCAACAAGTTTGTATGAAAGTATGAAGAATTCTTATTATGTATTTACTTCTTTTAATAAGGATAAACTTCTTATATATAATACCATCTGGCCGGAATTTGAAAAGTAATATTTTTGCTGTCAGCTTATATTCAGATCTACAATTCGTATTAATTTTATCTTACATTAGCATTGTTTATAACTAATGGAAAATCTTTGCTTCTCAGTTGTACTTTCCGTTTTTATATAACGGGTGCGCCATCGGTTGCGTCGGTATGTAAACATTGAATAACTACAACATTTATTAACCGATTGATTTGAGTGAACATGTTTTAGAAACGTCAATTCAGCACATTTTTGCTTCACACCAAGACAACGCGCCGAAATAGTGACGCTGTACATTGAAAATAGTCGTGAATATCGCCGCAAATCGATCGTGGCCAAGGAGCACCGTCTGACAACACTATTCGTCGTTTGGAGTCGTATTTTTTTTGTGCACGGGACAGTGTGGCATAACGTCGACATGCCGTTTATCAACGCCCAAGACGTTCCAATGAACTGGTTGAAACGGTAACATAGAGTATTGCCAAAAACTCACATGTGTCGTATCGTCAGCGCGTTCAGCATTTTCGAGTCAGTGAAACCACCTTGCGGCGCATTTTGAAGGATGATTTGCATTTCTTTCCATATAAAGTGCAATTGACTCAAAGAATTTTGCTGACAGACCGTCCATGTCGCTTGGAAGACGGCGAAACAGCAACATACCGACATAAAAGATGGCGCACCCTGTATACAATATACTCGCACTTTGCAAACGAATAACAGCATATAACTTCTTTTTCTTAACCACGAAAACTAAAATTTTATTAAAAAATTTTTTTTTTAATTTTTTAAATTTTTTTTTTAATTTAAAAAAAAAAAATTAAAACAAAAATTTAAAAAAATTTAAAGTTAAATTCGAGCATCAAAATTGTTGCTATCTTCGCAACTCAGAGCTTGCTTGGGAAGGATCATAAAATATTAAATTTATGCTCGTGCTTATTTCGAAGATAAAAACAAAATTTATGTCTCGCCAAAGTACATACATATATTTACACAAACATATGCGATAATATTTAAAAACATATTTCATGAAATTCATACTTTTATATCAGTTTTTTTCTTCCGACAAACTTGCGACATATTCCGCATCGTCGCGATGAGCCGGAAAACAGAGAGAAGAAACAAAATCGAAACTTCTAAATAATTTCGGAAAAACTTCTAAGAGTTTCGAACTCATGTCTGTTGCTGTGTTGTTGCGTTGTTGATTAAAATTAAATCATCCAAATTTCACTTTGAGCTCACGTGCGTAACGCTGTCGCCAACGCTGTCGTGTCGTGTCGTGTCGTCGTTTTTTTAACGAAGTGCCGATCGACAAACGGCGAGCAGACACATTTTTTTTTGGGTTTTTTTTTTAACTACATCAAGTTTAAAAACCAACAAAATTTTGACGCTTTAACAAAAGCTCTTCGCCATTCGTCTATCAAAGAGTTCAGTATTTGTGCATAAAAAAAATATGTACATATGTACAAAAAAAACAACAAAAAATAATAATAACAACAACAACAACAACCATCAAGAACAACCGCATCGAGCTGCCAACTCAAGTAGTATTATCAGGCAGTAGCAGCACCAGCAGCAGAAACAACAATGGAAACGGTACAAACATCAGCAGCAGAAAAAAAATAACAATAATAAAAACAACAACAACCAACAACAACCCTAATAAAATCCTCCGCAACAGCAGTAGAGAGAGCAGACATATTTAGCAAAAACTTATATATATTCGCCACAAAAGCTATAACAACACGAATAATGACAACCAACAACAACAACAACTTTTCATAAATAGCAGCGCAACACAAAACTAACACTAACACCAACACACACACACGCACACGCACACCTAACTAAATCGGCAACAGTAAGCGGTATGTGTACTAACAATTGCGCCAACAGACAAAAAAATAACACAATAACGACTCGAAAAAGAAGAGGAAGCAATAGAAGAAGGTGAATAATAATAATAACAACACTAGCAACAAACAGCACAGTGAAGAAAGAAGACATTAAGTCCATTATCGAACAGCGCCAACAAAAGCAAGCAAGCAAAAAAACACCTGCCAAAATTAATTGCTGTTGAATCGTTCAAAATGGCATTATGTACTTTTTAAAAATGTCATTGCTGTTGTTGTTGTTGTTGTTGTTGTTGTTTTTCTATATTTGATTTTTGTGGTGACTTTTTTAAAAAATTTGATTTACCATCATTCGTTTATACATACGAGGTCTGTTCAAAAAGTATTGCGAATTTGCAAATTCCTGCGTGTTACGTACATTCGATTTTCAATTTTTTTTTCAATGTGGCGTTATTTTGGTACTCGTGTCCCTCACTTATGCTGACAACATCGGCAAAAAAGATTGAACTTGGCACAAAAAGATTGAAAATCATATATACGTAACCCACGGAAATTCAAAATTCGCGATATTTTTCGAACAGACCTCGTATTATCTTCGATACTCGCTTGCGTGCTGCATTCTGGGATAAGATGTGTTGCTTTCAAGGCCATCAATAAACTGGATCGACCAAAATAGAAACTGAACTATTTATGAAATCATTTTTGCCACTCCAACAAACGGTCAACCGCCGCCAACCAACCAAATAATCGAACCGATTGACAACACGATCGACAACCGATTTAATTAGTATCAATATTAACCTGCTGCATCATTCGCCTCAACGCACACATACACAGAAATTCGTTTGCAAAAAAAATGTTTTTTGTTTTTTTTTTAAACACACACACATGTATGTATGTACGTGCAAATACAGTGTCTATAGCCACCATCCACTTTCAAGAGGTTGGTTGTTGTTTTTTTTTTTTTAACAATTAGAGCAATTTTTGGGCACGTTTGCAAATCGAGCTCATCAGTTGCTCTTTAAGATTGATGGCATTCCTCTCAGGCTTATGTATGAGCTAAAGCTGTCCCCTTCACCCTCGGTTTTTTTTGTCTAATCGTTTAACCTTATTTTGCTTTATTCCATTCTTTCTTGCATTCGATTACTTACTCACATTCTTTCCACATCTTTTTTATGGTGTTTCTTCGTGAATTTTGTAGATTGCAAAAAAGCAAAAAACCTCTAAATTAATACAAAAAAAAAGGTCTTAGTTAGTTAGTTAGTTGTTGTTGTTGTTGTTGTTGTATGAGGTTGGCGGATTGTGGTTGCTTTCATACTGTACGAATATTTAGTTAAAATTGAGTAAAGTAACAAACAATCATGAACAAAACAAAAACAACAAAACAACAACAGCATCCACGATTCTAATAGTAAATGTTGTTGTTGTTGTTATGACGGTACTACGAGTTGCCAGTCAATTAAATTAATCTCAAGGTAACCCACGAAATCCGTCGTCCGTTGGCTGTTGCGTCGTTGCGTCGCATGCAAATAATAAAAACAAAAAATTAAAAACAAAAAAACAAAAATTTAGAAATAAATAAATAAAATAATAATATCTACATATGTATGTATTGTCTGTACAATACCGGGCTGCATGAGACGTCTCAAAGGCTTGTTCAAGATGCCGTAAAAATTTCCGAAAGTCTTTCTTTGCTATCAAATCAAGCGATGACTTTTGGAAGCGAGATCAAATGAAAACGCACTGCATCAACGCAAAAATGTTGCTATGTCACTTTCGAGACGTCTCATGCAGTGCTCTAATGTAATCTCGTGCGCCATCTTTAATGTCGGTATGTAAGCACGGAATAACTTTAACATTTATCAATCGCTTGACTTGAGTGAAGTGTGTCATTCAGTACAATTTTAACAATGTTAAAGTGCCGAAAATAGTGCCAAAACGCTCCGAAATTGTGACGCTGTACATTGAAAAGAGTCGTGCATATCGTCGAAAATCGATTGTGGCCAAGAAGCACCACATCTGACAACTCTCATACGTCGTTTGATGTCGAATTTTGTTGAGCACGGGACAGTGTACATTTTTAGAAATTTTTATTAATTTGCTTTGTACATAATTCCAAGCTTATTCAGTGTCTCTTGTTCTTCTTGTTCTTCTTCCAATGGATTACTTAATTTTAAATGTTTTGTCATGTACGTCGCGTCCTCAGCGTAGTATTACTACGTGTTGTTGTTCTAGTTTTTGTTGTAATTTCTGCCGCTTTTTACGATCACTACAATCGTAAGCGTAATCGTCAAAGCGTCGACGACGTACTTTTTGGTTTGTTTTTTTTTTTTTTTAAATTATTCTGAATTTAATTGGAGTTTGTTGCCGGCGGCGGCTTCTGTCGCTGCTTCTGCCAGCTGTTGTTATTTGTTGTTATCCCACAATAAAACAGCTGACGACAATGCTTCTTATACCTTTCTCTCTCTCTCTCTCTGTCTTCTCTCACTCTCTCTGCCATTTATCTTTCCTCTCATTAACAAATTTTTATATTGTATAATTCGCTGATCATCGTCGGCGCCGCTTTCTTCGGAGTTTCTTATCATCTTGACTAGTATTGCTTGTATGGGAGAGAGTGTGTGTGTGTGTGTGTGTGTGTGTGTGTGTGTGTGTGTGTGTGTGTGTGTGTGTGTGTGTGTGTGTGTGTGTGTGTGTGTGTGTGTATACAATATTGGTTAAATTGAGTATGTGTGTGTGTGTTGTTCTGTTGGTAACACTTTTGGAACCTGACCCAAAAAGATTAATTTAAAATTCGTTAAACTAGATTTTATCTTTTTTTTTGAATTTTTTTTTTTGCTTTTTTTTTTTTTTGGCCGAAATGTTTTTTGATTAAATTTGATTGATTAAAAATTTTTTTGCATTTGATTTGCAAATGTTTCTTGCAATTGATTTGCAAATGTTTTTTGCCATTGATTGCAAATGTTTTTTGCAATTGATTTGCAAATGTTTTTTGCCATTGATTGCAAATGTTTTTGGCAATTGATTTGCAAATGTTTTTTGCAATTGATTGCAAATGTTTTTTGCCATTGATTGCAAATGTTTTTTGCAATTGATTTGCCAATGTTTTTTGCAATTTTTTTTTTGCAATTGATTGCAAATGTTTTTTGTAATTGATTGCATATTTTTTTGTAATTGATTAAAATTTTTTTTTCAAATGCTTTTTGCAATTGATTGCAAATGTTTTTTTGCCATTGATCACAATTTTTTTTTGCAATTGATTTGCAAATGTTTTTTGCAATTGATTGCAAATGTTTTTGGCAATTGATTTGCAAATGTTTTTTGCAATTGATTGCAAATGTTTTTTGCAATCGATACATTTACCACTTTAACTAACTGCGGGGCAGTATTTATATTTATTTACGTCACACGCAAGCTTTGGAGTGTGGCTGCAGGTACATACGAGTATGTATGCATGTACCATTGTATGTACCTCATATGTTTTTATAGTACTATATGGAAATGAGGTTATTAGAAATTCAATCACTCTTTATTTATTAGTTCTTCATTTATTGGCACCGAAAAAGTACAAGAATTATCTGCCTTTTTTTAGTTAAAACTTTAAAATTTGTCGACTGTCGATAATTGAAAATGTTATCGTCAAGCACACGCAAAAGAAAACTGGCATTCAGTCTAAATTCTCTTGAAATTTATAATTTTATTGATAACTGCCTTCGTGGTACGTACACGAACATATATACATATGTTTGTACATATATAATCTATAACTATTCCTTCATTTCCTGCCAAAAAGTATTTTATGGATTAGACAGTTTTAACTTTGCGATTTTGAAGTTTATGCGTTTTTTTGGGCAATTTTTTGTATGATTTAAAAAAGTATGCGATTTTGCGATGGAGCCGAGACTACTTATTGTTTTGTTGATACACCTAATCCTGTTTTTACACGGTCTTTTTTTACACGATTTTGAAGTAACACGATTTTGAAAAATTGTTTTGTTTTTTTTCTTTTTCTTTGATATGAACCGTTTATTTTGAAAGTGACCTAAGTAAGTTCTTTCATGTTAAAATCGAGATATCTGATATTTTCCCATTACATAGTGTGTCTATTTTTACACGATTTTATATACATACATTTACAAGTATGTGCCGTGTAAAAACAGCAGTAGGTGTATGTATTTTGTATGGGATCGATCCTCCTCGTTGTAAATCCGCGTCTTACGGAAAAATAAGAGAAAAAAGTTTGTGGCAATCGAATAAAAGAATTCATTTCACGCTGCCTGCCATTTGGGAATAAACTTTATCTAAAATATTAGTCGATAAAAAATATTAGCTAGTGCATATGAATTTTTTTGCAATGTATGTAACGGGTGCGCCATCTTTTATGTCGGTATGTAAACATTGAATAACTTTCAACATTTATTCAAAGCCGATTGACTTAAGTAAAGTCATGTTTTTGAAACGTAAATTTAGTCAATTCAATTTAAATGATATTAAAGTACTTTCACACTGAAACGACGCGCCGAAATAGTGACATTGTACATTGAAAAGAGTCCTGCATATCGTCAAAAATCGATCGTGGCCAAGAAACATCGTCTTTTGAAACACTATTCGTCGTTTGGTGTCGAATTTTGTGCAGCACGGGACAATGGAAGATCGTCGACATGCCGCTCATCAACGCCCAAGACGTTCCAATGAACTGATTAAAGCGGCGGTAAAAGAGAGAGAGAGAGAGTGTTGCCGAGAACCCACATGTGCCGTAGCGTCACCGCGCTCTGCATTTTGGCGTCAGTGAAACCAACTTGCGGCGCATTTTTAAGGATGATTTGCATTTGTTTGCGCATAAAGGGCTATTGATTTAAAGAGAATATTGCCGACAGGCCGTCCACGTCGCTTGGAATAAGCGGCGGTCAAACAATCACATACCGACATAAAAGATGGCGCACCTTGTATATACCTATTTTTATTTTAATTACTAATTAAAATTATGTTTTAATTTCTTTTAGTAATTGTTCAATTATTTTCGTCTTATTAAGTAGTTACATTCTGATCAAAAAGAGAAGCTTTCCAACAATTCAAGAAGGCCGATTTATTTATTTATTTTTTAATCTATTTTTAATGTATTTATTTGTACTGTTTTAATGTATTTTTACATACATACATACATACGTATAAACACTTTAGTACCTTTTTATAATGTAAAAGTGTTTCTTGTAATTACTCTCGGCTTGTTGTTGTTTTTTTCTTCCTCAATAATTCATGCTATGTATTTTATTTATTCTTTTTTGCATGTCTGCATAACGCCACGTTCCTCAACAACAACAACAACAACACCATTGCCATTGCCGTTGCTGCTGCTGCTGCCTCACACATTTTCGTTCGTTCTACGCCGTTGAACAACGCTGTTGAATGTGACCTCGCGACTGAATAAACAAATTAATTGCAAAAACGAAACCACGCAACATCAACAACAACAACAACAACACCAACTGTGCAATTAAAACATAAACCACATTTGTCCAACAATAAACACGTACATATTTATTATATAACGAATAACATCGACACCGACAACAACAACAACAACGTCGTGGGAATTAGGTGCTTACGGCACAGTTTATCGCGCACGAGACAACAATTCGGGACAAATCGTGGCGCTGAAGAAGGTCCGTATACCGCTAACAGACGACGGCGTGCCGATGTCGACACTGCGCGAAATAGCCGTGTTGAAACAATTGAACGCTTCGGATCATCCGAATATAGTCAAGTAAGTAATAGCGAAATGGCGCACGTAGAAGCGGCATTAGTAGCACGCCACATACATACATATGTACTAGAGGGCTGCATGAGACGTCTTGAACAACGTCTTGAAAGTTTCAGGGATTGTCTGAAATGCTGCCATTGCTTTCAAATCAAGCGCTGCTAAAACATTCATGGCTTGACTCGAAATCGATTAAATGAAAGCACTGAATCAATGCAAAAATGTTGCTATCTCAGTTTCGAATCATTCGAGACGTCTCATGCAGCGTTCTAATATGTACTCGTATGTAATTACTCGTTATATATAAATCCATATCAAGTCAAAGAGAGACAAGAGAGAACTCGTCGTTCGTACTTGGTATGATTGACTTTGTTGGTATGAGATCAAATAAGCATTGATTGATTGTTTGTCTCTTTGTTGAACTCTTATATTTTTAGTGAGTTATTTTTTAAAAATTCTATTAGTATTTACCACCTATGAATTGAAATTCTAGAAATTATTTTTATAATTATAGCGAGTATATATATTGAGAAAATATTGTATAAAGATGCCTGAAATTGCAATTCACATAATGCTCACGGCAGAAGATCATTAAAGAAGATTGATTAATGAGAAAATAGTAAATACATACATACATATATACAATATTCGCGAACTCTCGTTTACGAAGCTTTGCCGAATGTTTTAATTAATTCTTGAGCTTAAAAAATTGAACAAAAAACCGAAGCTTAATTTCACTTAATTTTCAACATTTCGCAGTCGCTTTATTTGAGTTAGATTTAAAGACCGACAAGAATTTTGACAGTCCTTCCTTCCGTCCTTCCTTCATTCGCAATTATTCCTTATTATGTGTTTTTATTTTTTATTGTTATCGATGGTGGCTTAGCTTTGAGTGTTGAATTCGGCACACCACTTTTCTTGAAAAATTTCATAAAAATCATAGAAATCATTGAAATTGAAAAATCGTCGTCCACTCGCTATCGGCATTTTTTGACGCGGCTATGACGTGCTGCCGCCGACAAAGAAAGACAAAATGCGATAAAAATTTAATGACAAATAATTTTGGACAACAACAAAAACAACAAACAAAACAACACCACCAAATATTTAGTGAACGCGACTGCTGTTAGTTAATTTAGTGCTTCTTCTTCTTCTTCTTCTTCTTCTCCGACTCAGTTCCAACGAGTCATGCCGCAACCAACCTCTGCCAGCAGAAAGAGAATAAAACCAATAAAAAGAAGAAGAAGAAGAAGAAAAGAAAGAAGAAGCTTATGCTAGCTGAGGTGAAAAAGTCCAGTGGCGCAGCGACGCCACAAAAAAAGTATGCATGAATGATTCCAACTGTTAAAAAAAGTCGACAGCAGCAGCAGCAGCGGCGCAGCAGCAACACGGCGTTTACTGTTATTTGCTGCCGGTCTGCATGCCATCGTGTTTTGAGTGTTGTTGCTGTTATTGTTATTGTTATTGTTGTTGTTATAGTTGTTGTTGTCATTAGGAATATGTTACTTGTTGCTGTAGTATTTTTTTTTTAACTTTTTTCGTATGTACGTATGTATGTATGTACTCCCCTTCTCTTTTTCACTTCTGTCTAAACTTCTTCTTTGTCTTTTATTTTTCTTCTCTTCATTCCTTGACGGCGGGCGGCGGTATAGCCCGAGTCGAGTCGTCAATGCGGCGCCGCAAATGTTGATAACTCATTATTGCGACGCTTGCGGTGCTCCACAATCAGACACCAAAAAAAAAAAAAAAAAGCACCAGCGCACAAAAAAGCCACCGGCAACTGACTTTGTTGCTATTATTTTGCCAATTTTTCTCTATTGCTGTCGCGCCGTTGTCGTTTCGTTCTTCTCATTGTCTTTTCTCCCTCTTCTTCTTCTTCTTCTTCGCCCCAACCTGCTAGCCGCGAGTCCAAACCGAATCCATCAGTCCGTTCGACATTCGTGAAAGTGCCCCAAAACAACCAACCCGTCAAGGCAATCGTCAGCCGATCGTCAACGTGCTCGTTGTTGTTGTTGGGAGAATGAAAGCCGGCACCGCAACGCAGCGAGCAGTGACGAGCAAAAGCAGAGCAGAGGAGAGCACCAACACGATTGCTATCAACACGCAATACTAACAGCAACAACAACAATAACAAAAGCAAACAAAAACCGATAAATAAATAATAAAAATATATATTCTAGAGCTGCTCCAATATAAAATGTAGTGATCGACAACACAACAAAAACAACAACAACCGCAATGTTTATCAGTCAGAGTTTATAGTTGTTGTTGTTGTTGTTGTTGGCTGGTTGGTTCCAATTTGTTTGAGTAGAGCGGCAGCGCGATAACAGAGAGATTGCTGCTTCCATCCATCATATGTTCAGCCAATCGTAATATTTTTAAAATCAGCTGTTATTTTCTTTAGCTTTTGTGTGTTGGTCGGCCGTTGCCGTTGGCCGTTGCGGCTTTCGTTCCACAGCCACAAACGGCGAGATAGAGATAGACGCATTCAGCTGGTCTCATTCCGCGTTCAGCTGTTTTCTCTGAGCGTACAAAATATTTTCCCTTTCCCGTCTTTTGCTCTTTGCAGGAGAAAAAGCCGCTCTAACCTTCCATTGCTTTTATATACTGCGCTCTCTTGGAAACGGCCTCTTGCGCACACATTTGCACTTAACTTGCGACTAGGCGCTTCAGTGTGTGCGTGTGTTTTCTCATAATATGCATGGACAAGTCGTTTGAGTAGATTTTTTAATTCTTTAAATTGCCGTTGATGGCTTCTAGCGCTGCAGTGGTTCGTTGTGCGTTAAAGATTTTGACATTTTACCAATATAAAAAAAGAGCTGACTATAGATATTTTAAGTACATAAATTTTTATAGTCGAATATGAAGATTCTTTTGCGAATTTCTTGAAAAGTTGAAAGACCGACGAACGAATCACCGAAAATTACTAAAGTTATTTTTAAATTCCAGACTTTTGGAAGTTTGTCAACTTTTGGAACGTGATAGTCAACTAATGCTATTCCTGGTGTTTGAACATTTGGAACAAGATCTCTCCGACTTGATTGATCGACTACCAAAATCTGGCATGCCACCTACAACAATACAGGTGTGTAACATTGATTCGCATTATTCTCATTATTTTCTCTAATTTCGTTCTTTATTGCGCCTGTTAGCGCCTCTCTCGTGAGCTATTAACCGGCGTCGATTTCCTCCACTCACATCGCATCATACATCGCGATCTAAAGCCACAAAATCTGCTCATCTCTTCACAAGGTCATCTCAAAATAGCCGATTTCGGTCTAGCGAAGACCTACGATTTTGAAATGAAACTCACTTCGGTGGTGGTAACACTGTGGTATCGAGCACCGGAAGTGCTGCTCGGTCAAACGTATAACAGTTCGGTGGATATCTGGAGTGCAGCTTGCATTATAGCCGAAATGTTTGCCCGCAAAGCCCTTTTTCCCGGCTCTTCAGAGGGCAATCAATTGGACCGCATTTTCGAGTAAGGAATTGCATTTTCAAAGAATCGAACAATCCCATCATGTGACATATTTCATAAATATATCTTTCAGATTGACTGGTCGTCCGAATGCCCAGCAGTGGCCGAAATCTATATCCTTATCTCGAGATCATTTCCCGCCACGAGCTCCAAAACAACCCAGAGATCTGTGTCATTATCTCTGCGAGTATGCGAATGATTTATTAAGTGTAAGCTTTATATAACAAATTATAAACAGTGACTTTCCTTTATTAATTTCGTTTTTCTTTTTCATTTTAACAACAATCGATTTCATCTCACTATAGTCAATGTTATCCTATGACTATAGATGCCGGCCCTCTGCTTTGGCTTGTTTAGATCATGAATATTTCCAACAGGAACCACTTTAATATCTACTCATTTTTTCGTATATGTTTCTATATGTTGATCGTTACTTTAGAGTACATATAAATAAACGACTAAGTTAGTTCTTAAAATATAAGAGTATATAAATTAAATATGTACTAATTTTTTTGTTAAAATAATTTCTGTTCCTGCTTGTCAGTTTACAATGAAAAGTGTTAATTTAAAAGTTTTTGTTATTTAAACTAAGATATACTGGAGATAATATTATCTCCTGTTATTTAACCGAATTAAGGTAGGATTCATTCCTGTAATTTTGTGATAAAAACCAATACTAATACTTACATATAACACGCTGAAAATAAGATAAATCTTACATAAACTATTATAATAATATGTATATTTATTTTTAAATAAGTTTCTTAATTTGTTTGTACGGTCTACAAAGCTCTAAAATTTGTTTGTAGTTATTATTATAGTTTTAATAATAAAAATCTACAAAATTATTACAAAGAAGTATAATTCACTTGATGCTAATAAATAAAGAAAATATCGTAACTATAATAAGTTTAATTAATATACTTACGGCTAATAACTATATTTATAAAATTCGAACGGTCTGTATAAGTTTATTAATAGTAAATAAAAGTACATACCTTGAAAAACAATTTGGTTTAACGCGTTTGTTATATTAAAAGTTATAATATTTAAATTCTATGTTATGTTGTACAACTCAAAAATGTCAAAATTACTTGAAGTACAATAAATGCTACTCCTAGATGATATATATCATTTATCAATTACCGTTTATATTAAATATTGTGTTTCTCTTATAAATACCGTCTTAGGATTTCGGTTCTGTAATAAATAATTAAATTTTATTATTTAATATATATTTAATATATTAATAATCTAATTATTAATTTTAACAATATAAAATTTATTTCTCTGTGCATTCTTTTCAAATATTTCTCAGGAAAACCTCAGACTTTTCTAACTCGTACAGTGTGTATTTCTACATCTCCATATTATTGTGAATGCGCCTTGATAAACTTTTAAACAGCTGTTCCTGTAAATTCGCCAGAAAAAACGATTACGGTTCTTTGACAGAGGTCGAATTTTGCAGCTAAAGTGGAAAAGAAATAATTGATAAGATATGCTAATTTGTTAATTAGTAGGTGAAAATGATGACACCCGAAATAAGCTCTGACTCTAGCAGTAGCTGTGACGAGAGACAATACAAAAACACAGGACAACAACAACAAACAATAAGAAACAATTCAATAATAAGCAGGTGCTGGAAAGCGAAAATACTTTGTACTTTGGATTCTTTGACGACTTAAGCCCATTGGCTTTATTGTTTTTAAAATACGAACAACTTTAATTGCATTGTTATTAATTTTAGCCGTCATTTTATTGTAGACCCTGCGCATCACCAGGCTACTGGTTATGTGGCTTACTTCCGTTGGCTCTGTGTGTTTCGTACTTCAAAGCGCGTTCGACCGCATCAAAATGCCATGCTTTTGCCTCCACTACATCCAACCAAATGCTAACCGTCGCAGCGCTGGGCATGTGCGTAGAATCACTGTGCTTTTTCACGTACATGTTTGTTGAGACAGGCTTGCTACCGAAGTTGTTAATCTCCTTTGCACCTGGACTTTTTACGACGCTGCTCTATTCATGGCTATTGCAACTACCGTTGCGTTGGGCATTTTTCTGGGGATTCGTTGTAACTTTTTGTTATCAGAATGCTTATATACATGTCATGCGCGGTTTACCGAAGTGCTTTACATTCGGGGAGGCCAGCATTCTGGTGCAAGGTTGCATGCTCTTTCTGATGAACTGTGTGCTGCAATTGCCGCAGATATATATGGACATCGTGGACTTGGAAGGTGATGAATTTGCGCAGCTCAACGCAATTATGATGGTTGGTTGTTTGCTTAAAGTTTGCTTTATTATTATTTTTTAAAACATTAAATGTGATTACATTTCTAATTATTCCGCACTCAGAGCGCGTTATTTTGCTTGCTCATCACTTGTTGGCTTCTGGGCATTTGTAAGCTGCTGCACCGTGTTTACTGTTTTTATGCGTTACTGAGTCTACTCCTGATGAGCGTTACATTACTGCCGGTCACCGAACCGTTACCCATTATCAAAATTTTCCAATTCATATTGAGTGATGTACATAGGGTAAAGAAAGAGGGACGACCTATTAAAGCGTTGGTTACTATTCAATGTTGTTTTCTGATTTAGATTTTCATTATCAGCTTCTATTTGGCTCTTGCTGCTGCCACCATTGGTGCAATCTATTGGCAACTGCGCGACAGCACACAGAAGGCATCGACAAGTATGCGTAAGATTTTTCATGTTGTCATCGTGCTGGTCTACGTGCCCGGTTTGATTTATCAATGCAAACTTCTCTACTTGGCAAGCGGCGTCGCCTTGGCCGCTTTTGCTGTGTTGGAATTATTCCGGATTCTGGAAATTCCGCCTCTCGGTGATGTACTTAAGAGATCATTCAGCTCTTTCAGTGATGAAAAAGATGCCGGCCTGTTGGCTTTGACACCGTTTAGCTTACTAATCGGTTTCTCAATGCCGCTCTGGCTGACCACATGTCCATGTGGCAACAATGAAGACTCAGCACCGGCAGCTAATCTTGTGCCACTCATGGCTGGCGTGCTATCGATTGGTATCGGTGATACAGCAGCAAGCGTAGTCGGCTCTCGTATTGGGCACTTGAGATGGAAAAGTAAGAAATTTTAAATTAAGCCTAAACACTACAATGTTTTATTCGATTTAACCCTATGTTTTTTTAGATTCCTCTCGCACTCTGGAAGGTACTTTCGCTTACGTCATTACCACCTGTCTGGCTGTTTACGCTTTGTTTGTTTGCGATTTCATACCGATGTCCAACACGAAGTGGTTCATCACGGCGCTCGCAGTATTGGTCACCTCGCTCGTCGAGGCTCATACCAATCAAATTGATAATCTAGTACTTCCATTAATATTCTATATAGTTGTTAGTTTCGCTTGAGAAATAAGACTTCGATTGAGTTTATGTGCAATAGTTAAGGAAATAAATGAGATTAAAGGTATTTTTAATAAAACAATCGGCGCTATTTAAAGCCTTTTCGACAAGCTTTCGGAGTATGTTAATTGACATAAAGACGTACACAACGTTTCTGCGAAAATTTAGGATTTGTCGCAACAATAGAAGCCTATCTTTTACCAATTTATCTACATAGAAGAGCAGTAGTCCTGATTGCAATGAAATCCGTCTAAACAACCAAACACTCATAAAAAAAAACGAAACGGTTTTAATAATTCGATTTTTATTTATAGATTTTATAAAAAATAATAAGGTATAATGTTAATTTATGTATATATTATAGACCGTAGAAAACACATATGTAATTTATCAAAATGAAAAAAAAATTGTATTTTATATAGTAAAAATATTAAAATGATTAATAATACATATGAATAGGGATTTTAGATATTTTAAGTACAAGCTGGCTGCTGCTGGCTAAAACCCATAAAAAACTGTTTTTTTAAATAGAATTAAAATTTTTATTCATTTGAGTCTGTCTCTATGTGAAACATAGATCCTTTGAATTAGACAAGAACATCCTTTCATACTAAACAAGAAAAGAATTAATTAAAATTTACCATAAATCGATTAAAATGCCAAAAAGATTTCAAATTAAAATGTTAATAATAAGAGCATAATAATTAATTGTATATTACAAAGCGGCATAAAAGAGAAAGCAGCTTTAGACAATAAAGGAGGAAGCATTGAAGTGCATATTGCAATACCATACACTGCATGCATACATACGTACACATAAAGGCGTACATGTATGTAGGCACAAAGTGAGTGCGGCGGCGGCTAAGATGAGCTTTGTTCTATTTTGCTCTGTTTTTGCAATGATTTGCCATTTATTCATACTACAAAAGAAACGATGCTACTGCGGTGCATCGGTACAAATGCACCGATAAATTGTTTGTTGTAACTATCTACAAAAATCAACAATAATACAGGCAACGTGATGATGGCAATGTTGGTAAGTTGCCCATGACAAAGTCAAGTATTTGAGGATTAAGTTTGTGGTATGCTTCTTTCAATTCCTCTGAAGTGAGTTTTTTTGGTGGGGAATGGATTTTTTAAGGATGATGGTCTGCTCGCGTGGTAACAAAATGGTTTATAAAATGGCACTTTCTGTTTTTATGTACGTATTAAAATTATGGAAAATTAAAAACACTAAATTGAAAAAGTATCGTAATCAAAGTATGTAAAGATAAAGCATTAAAAAAGTATAACTTCATTCCCTTCACTTGCACTTTCACTAATTTTTTGGCATGCATTTTTTTATGCATGCATTTTTTTATTGTAAATTTACTTCTTCTACGAGTACCTACAATAGCATTTCTAGTAATGCGCTGGTATTTAGATAATAGCTACTGTCGTATATATGTATTCTGTTATGTATGTACCCACAATACATATACATACATACATACATATGCATTTAATTAAAGATTTTATTTCTTGTTGCACTTTTATTTGCATAAACTTATGCTCTCTTTTCAAAGATCTCCTTCATGGAGTTACCGAATTGACGACGTAATTTTTGTTTCGATATACAATACAATAGTACTTTCTGTTTGTCCTAGTATGTACTTTTATTTTATATACAGGGTGTATATAGTAGCGTCAATTGAAAATGTGAGCTTTATAAGAAAAACGATTTTGTGTTAAGTATTTCGCACTAATTTTGTTGTATTTGTATGTAATTGGAATTAGGTTTTATTGCTTTTTTAATTATTATACGTATTTCAGTCCAATGGAAAGGTCTATTTTAGGCACCTGTCAAGAAGGTACACAACTCAAATTAAATTCTTAGATCAATACAACTGTTGATTAAAGCAGCTGATGGATTTTGAAAGCTTAGAGAGCTTCTTCGGTCATCCGAAGCAGTCTTATTTTGAGCTTGTGTTGTGAACCGAGGTCGGCAGCTGGTCGGTCCAGCTATTTTAATAATTTTATTTAATTACTATTTTATAATGAAGTTGTTAAAATAATGAAACCATAAGAAGGTAACCTTGCTTGCTTCATTCGTAACATTTATTTGCGATTGTTTTTGATATCTATATTTTCATATACTGAAATATACTCGTACGTCTTTTTAAAATTCGATCTTGTTGCTGTTTGTATAACGATATCTGCTGATAACATCTAAGGATTCTCATAAGGATTCTTGTGATATTTTACATTGCATACGTAGCAATCGTTTAAAAAAGTTATTGATCACTTTTTGGCAAAATATTGTCAATTAGACTCGAATTAAAAAAATGCTTTCGTGGTTATTGGATTTTTTATACTACTATCTACTTTCGAAGCACCCTGTAATTTTCGATTTTATATACACCTGCTGCTGTTTTTACACGGCACATGCGTTTCAAAGAATATCGTGTAAAAAAAGACCCAAAAAATAATGGGTCGAAATATTACATATCTCGATTTCTACATGAACGGACTTGAACGCACTTTCAAAATAAACGGTTGATATCAAAGAAAAAGAAAAAAAACAAGGAACAGCTACATTTAAAATAATTAAAATTAGATTTTTTTTGGCCGTGTAAAGAAAAAACGTGTAAAAACAGAATAAGTTTATTTTTGTCGTCCGTGTTATTTCAAAATCGTGTAAAAAAAGACCGTGTAAAAACAGGGTTAAGTGTACACCAATGTCCCTGCAAGAGCCTAAGCACATGGTCGAGTGCTTCTCTCTCTGACGCGAATGCGTCTCTCTCTCTCTCTTTCTAACTTTTAGTGCAATAAGTGCGAGTTTCTCACATTTTTAGGGTTCGTTTCTTGAGTCTTTCGTAACACAGAGAGCAGAGAAAGCCTAAAGCAGCGTCTGACAATTCTTTATGGTTCCACAAAAAGTTTTCGTGAGTAAATTTCGAATATTATTTGAATTTTTTACTTTTTATTTTTAAAAAACCAATTTTATTTTATTAATTGGTACATACTCTAATTAAATTAACAGTTAATTGTTAATTGCATCGTTTTGGAACTTTCTTTTTAAGCAAATTCTAGAGATTAATTATTTTATTGAATCAATATTTGTCGCAATTCATTTTTTATCACGCGTTTTTGCTTAATATTGTATATGAAAATTTGAAAGGCAACACAAAAGTACACAATCTTTGAATATTTATCGAATAATTAAAAAATCCATTACGACGATTGCAGAAAGTACATATGTACAATACATATAATACTTACATACATAAAAAAAAATAAATTTGTATTCTTAAGAGAACCTACAAATGTATACAAATAATTTTTGAAGCCGAAAATTTTTTCCTACGTACAAGTATTTTCCTTTTTTGCTTTGCTTTGCTTTGTATCTAATAGATTTTATTGTGTAATTATTTTTGGGGAAAAGAAGAATAAAATGATTACCAAAAGTCTAGAGACTCTTCAAAAAAGAAACATCATCTACAGCAAAATAATCACCGTCCTTTGTTATTGTGGTGGTTTTTTTACGATCAAATACTTTAAATGTTTAACGCCATCAAAAACTAACTATTCGTTTTGGACTTTTTCTTTTGTTTGAGTTTTTAGTGTTGTGGTTGTTGTTGTTGTTGTTTTTGTAATAATTTATTTCACATATGTATATACTCGTATTAATAATAATCAATTAATTAATTAATATGCATACAAAAAAGTAATAAAAATGTTTTTCCGGAAGTTGGTAGGAGCGGGCTGGTGGGAGGGGGTGAGGGTGGGAGTGGAAGTGTGACAATTATAATATTTTTTGTTGTAGTTGTTCTTGTGTTGTTTTGTTTTTTAACCGCTTACTGTCCGTGTGAGCTTGCACTTGTCCAATTGACTCTGTTGTCTCCGCGATTTTCCATACAAGTTTTTTGTGGGATCTCTCTGTGTGGGTGTGTGTGTGTGTGTGTGTATGTATTACAATTTCATTTTGTCTCCTCTCAATTTTATGTTTATATATATATATATGTATGTATAAAAAAATTTACTTTATAAAAATAACAGAAATTAATTGTTTTTCTGCTTTCTTCTCTCATTATTTTGCAAAGGAAAAAAACAGTGTTATTATTTTTTTTCGATTTTAAAAATATTTTTTATAAAAATAATCAACTTGTCAGTTGCCGGAATCGTCGCCATCGATTGAATCATCCTGCACCGAAGAATTGTCTTCGCCTCGTTTCGATGATGGCGTGCCGGTGAGGCGGCTGGAGCTAAGGCCGAGGCTGGCATTGCGTCTGAAAAAAAAGGAGGAAACAAAACAGATCATTAAAATAATAATAGAGTAATTTTTTATATTTTTTTATATCATAACTCATCGAGCTTGAACAAGCTGTTTGTTAGTTATCAGAACGAACTTAGGTTGCATCGATTATTTCAGAAAAAAGGAAGTGGTGGAGTGGGTGGACGGGGTATGCGATTTTTATTCAAATCAATGACATTCGAAGAAATAGGAAGAAGGAAGAATTTTGTTGTCTCCTTTTGTGGAAAGTTATTCCAAGGCGCTAAATAAAAAGTAAGTCAGTTGAGTACTCTGCTTGCACCTTATAATACTAAATGGACGACTCATCGCTTGCTTTGAGTGAGTCACCCTTAGGACCCATTTTCTATTTAAAAAATGTCTATTTTCTTAAAACTTCTCCGCTTTTCTGTACTTTGATAAATACAATACAATAACATGAACAAAGACTTCTTTAATTTTTGTTTTCGAAAAGATCCCGAAAATTTTCATAATCAAACATTTTTATAACCAAAAAAGCAGTAAAAACATAACGAAAAAATACCAAACAAAAAAAGAAAGATTCCCGGGAAGTAATGAGTTTTTAATTTTTATGTGTTTTTACAAAGTAACGAACGCTCGCGTAAAAGATTTCTGGAAGACGCAAAAAACACTTTTTGTTTCGTAGAAGACTTATATGTAATAACTTCTTTGTGAATCGGTATATCTCGTGTCCATTCCAATAGATAACTTCTTGGTGTTTATGCCCTTATTCAATCATTATTAATGACTAAATATATAAATGTTTTGATTATAAAATCTAACTGAAATGCATGCAAGCAAAGAAGTAATGATTTCGGGTAATAAAAACGAAATCATGGATGGTCATTACTAGAAATCCATTATTAAATGAATTTTTCTAATCAACAAAGGTATTATCATCACGTTCACGTTTGCATGCAAATTAAAGTGATTCATATAACGGTTTTATAAGTACCATACATATATATTCAGGAGGGTGGAACAAATCGAAAAACATTCAGAACGAAACTAAAGACTTAAAAGAAATTTCTCGGGAAGGATTAATTGCTATTATTTAACACAAAAATGAATTGGGAAAGAACACAAATAATACGGGGGCGGGGGGCAGGAAGGATAAACGCAAATTGCTTCTGGACTTGGTGGCAACGGAGGGATCCGCAATGTGCAACTTACTGAAGAAGTAGAAAGTAGCGGAAGATGACAACAGTATATAAATAAAATTAAGACGTCGATGAAGACAACGTCGACGACGGCATCGACGATGGCGACCGACAATTCTACTAGAGACCCTCACAATTCAGAATGAGAGCGGCATCCTTTTTGGGTGAGTAAGCTTTAGCTTTTTCGGTTTCAGCAACTTGTATGGATCTTTTATTGGGCGGTATAAATTAAAAAAAAAATAATAATTATTTTAAAAGATAAGAAACCTTCAATAGTCTCTACACATTATCCATCTATCACGCACGCACTGTTTTCTCGCACTAACCTCAATTTTGCTTTTAGCGAGTTGATTTCGCGATTCATGGCCTCTTGACTCTCGAACATATCCTCGCATTCGCGCTGGTATTTACGCTTCTGCGTCTTCTCTTTCTGCAGCTCTTCTTCGGTTTCGTCGAGGTTGCGCTTCAGCAGCTTCATGCGGCTGTTCAGCTGTAATGTAAGGAAGAAAGTAAGTAACGATCGCATTATTTTATTATGTATTTCGAGAGTGCTGGCTGGCTGCAAGCTTTTCCTTCCGCCAACTAACCTTATCGATTTGTTCCTTGTACTGATCGGCATGTCGGCGCTCATCCTCGATGTTCATGGTCAGCTCCTTGACCTTCTTGTCCATCTTACGATTCGTTTTCTGTTGCAGTAGACGCTCCTTGCCCTCGTTCTCCAATTGTTCTTCCAAATTCGAGATTTTCGCCTCGAGCGATGCTATCGTAGCTTTAACTTTAGTGCGTTGCGCCGTTTCGATCTCGGCCAGTTTCGCCTTCAGCTCCTTGTTCTGTCGCTCGAGCAAGGCACGGGTATTCTCGTGCTTCTGCGAATTGGATTTCTCGGTCGCCAGTTCCGTGGTCAGCTGTTCAATGGTGAGCTGCGCCTTGCGACTGCGATCGAGCAGCACCTCTGAGTTCGATTGCTCCTCTTCGAGCTCTTCTTCGAGCGAGGCAATGCGCGCCTCCAGCCTGCGCTTCTCATCGATCATCAAGGAGCCCTTGCTGGCGTTTGTTGAGATCTCCTCGGCCAGCTCGTCGCGTTCTGTTTCGGCGGAGCGACGGGCCCGCTCAGAGCTCGCCAAATCTTCAGTCAACTGCATCACTTCGGCTTCCAACGCTTTCACCTTGCGCTCCGCCTCTTTGCTGAGCACCTGCAGCTCCTCTTTCGAGGCTTTGGCCTCTTCGGCGTCGCGCAGCGCGTCTTTGACTTGTGCTTGCAGTTTTTTGGCATGCTTCAAGGCGTCCTCTTTCACCTTGTTGTGCATTTCCATAGTGGTCTCCAGCTCTTTGAGATCACCTTCGAGTTTCTTTCGCGCCGCTACCGCTGCAGTGCGTTGCTTGCGCTCCTCGTCGAGTTCGGCCTCCAGATCGCGCAGTTGCTTAACAAGGCCACGACGTTTCTCCTCTGCCTGCTCCTCCTTGGCCTGCAGGTCGCGCTCGAACTGAGAACGCAGTGCCTGCATGTTCACTTCAAGTCGCAGCTTAGCGTCCTCGGTCAACTGTAATTCGTCTTCGAGCTCCTCATTTTGTGTGGTCAGCTCTTCCAGTTGAGACTCGAGGGCACGTTTCGCCTTCTCCAGCTCGTGGACGTTCTTGTCGGCAGTGCCTTGGCTGTTGGCCAGATCGTCCAGCTCGTTTTGCAGTACCTTCCGTTTGCTCTCCAAATCTTCGATCTTGTCGTAGGCTTCGTCTAATTCACGCGTCAATGAGAGCACTTTAGTTTCCTTTTCGCGCGCCTCACGCTCAGCGGTGTCGCGTTCCTGGGCTATCTGCTCAGAGATGGCCTTCTCTTCCGCAAGTATCTTATCGAAATTCTTCTGTTTCTTCTCCAGGTCAAGCACCTTTAAAAGCAAGAAGTTAATTAAATCTTAAAAAACAGTCTCTTCTCTCTCTCAACAACCTTTGTACGTTGCGCTTCCAGTTCGATGGTGGTGTCCTCCAGCTCCGATTGGATTTTCTTTTTGCTCTTGTCGAGACGGTCGTTCTGGGCCATAAGCTCTTTCACCTGGCGCTCCAACGCTTCGATTTCCTTATTCAGACGCTTTTTACCCTCTTCCAGCTCCTTGGCCATGTCCGCATCCTCTTCGGCTTTCTTTTTGTACTCCTGCATTTGCGCCGTCATCTCGGCCAGTTTTCGCTCGTAGTTCTTTTTCGTCTCTTCGTCCTCCTCGAGCTGTTCGGCAAGCGCTTCCTTCTCCGATTCCAGCTGGCGCAGCTTCGAGCTAAGCGACAGTTTCTGGCGAGTCTCCTCCTCGAGCAGCTGCTGGGCCTCCGTTAGTTGCGATTCCATGTTGCTGGCAGATTTAACGGCAGCTGTTGCTTTCAGCTCGGCCTCCTCCAGCTGATTTGTGAGGTTCTCTGCTTCCTGTTGCAGTTTTAAGCATTTCTCTTGCAGCTCGGAGCGTGCTCGTTCAATTTCAGCCAATTTCAACTGACAGGAGAAACAGAGAGAGATATATAATGTTTTAAAAATGTATTAATATTCAAGCAGATGAAATTAATGCTAACGATGCCAACCGCAAGACCACTAAACCGCCTTGAGTCTCAATCTTCTTTTGCTACCGGAAACTTACGGTGACTACTACTATATGTGTCGATATATAGATACGTTTCTCCTTCCGCCCACCGTCGAGAAGGATTGATAACCTGCTTCACCTGCTCGAATTAAGCTCACCTGGAGTTCGGCTATTTGTGACTCGGCCTGCTTGCGTCGCCGATCGTTCTCCTGTCGCGAACTGTTCACGCTGCGCAGCTCAGTGGCCAAATCGGCATTCTCCGCCTCCAAAGTACCCTTTGCCTTCTCCAGCACCGCCTTGGCTTTGCGGAAGTTCTCCAACTGGTCGTTGATGACGTTCAACTCCTGCGCATGTTTGTGCCGCATCTCGGCAAGCAGACCTTCATGATTGACCGTCTCATCTTCGAGCGATTTCTTCAACGTGGCCAACTCTTGTTCTCGCTTCGAGCGCAATTCTTGTTGAGCTTTGGGGCGTGGACGATTCGCGCATTAAAGATGGCCAGAGAGACAAAGGAGTAAAAAGGAAAAAAACATATTAAAAAATTAATGTACAATAAATGTAAATAAATAAATGTAGTATAAATATTGTAGAAATGTAGAAATAAAATTAATAAAAATAAAATAATTAAAATTAAAATTATTATTAATTAAAATTAAAATCAAAATTATATTAATTAGATATGAATATTTTTGGAGTCTGGAAAGATTTAAATTTTGAGCTCCGAAAAGAATCACGAAAGGCTCAGAAAACAATCATAAAAGGCTCCGAGAAGGTTCATAAAAGGCTCAGAAAACAATCATAAAATGCTCAGAAAACAATCATAAAAGGTTGAGAGAAGGATCATAAAAGGCTCCGAAAAGATTTATAAAAGGCTTAGAAAACAATCATAAAAGGCTTAGAAGATTACATAAAAGGCTCACAAAACAATCATAAAAGGTTCAGAAAAGGCTCAGAAAAGATTCAGGAAAGAGTCCCAAAAGGCTCAGAAAAGATTCAGAAAAGTGTCCCAAAAGGCTCAGAAAACAATCATAAAAGGCTCCTATAAGATTAGTAAAAGGCTCAGAAAAAAAATTTAAGCTCACAAAACGCACAATTTCATGAATCTTTTCTGACTTTTATTTATGACTCTTTACAGCGAGCCGTTTAGGAAGGAAAAAACTTTCATTACTGACTCTTCCTAAAAGAACTCATATTGTTTGCTGGGTATTGTAAAAATATCAAGCGTAAGTTATCAGCTTACTCACCGGCCGTAGTGTCCAGAGAGTCGAGCAGTTCGTTCTTCAGCGCTTCCAGTTCCTCGCCGAGGTCACGGCGTATCTTTTCCGCTTTGGCACGAGCCGCCTTCTCGGCCTCCAGGTCCTCCTGTATTTCCGCCAACTGCGATTCCAGTTCGCGCTGCACCTTTTGAGCCGAGGCCTTGGAGGCCGACTCCTCATCGATGCGCATCAGTGTGTGCGTCAGTTCCTCCTCGCGCTTGGCCAAGTGCGTCTGCAGCTCATCGATTTGTACGCGTCGTTCGTTTAGCTGCTCCTTGAGATCGGCCACTTCAGTCTCAATCTTCCGCTTAGTGCGATCGGACTCCTGACGCTGCTGTTGGTCTTTGTGCAGGCGTTCTTCGAGTTCGGCAATTGTGGATTCGTGTTTGAACTTCAGTTTGGTCAAATGCTTGGCTTTCTCCTCTTCCTCGGCCAGCGTTTGGGACAGATCGTTGGCTCGCTCCTCCAGTATCTTCTTCTCTTTCAGTAGCTTTTGGTTGTGGTCGTCGGTGAGGGCGAGGTCTTCCTCGTACTTCTTGATCCGGGCATCGAGCTGCACCTTTTCCAGTTGGAGTTTTTGCCGTGCCGCCTCCTCCTCTTCGAGCTGCTCTTCCAGGTCCTGAATATTCAACTCGAGCTTCTTTTTCTCCACTCCCAAGCCGAGCACACGCTCCTCCTCCTCCTCTATGCGCGTCTCCAGTTCCTGCATCATGTCCTCCAGCTCCTGCTTGCGGGCCATCAGGCGCGATCGTGACTCCTCCGCCTCAGCGCAGAGCTCGATTTCGGCCTGCAATTGCTCCGCCAACGCCGTCTTCTCCTCCAGCGCTTGCTGGTACTTCCGCTCATACTCCTGGGTGTTCCGCGCCAGCGTATCGAGCTTTTCGCGCACCTGCTTAAGCTCATCCTCTTTCTGCACCAGTTTCTCCTCTTGCTTGGTGACCTCAAGCAGCGGCTTGACCTTGGTGTACAGGCGCCACCACTGCCAGTTGCGCAGCTTCAAGTAGGCGGCGCAGTTGCGCTGAATGATGCGTATCGCGTTCAGCTGCTGAAGGCGCTTCTGGTAGTTGCGACGGGCCAGATATCCGCGGCAAAAGGCCTGGAAGTTGACGATCAGGTCGGTGATCTTGTAGTCGCGCTCCTCCTCGAGGTGCGCCAAGACGCCGGCGCGGAAGAAAATCTTCGACTGTCCCACACGGAAGAGGTTGGAGTCCAACTCCAGAGCCTGAATCATCTTCTCGCAGGCCTTCTTGCCGTCCATAAAACCCTTCGGTATAACGTTGGGCGTGAGAAGCTCGTAGCGCTGACGGAACTCCTGGAAGGGTATGCGATTCGGGAAGCCCTGGCGGCAGATGCGGATTCCTTCCAGCACGCCGTTGCAGCGCAGCTGATCGAGCACTAAAGGAGCGTCGATCTTGCCAGCGCGCTTCTCGTGATTCGGTATGATGCAGCGCACGAAGTTCGGGTTGGTGTTGCGCAGCGTATCCATTAACTTGGCCAGCTGTTCCTTGTACAGATGCGAAACGGTGCGGAACATGCCCTTGCGTGTGCGCGCTCCGAACTGGGTGTCGGTGAGTGCTTGCTGGGCCATGCCCACGATTTCGGCATCCTTCCAGATGTTCACCACGAACGGATCCTGCGAGGCTTGCAGCAACGAGACTATGTTCTCGTTGAGCGGGTCCATGTTCTTCATCAGCCACTTGGCGGCCGAATAATCCACTTTACCGGCGTAGTGGACGATTGCGAAGTCTGCGACACCGCGAAAATCGGTTTTCATAAACTTCGGGTGCATCGAGTGGGCCGACACCAGTTTCTCCACGAACGTTTTATCGGTGGCTTTGGGGAACCAGCACTCCTCGTCCAGCAGCGCCATGATGCCGCCCGGCTTGTCGATCAAATCGATTGTCGGCTGCAGATCCAGGCCGAAATCGATGAACTTCCACTCGATGCCCTCGCGCTGATACTCCTCCTGCTCCAGAATGAACATAGTGTGATTGAACAGCTGCTGCAGCTTCTCGTTGGTGTAGTTGATGCACAGCTGTTCGAATGAATTCAGTTCGAAAATCTCGAAGCCCGCCATGTCGAGGATGCCGATGAAGGAGGCGCCCTGCCGCTTGGTGCGATCCAGAGAACGGTTGATGCGGTTGACCAGCCACTTGAACATGCGCTCATAGCAAGCCTTGGCGATGGCTTCGACGGCAAACTCCACCTGCTCCTTCGTCTGGGCTTTGGTGACAAAGTCGCGGCCGACCTTGATGCGTGGCGTCAGAAAGGCCCGCGTCATATCCGTCACACTTAGGCCCAGCAAATGGGCGATTTTCTGGGCAACTGTGTTGTCGGGCAGCGTAGCCTGATCGCTGTTGCGCTCCTGACGGAATTTCATACAGCCGAAGAGTAGCACCGAGCTGACGATGCGGAAGATCGAGGCGAAATCGTCGGTGGTCATGCCCATTATGTTCATGGATTTCACGGTGGCTTGGAACTCGGCAAAGTCGTCGACGCCCGGCACCGGAAGGGTGCCGTTGGAGAGGAATGGATATGTTTTGATGTCGTCCAAAATGAATTTCTCACGCTGCTCGGCGGAGGCACCAGCTAGCAACTGATAGAAAATATGGAATGTTCGCTCGTCTTTGGCTTGACGAATGGCACGTGACTTTTCCAGAAGGTAAGTCTCGATGTTGGCACCCGAAATATAGCCAGAAGCATCGAAATTGATGCGAATGAATTTACCCTACGAAAGGAGAAAGAGAGAAAACAACACAAAAAAAGAGAGAATAATGTTATACAATGTGATGAATGAAGAAGTTTTAGTAAGGCCCCGGTTTTGTGGACCTAATGAACACCGTGTAGAAAAATGACCACACAAAACGCCAAAAGACCACACAAAATAGAAGAAAAACAATCAGATTTCTTTATGCTTTTCATCGAAGAAGGAACCATAGAGAACCATAGGAACCATACATTAAAACCATAGAGAAAAACTAATTAATATTTAAAAAGACAGTCATATTAAAATACAAATTCAATAAGAAAATCTTAGTTTTTCATAGAGACGATCCTTTTAAAATACATATTTATCAGAAAATCTTATTGTTAATTATCAAAAGGCCGAAATGTAATATGCTATTATTTGTTATTTGTTTGCAAAGTACCAGTATATTGTTTAAAGGGCGCGCCGTCTTTTATGTCGGTATGTGACTGTTTCGCCGTGAATTTCTTCTAAATCAGGAATCACGAATTAATAAGATAAACTTTTTGTGTCAAGACAATAATATTTTCTTTATAAAATTAATTTAATTAAGAAAATGAAGATTTCTCTATGAAAAAAGCATGTTATTTGTATGTTTTAATAAGATTTCATAGTAAAATGGAAAAAAAAAGGAGAGATGTTATTTTTTTTATGTGGCACTATGTGTAGTTTCTCTGTGTAGTTCGTGATAAGAAATATCACAATTTAGTAATTTCGTAATGATAATGCATTACATTTATTTTGAATACTTACGAAACGTGAAGAATTGTCGTTTTTCACAGTTTTCGCATTGCCGAAAGCTTCAAGAATCGGATTGGCCTGTAAAAGTTGTTGTTCCAGCTCGCCCTGTTTATTACAGATAGATAAACTTAAATTAGCGGACAATATTAATGAGAATGTATATTTTTAAAAGAAATATATC
Organism: Conops quadrifasciatus; assembly: GCA_949752815.1. Taxonomy (NCBI): domain Eukaryota; kingdom Metazoa; phylum Arthropoda; class Insecta; order Diptera; family Conopidae; genus Conops; species Conops quadrifasciatus. The sequence continues at coordinate 13,414,812 of OX457077.1, read as the reverse complement.
AACGAGAAAAGTTAGTTTTTCTTTGGCAAAAATACTAAAAAAAGGCTAAATGAAAATCGAAAATTAGCAATCAAAAGATATCAGCACGAAAAATTAATATAGTATGTACGAGTATACATATTAGCAACAAAATCTAAAGCATGCATTAATTAACATGACAAAAAAAAAATGAGAACAATATTTTCATGTGATTACTGAAGACATTACATACGGAATTTAAGGTTATGCTGATTTTAGAACGTAGTACATAACTGTGTAACAACTACGAGTACATACATACATCCTTTTTTGTTTTTTTTTTGTTCTTTAAAATATTTTTAATTTATATATATTTTTACATATCGTACATAATTATATATATGTATGTTAAAATATAAATTATATTTTTTTATAAAATGAAAAAATTTTTTTTATAACTTTTTACAAAATTCTAGCATAAAAATACCTTCACCAGTGCACTTCGATTATCCATGTCTTCTGTACTAATACTTGCATTTTCTTTTGCTTGACATTCATGTACCGTATTACATTCAGTGTCTGACATACCGTGTACATTACATTTTATCATAAAATTTTTCTTCACATTTACTTGAAGATTCTGAAATTTGTTGAGATTTGTTGAGTAAAGAGTAGAGTACCATTGATTGCCATTTATTGCATGTATTCAGAAAGAAAATATATTGGAAGAGTAGGTAAATTGAAAAAGTAAACCCATAAGAATTGAAATAAATTTTTTAACGAGCTCTTATTCTCTTTCAAGTTCTTTCTGGAAAGCATTAAACGTTTGTAAATATTTATAAACCTTTGTAAATATTTATAAATAAAATAATAATTGTATATTCCTTTTAATTATTGGGAATTTACGATATATTTCCGATATATTTTTACGTATTGTTCAATAAAATATAATCTATGGTAACTTTGGAAACCATAAAGGAAAAATTTTACTAACGTCACAAAAGTTAATTGTTGATTTTTTTCTATTATGAAATAAATCCGAATTTAAAGAATTACTAAATATGCATAATCAATATCTCAGCTCAACTGAAAGTACCTAATGTTTAAAAATCCAATTAAAAAAACTATATTTTTAATAAAATACTATAACGGCTGAAAATGTTTCTATAGCAAGACTCTTAATGAATGAATTAAACATGAATTTTCGCTAGTTGTTTTTGTAACTCAGAGCATTATAAACTATGTATTAATATTGGCAAAGAGATAACCAAGTTATTACATCAGCAATTTTTAATGTACATACATATGTACGTACCATCGGCATGTACCTACATAATCATCAATCACGCAAAGTCAGTTAATACTCGTAGTGAAGAAATAGAAAATAGTATAAGAAGTTAGCAATAAATTAATAAATGATAAATACATACACGCATAAACAAAAACAAAGTATACACAAACAAAAGAACAAAAAATATGTTAAAGAAAGAGTTTAAAAAATGCAACATTTTAAGGTTAAAAGTGTTTAGAATTTTTACTTATACATATAGTATTTATGTATAAGAAATGTATAAGAAGGTTAACAAACATAAGCTGACATATTTAAATTATCAAAAGCTGGGAAAGACTTCTGCTCCCGGCCTCCAGCCGACCTTAAGGGCAATTCTAAGAAGGTTAAGTATGGTTAAATCCTTTGTACATGGACAGAGGACAATATTAGTTCTCCGTATGTGGACAGAGGATTTACAGAAGATATACAGAGCATACATATTACAGAAGACTGGCTCTTACACGCCAATCTATAAGAAAGTTAATGGAAAGCTTAATTGGTTTTTGTAAAACGACTGACAGAGGACTTTATTCCTCCCTAGAGACGATTTACAGTGGTCTCAACTGCTCTGACAGTGTAAAATTTACAAAGGAGCCGCCAATGGCTGTTCTACAGACATTTTAACTTTTAAACTTTTTTAACTTTTAAACTTTTAAACGTATGTTTAAGTCTAAGAACAATTCTCGAAATGTTAAATATGACGATTTAAGTAGAAAAAGAAAATTTGCTTAACGATTTAAAACTGTTAAAATGACTAGACGGTTTTGTTAAATTTATGCATACATAGAAATACTTAAATACATAGATTGGTATATCCACATACAAAAATAATTGAAAATTAAAACATAAGGAATTTACAGGTTAATATTGTACAAAAACAAAGAAAAAGAATGTTAAAACAATTTTAGTTGATAAAATTTTGTCACAGATGCGCGCTCTGGCCATTGAAATACTTACAATAATTAAGGCTGGATGTGGTCCCTGTTGTGATGGTGAAATTGGTAGGTTGGTTGGTTTGTTGGTTGATTGGTTTTTGGGTTGATTGGTTTTTGGGTTGTTTTGGTTTGTTGGTTGGTTGGTTGGAAGGTTGGATTGTAATTTGATTGATTTTTTTTATGGATATTCGTGCGTTAATTCGTTGACCACAGTTAATTGGTTGATTGTTTGGTTTGTTCGTTGATAGTTTTAAGTATTGATTTTGTAATTTAACGGTCCATTGTTTCATCGATCGATTTCGATCGTTTAATTGTTGGATATATTTGAAAACGATTGGTTTTTATTTTTTTGTGGTTAATTGTTTTTTTGATTGTTTGGCAAAATGCATTTTAGGGTTTTTTGTGGTTTTTGGGGGAGGGGGATGGGGTTGGGGGTACAGTTGTTCGGTTCAGTGTTGTGTGAAATGTGTGAAAAATAATTTTATTTACAATTTTATATATTTTTAACATAAAATGGTTTTTAACAACATTTTTATTATTATTATTATCATTACAATAATAATTTAAAATAATGTATAAATATATTCCATCAAGTAACCAACAGTAGTGTGGGTGGAGTAGATGGGTGGAGGGGAGGGGAGGGGAGGGGTGGGGGTGACATCAACCAATCAATTTTACAACAACAACAATAATAATAGTGATAGTAGTGGTGGTGGTAGTGATGGTGGTAGTAGTAGTAGAGCGATTTGCAGATAAAAGGTACATGAAAATAAATACAAGGAAAGATAAAAAGTTTAATAAATTCAAAAAATAATATCGTATATTAAAAAATTTTGTTTTTACAATAAATAAAATATTTCTTTAAATAAATAAATATATATGTACATATGTACGAGTCATTTGTACAATGTAAATATTTTTATAATTTTTTTTTTCTTTGTTCTTCAAAAAAAAAGTTTGTCTAATGGTTTTCGTAGTTCGTATTGTCATTAAATACAAATCCATACCAACACAACCGTATTTATGTATACTGTATATAATTCAATTATATTACAACAACAAATATCTCAGAGGTCTCTACTTAATTGGTATTAATTAAAAGTATTGCATTTAAAAAATTTCAATTAGCAAAAATGTTTGTCCAAAAAATAAATTAAAAAACGCCCAAAAAAATGTTGGGTTGTTTTCATTTTATTAGCGTGCAAAAAAATTTCAATTTGACAAAAATTTTTTTTCATTTTTATTTTTCTTCACATTTGGTAATATTTATTGAGAAGTGAAAATAATATTCAAATATTTTTAATAAAATCTTTTTAAACCGTTTTGTTTTTTTATTAAATATAGCATAATTTTAAATATAAAAAATCGGAATTTTATAAAAAATGCAATTTTAAATTATGTATATATAAATAAGTACAATTAAAATATCGTCGTAATTAGATGACTTTTTAAAAGCTCTTAAGAAAAAAGTATGATAAATTTCAATTTAATGTGAGTAAATAATACAAATATAAATTAATTATAATAATTCACAAGGAAGATATTGAATATAATAACACTACTATGAACAAATTATATAATTAAATACATAATTGAAAAATAGTGGCAGTTAAGTAAGCCCCCAGAGGTAACGCCCCAACGATTAGGAGTCAATTCGTGCCTCCAAAAGGAGCCGAATATTGCTTTTAGGGTTTTTTCACGAAATTGTTTTATTTTTTTAACCATTTTTTTAAATCAATGTTTTCAACATTTTTTCATTTTTCGTTCTTAGTTACTTTTTTATTAATTTTTATTACATTTTTTAATTTTTTTGTTTATACAAAATCTTCATTGTTTTTGCTCAATGTCAAATGATAAAGGAATGCTTTGCGATTGTCTTTTAATAATAAAAATATTAAGCGTATAAATAATAGAACTGACTGTATTTTTGTTTTTGTATTGTATTTAAATCAATTAACTATGCGTATTTGTCGTAGCGTAGAAAGAGAGAAAAATATTATAAAAGCAAATAAAAAGATTGACAAATTCAGATGAAGATGAAGTTCAATCAAAAGGGACACTTTAACATTCACAACTAATTTCTTTGATTTATAAAATAGATACTAAAAAGGTTCTCACAACGCCCAACAACAACTTCAAAGTATTCAATTCAACTGTCTGTATAAAATAAGAACCTTGCCTACAATTCAATACGAAATTCTTCGTAAACCAAAAAGTAAGAATACATAATAATTAGCCGAAATTTGGTATAGTCGTAAATTAAATTCATTGCAGCGTGTGAAATACTTGTCTCTCACATCGATTTCGCTGCGATTTCTGTTTCCATTTAATTTTCCAATTGGTTTTAGTTACGCTTTTAGTATTGCCCAAATTTGTAGAGACCAACCAAGGAACACGAACAAACGCACGTACACGAACTAACTGGTTCTAACATTAACAGAGCCTTTTTGGGACTTTCAGAGTATCTCTCTATCTCTGTCTGTCTGTTAGTTACTCGTAGTTAGTAAACGTTTGCTGCTACCATTAAATCTATTAAATTAAACTAATCTGAAAGTGTTCAATGTTTTTCGCAGCATTTTTACTCTGTCACATTGTCCTTGCCGCAAACGGTAACTGGCTTTAATTTGAAAAAAAATGGCAGGGAAAAATCTATCGTCGCAATAAATCGTGCGTGTAAAAAGTCGTGACAAAATAGTGTGAGCAAATAATATAATATAGAAATCACCAATTTCAAAATTTTTTTTTTGCAATTACAACAAAATAAAAATTTTTTTTTTGTTGCTGTATTTTATTTTTTTTTTTCGTTATTAATTAAACGAGAAATTATTGTAGTCCGCCGTTGAAGCGTTAAACTATTGCGTGTCAAGTTCTTGTAAATTTTTTGTTGAGTGAGCTTTGAAAGAGAAATAAAATAAAAGTACATACATATTTAAACCAACAACAACAACAACAACAACAACAAATACTAATAGCACAACTAAGGCTTGAGCTCGTCAACTAAATGATAAATGTGGCAATAATATTGCAATTAAATTGAGTTATTATTAAATAATTGGATTAGTTTGTCACAACAAAAATCAATACTACACGCACACACGCACACACACACACACACACACTTGCAAACACGTACACATAAACAGCGGCAGGTAGGCAGTAAGTCGAGCGAGCGACCAAACGACAGACAGATCAAAAGACCGACAGAAGTTAATTGACCCTGTTTAAAGTTTAGATAAGAACCAAAAGAGATTTTAAAAGTTATTGAAAAAATTAATTAAATATTAAATGCATTAATCAATGAAACTAAAAGGCAGTGGCGTATAGAACTTTTGCTTTTTTGGGGGTGGTCCAAGTTATTTCAATTGAGTAAAATTTGCAAGTTTAGGCTTAATTAAAAGAAATAAATGCCGAAATTAATAAAGACATGTAAATATGTATATATAAGGAAAATATAGGAGGGAAAAAAGGGACAAATTTGTTTAGAAAACGCTGAATTTTTTCCTTCCAAAATAAATACGCTAATAGCGATAATTGAATTTTTATTTTATTTTATTACACCTCTTAAGGTTTCTCTCATAAATATTATGAAAATTTGCGATAGAAATAAATGTCTATGTCTCTTATCATCAGTATTCTTATCATCTGAAAGTATCAAAGTATAATATTTCAAGCTAAATTCAAACGCTCGACACTCAAAAATAATGCATAGCGCGTAAATGATTATTATGAGTCATTATTGAAGGCAACAAAAATAAGAGAGAGAAAGAGAGAGAGAGAAAAATTTAACAAATTAAATCACAAATAAAAAATGGGGGAAAAAAAATCAATTTGTTTTTGCTATTCATAGTCAAAACCATTTATGGAACAAAATTGAAAAAAAAAATTGATGTCAGTCGGTAGCAGCAGTAGCAGCAGCAGCGTGAAGTCTCTGAAAAGGCTCAGGCTCAAGTCAATAATTGAAAATACATCAGGAGCAACCAACAAGAAAATAATAATAACAATGAAAACTAAACAACAATAAAGCAGCAGCGAAAACATTTAACAATAACAAAAACAATAGTGTACCAACAGAACAGACACAATGGTCGCTGTAGCGCAATCGAACAGATGTTTTATGTTATATTCTATAAATACTCACTCACGACGCAACCATTCGTCTATCAACCGTATTTATTCAGTGGTATTGATGATGATGATGATGAGTATTCAGTTTATTGAGTGAGAATTTAAACGATAATTGTACAATACAACTAAATATTGGCAAAAAATATTGGGAATAAAAAAAAAAGATTTCAAATAAATCTATTAACAATGAAGAGGGAAAAAATAAAGCAGAGGAAGAAGAAAGCGAAGGGGGCCACGTAAGATTAGGTGCGGAATGAATATACAACCTCTCGTTAATTGGAAATAATTAGAATCAGTTAAAATCTAAACTAAAATGGCGACACAACATTGACAGCAACATTCACAACAAAATCACAATAAAATAAAACCGAATTAAAATAACTGACACCGAATTTTTCACGTTTAAGGAATAAAAAATTTTTTTTGAAGGGTAGCTCAGCTCTGTAAAAGAGTAAGTTTTCTAACCAGAAAGAAAAAGAAAAGTAAGAGAATCTGAAAGTTTTTTTTGGGTGAAAAACCAAGAGATGAAAATTCAAAATTGGTCTATAGTAAATTAAGTAATAATTGCTTTGCCACATCCATAAACGGTTAAAGAGCTGCTAAAAATAGTTTTATAGATTTTTCAAAATTAACTATGAAACTAAACTTTTTCATCAAATACTTAAAAATAAAATTAAATTATTATTACATAATTATTAATAAATAAATATTAAAAAATATTAATCGTTTGAAATAAATAAAAACGATAAAAAACATTCATATTGTTTTGTTCTTATTCTTATTATAATGAAATAATGTACATACATATAATTACAGCATTAATATTAATATAAAAAATTGTTAACATAAAAGCAAATAACATAAACCTGACAGTAGGGAAAAACTGTTACAACAATTTCGTCATAGTATCAACTGTTGATCTAGAAACTGTTAGCAATAACAGCTCTCGATTTACATAATAATTTAACATAGAAAAAATTTTTTCTATGAAAATTCTATAAAAACAAAAAAAAAAAAAAAATTAACCGAAATTCATAACAGTTGTTAAAGAGTATGTTAGATTAATTTAGGCTGTTGACGTAACCAAAAAAGTGTCTGACAATCATATCCAAACACAATTTAATATAGATTTTCAGAATTTTATGGAAGAACTGATGTTAAATTAAACTGACGGGCTTCGATGTTAAATATTTAAATTGCAAACAGCCAACAACAGCATGTTAATGTTAACATTTTAAGAGTAAAAAAATAGGCTACCATTTAAGTTATGTCGTATAGGACTATTTAAATATAAGTACATACATGTAGGTACCCATAATTAAGTGCAATAAATCTGTTCTAAAAAATTAATTCCACCCGAATTAAACAAAGAATTAAGAATTAAAGACTTTTAGAAAAGAACGTATGCGGCAGCTACAATCTGATTACAAAAAAGTAATGTAAAAAAAGTTTTGTATTCTGCCCAAAGTTTAATAATAAATATTAAAAACAGGTACGCTTCCTATCATAAAATCTATATTATAAGAGTATTTACTATCATTATCATTATGATCATATTTATATTAATACACACCGTCATTATTATCATATTTATATCAATAAACAACTAACGATCATTTCTAATTTCGGATTTATCGTATTTTTTGCTATAGAATATACATAGAACTATAAAAATATGCTAACAATTTTTTTTAAACTATTATTTAAACTATTATTACATAAGATTTCATCTCAATAAGATTGAGAGGAAAATAACAGTGCTTTAAATCAAAAAACTTACATACTGAAAAATTGCATTTTTTATAAAAAAAAAAAACCATTAACGTGAGAATACAAAACGAGATAAAAAAAGACTGTGAATAAATGCTACCGGATATAAAAAGTGTATCGATATTCAACATATTCGGGAAAATATTCGCTTAAACTTACCGCACCAGAGCCTTTGGGTTTCGAGGCAGCGACATACGCCAAATACTGTATGACTTTCTTGGTATTTTCCGTTTTACCAGCACCAGATTCGCCCGTACACAGGATCGATTGATCCTCGCGATCTACAAGAAACGATCGAAAGAATGGAAACAATTATTGATAGCAGTCTTCAGAACAATAACTTTATTAGTAATAATATGGACAAGTCTTTTTAATATGTATTATTTTTCTTAAAATTTGTTTTTCATTTACGAGTATCTTCAAACGTTCTTGAAGCTCCTGAAGCGATCGTTAATATTCTGCTAAATTAGCGGTTATCTATTGATTTGCTTTGTTTTTGAAAACATATTGTGCGAGTACATTGAATTTGTCCCATCGCAGTTGGCGCAATATGTTTTACTTCTAAAAATAATATTGACCTGAAGAATTTTTATTACATGCAGCGAGGCGCGAGAGATATCAATCGCAAATACCATTCATAAAATATCAAATATAAATACAATATCAGTAGGAGTAAACAAGTAAAGTAAATATCTCAGTCAACGTAGCAACGATAAGTTAAATAGTTATCAAAATATGATTTATTTGCAAGAATATTGGCGTACCGCTTTTAGAAAAAGCTTATAAAATCTTTAAAACTTTTATTCTAAATATTCTAAAATTGAGGCCATAAATTATGATGAGAGTTATACGAGTACGTTATTTTAAGGCAATAAGTTATTATGATATACGCTACTTTAGGACCTTAACATTTATGTTCATGTTTTTACGTTAGCGATTAGTCACTATTAATCAAGCCTTATCGTAGTCTACAGCTAATACCGAAGTTCTATATTAACCATAAATAGATGAAATATAAAATATTAACAAATATGAAATATTAATCTGGCTAAATCTGGCTTTAAGTTAGTAAGCTTGCTTAAGTCAGTCATTCCTTATAAAGCTAAAATACAATTTTTTAATAAATTTTTTTTGTGGCAATTTTTTGTATGAAGTTTGGTTTCGTGACATGGCGTTCAAAATTGGGTCGCTTATATTTTATGTTGTTGCCATTTATTCGTCATTGCATTGAAGCTTACTGTTAAGAAAGTCTTGAATAAAAAAAAAAAATAATCTTGAAGCTATTAAATCAAGTCCATCTATGGTAATAATTTTGAATAAGGTCGACCGTAAGCGTCAACGTCACCGTAACTGCCGTCTCAACTACCGCCGCCGCTGTCATCAGTTGATGTGATTGCTGGTTCTTAGTTGTTGTTGTTGTTGTTGGAGTGGTTGATTTTTCAAAGCTTGTGGTTTATTGAAATTTAAATCTACTAAGTATCCTCTCTTAATGCCTTTTCTTCCTCCTTCTCTCTTTGCTGATTGTATAGGCCATAGACTTATTTTTCTACTTTTTCAACAACCTTCCTCTTGCTTCTCTGTATCTGACATGTTCGATTTGTGGTTACCCGTTGTTTTTTTGAGATCACACTAACTTGCTTTGTTACTAAGTGAAATAATTTGAATTTATTTACTGCTTATTTTAAATGAATAACGATTGTAGAAATTTAAAAAAATTAACATTAACAAATTTTTTTTAAGATATTAATTATATCGTATGTGATTATAGTCTTTTTTCGGATATAGTGTGGTATAGTATTATTAGTACAGTACAGTTTTTCTATAAAATTTTTAATTCGCAAATACTATACACTCATACCTCGCTTTACGGCCTAGATACGTTCCGAAAGAGTTGGCCGTAAAGCGAAAAGCCGTATAACGAATTAATAATTTTTAAACAGAAGATTGGTAACAGTAACACTATCGGTATCGGTAATATCGGTAACGGTATAGCATCTTTTGGCTGTATACCGAAGTATTAGGGGCCGTACATCGAAAAATTACCATAACTAATACGTTCCGGAAGAGTTGGCCGTAAAGCGAAAAGTTGTATAACGAATTAATAACTTCTTAACAGAAGATCGGTAACAGTGACAGTAACAGTATCGGTAACAGTGACAGTAACAGTATCGGTAACTTCCCTAACATTATAGCATTTTTTGGCCGTATAACGAAATATTAGGGGCCGTAAATCGAAAAATTGCCATAATTAGAAAAGGCCGTTATAGCGAAATGCTATATAAAGAGCGGCCGTATAGCAAGGTATGAGTGTAGTATATAGTATAGTATAATTAGTTATTGTTAGTATATATTAAACAGTATCGTATATATATATTTATGGTACATTAGTACCATACATTAGTACTGGTGGTATTAGTACCACCAGAATATCTGTTAATGCTCGTAGTTTTCAATTGATTGACATTTTTTTCGCGATAAGCTTTTCAAAATTTTCGTTACAAGAAATCTATAATAACGTATCCAACTGTTATTAACTATATACAGTCCATGTGGATATACATTCCTTTTTTTTTACTTCAATTCGTATCTTCTTGTAGTCATATTTCGCAGTGAGATGACTCATTTTGTCGGAGTTCGTGCTCGTGAAACTATTTCATACCACGTTTATCAAGAAAAGCAGCTGTACGTTATAAAGGAGTAGGTATGTTAGTTGTTGCTGGTCTTTCCGCTTCTTTTTTGCATATCTTTATATTTATTTTTTGTTTTTCCTTTCAGTCCGTCTACCAGCAACGAACAATAAATACAATGAAACTCTTTCTTCGAATTCTTATCAATAAAAAAAAGAGGAGAACGAAAAGGCAAAGGCAAAAAAGAATTCAATTTTCCACTAAATATGCTATCATTCAGAAGCTGCAAATATCATATTTATTAATTATACGAGAGAAGTTAAAAAAAAAATTGAAAAAGCATTAAACAATTCTGTAGTTATGTACATACAAATAATTTAAAAAATACTTGATATTAACAAATTGATTAAATTCACTTAATGATTTTTTTTTTTTAAATATTAGTGTCACAACAAAGCACTACAATGACTTCTAACTATTTCTACTTTACAAAAAATTCTCCAATTATAAGAATTAACAGCACTAAATGGCAAAATGGGTTGGTCAGCTCTGTTCTGATATCATAAGGTTCATTGGAGTCACTTTACAGAACGAGGAGTCGTCGGCTTTAGGAAATTAGTACGGCAATATGTACGGAGAAGTTGACACACCTTCAACCGAATACTCATAATTCAAATGTCTCATGAAAAAACAGAAATAAATAAAAGAATGAAAGAAAAAGGTCAATTTTAAGAAATTCCGATGTGTCAGTGTCAGTGTCAAATCGTACAAAGGATATGATTTCATGGCGCGAACTTATGAACTTGTCATAAGAGGACTGGTCTAAGATATTCGACGCTCGTGGTAATGCCACTGTGATGATGCCTTTTGCAAAAGTGATGTCAGTAGAACCAACCGAGCAAAAAACAAGTTAAACAATACGACGAATGTTTAATAAATAATCAATAAATTTCAATGTAGAATAAAGCGCGTTAATGATTCATTAAATAAATTGCTAATAAAAAATTCAAAAGGATTTGAAAATATTCGTATTTCCGCGAACGTGCTGTAAATAAAATATGTATGTATAAAGTTAAGTAAAATTAATAAAAATTTTAGGCTCTCTCCAGCACTTTGTAACTTAACTAAATCTGGTTTTAACTGTATTAAACAAATTCATTAGATTTATTAAAATAACTAAATTACGGTCTTTAACCTTTTTTACACAAATGAATAAATTACCTTGCAACATAGATCTATAAGCCGTGTCTGTAATTGCAAAGACATGAGGAGGCACTTCGTGTCTTTTTATACCCTTATATCGTTCCATAATCTTTTCGGTATAAATAGGCAGCTTCTTGTACGGATTCACCACCACGCAGAAAAGACCGGAATATGTCTGAAAAACAAAACAAAAAAGAGATTAAAAAATAGCTTTAAATACATTCAATATATAGTCATGTAAAGTATTTTAAGATCACAATAAAGAATGCAAATGTGTTTTAAAAAAAATTTATACCTAATGATATAGCAGTTAATTTGTTTTTCAACAAATAATAGCAACAATATTACGATACATAATAGTAAAAAAAATATGCAGTAAAATTAATCATGATGTTTTGTTCTGAAAAATTGAAATTTCAAAATATTGCTCTTGCATTAACAAGATGAAAAATATCCAACGACCGGAAGTATAATAAAATATACAGCAACACTAAGGAAAAATACTCAAAGAAAAAATAAATGCAGAACAAATAAGCAAATAGCAACGAAGAAATGCCATTAACACTTGAATACACAGAAACCTAATGCATTTCAGGCATGCAATCGCTGAGCAGAAGTAGAAGAAGAAGAAGAAGCCTTTTACCTTTTTGGAAAGGTAAAATTGTGAAAGAAGTAAGAGCGATTTCTTCGGCCAAGTCACTTGCAGAGGTACGTATATCAGCCTGCATAATTTTAAACCATCGTTGTTAGAAAAAAAATCAATTTAATAATAGAGACCGCTTATTTTGAAAGTTTGGTAAGTTAACTTTAGGGGAAAAATGAAGTTGATGATAAAAAAACTTTTGTCTTGTGGTGATCTTTTTATTTGCATTTAATTTAGACCACAATCTTCAATCAAATCTATACCATTTTCCTAAAACAAAATTATCAAATTCATCAGAATTGACTTACACCACTTTCAAAGTAAACGGTTCAACTGAATGCACACGAGAATCATATTGACAATGCGTTGATGTATTGTAAAGACCTGTTTTATAATCTGAGTTATGTTTATCTTTATATCGTATAAAACTTTTAAATGACTTCGATTCTTCAAAATTATTTATACATATAAATTTTCGATCTCAATAACTGAAAAATCCGATCAATTACTAAAAGAATATACATAAATATGTTGACAAAAAACATTTCTACCCAACACTGCTTGCGCAAAAATACTCTCTTTAACCCAAAAACTTTATAAGAAAATAATAAAAAAGGCCCAATTCAAACTACATCCATTAAAACTAAAATTACTTCCAATTTTAATCAAAAAGTTTAGCTACAGAAGAAAGCGCCATCATCATCACCGTCACCGTCGCTGTCCTCATCAGTTTGATTAAAACTCCATAAAGAAAGGAAGAAAGGAAAAGCGACAATGTCACAATTTTCTCTTTGTTAAAAATTGCAATCTTGCGCCAATTGTGTGCCACAAGCCATCATGGCAACACAATAGTGAGCATTTTCCAGGGTAGTACGAGTATTAGCAAACGTAAATACTATTGTACAATATATAGAAGGTATCGTCAAATATCGTAGTAGTGAGGGCAAAAAATATTAATTGAAACTTTTCACTGTGCAAAAATAATAGTAATAGTAGTAGTGGTATTACTATTATTTAGTGGTAGTACTATTTTACTTTAAGAGACTGCAAAGGGTCATTCATAAACTCATAAACAAAAGCGTCGTCAATAGTTGAAAAGAAAAATGTACTTCTAGTGAAGAACAAGCCAATTGTCTGATGAATTTTCGAGAGTCTTAAAGTGAAAATTTTTGAAGGAAACGACATCGCATATATTTTGCAAATTCCACACATAAACACAAAGCCTGTGTATAGGTTAGAATATCAAAAGGATTTTTTCGAAGAGACTGACTGATTCTAAATCTCTTGGCATTTTTTAAGTATTTCTTAATCGCATTAAAATTTTTCTTCTCATTTTTAACTCTTAGTATCATTAAAAAATGTATATATAATTCTTAAATAGCTTAAATAAAGTTAAGGAAAATTTAAAAGTAACTCAAATTAGAAAAATATACCATAAAAGTTTTCCCGGAAAACAGAAGAGAATCACTAATTCGTATAAAGATACGGGCATACATAGTTTTAGAGACAAAAAAGAAAAAGAAAAACTGAAATGATAAATAAGCCAAATAAATGCCAAAAAGGTAGGTAACGCATAAAATCAACAACAAAAAGTCAATGCATTATTTAATAAATTAAACGATAAACAGAGCGTGATCAAAGCATGGTTTCTGATTAACATAGAAACAACAACGTCCAACAAAGAGTTATTTAAGGAAAAAGACATTATAAAAAAAAAGAATAATAATAATAGAAGCTATAATAATAATAACTATGAATAATAGTAATGCAATAAACAAATTTGTGGATGATGAAAAAGAGCCTAATTGAAACAAAGTAAGTACGAAAAGTTAGTGTTAGCATAAAGAGTTAGAAGATATAAAAACATTAGAAATTCTAGTAATCCCAAAGAGAATATAATGTACAAAATATTATAAAATTCTCTAATTAATAGTAAATAAGAAGAATAAAGTTAAGCATAAAAAGTTAGAGGATACGAAAACATTAAAAACAATAATAATCCCATAAAGAATATAATTTAAAAAACTTAATAAAATTTTTGATATAATAATAATTAATAATAAATTAGATAAATAATAAATTAGAAACTGTAAATGTATATTAATAGTATATGAAACAGTATATGAAATTCTATATTTCTTTAGAGAAAAGCTTTGAAGATCATTCCTTACACATATCAGACCATCTGGGAACTCCTTTTCAAAGAAATCACTTTATAGCTCCATCAGAAATTGTAACCTTATAAAATGTTGTTTGAGAAAATAGTGAATAAAATTATGATGACTCAACGCGTTTCAAAACCAAAGACTTGAAATTACATTTTTTAGCTACGAGTATTTGCTCAAAGTAAAATAAAAATATTTTTTAATTAAAATTTTGCTTCTAGTAATATAAAATAATATAAAAAGTAATATAAAAAATCGAATAAGCATAAAATTCTTTTTATAATGACCTTCAAACGAAAAAGACCTTCAAACGTTTTTTTTTTTGCGAAAATCTCTTCAAATTTATATGAATAGGTGTATAGGTGTATTGGTGTACTTAGAGGTCTGGCAACACCGGTACAGATCGCCGTATTTGGACAAGACAAAAAAAGGGAGGTATGGAAAAACATGACAATTCAATTAAATGGAAAAAATACTTGCTGTTGATTTTAACAAAAATGTGCAAATAATAAATAAATTAAAATAATTGACAACAAAAGTAACAACAACAACCACCACCACCACCAAGCCAAAAAACGTGCAATGTTTTCCAATTAAAAATGGTCGCACGAAACGGAACACACAAGTTTTAAGGAGTGAGTTTCAGGTTTTCTTCAATGTACAAGTACATACAACATTGCTTTTGATATTGATTTTTATCTTATTTTGTTAGCTGTTAGCGTTACCTTCGTCTTTACACCGTGCTTACTTTTGGAGAACAAACGATTTCGAAGATAAGCCGCTTTGAACCGGCAGATTCAAACGCGTCGGCGCAATTGCGAAATACGAATATTGTTGTTGTGCAACTTTGGGAAAAGTTTAATCAAATTTCAAAAATCATTTATTCATCAAAACTAGATTTCAACAAAAGAGATCTAGAAACTCATGCTCAGTCTCTATTGAGTAAAGAAAAGATAGTGACTTAAATAGAAAAAAAGTCATAAACAAAAAGGATTAAATAAATTTAAAAAATTCTTAAAAGTAAATTTAAAGTTAAAAGTGTGTTTAAAATGTTAAAATTGTTGGTTTTATTCTTGCCTTTGTTTATAATAAATTATGCAAAATATCGTACGTCATTAAAATCTAACAAAAGCAATTTACAAACAATAAATAAAGCAAAAAAGCATTTTATATTGTATTGTACTCGAAATAGTAAATTTTGGGAATGTTTTAAAAAGCAAAGCAATTTTCATAATTCATCTATTTTTAAGTCCTACCAGAAATAAGTACTGCCAAAACTTTTTCTCAACATATTCTAAACCATTAACAAAATTTTATTGTAAAGAAAACTAATAGAAAATAAAACGCGTACCTACACAATGATTAAGACATACGAATAAATATTGAAAAAAAAACAATTTTCTTAAATTTAAAAAAAAAATTTATATTATACATCGGCCAAGATGAAAAGAGCCTAACATTTCTTTTAATCTCGTACGCAAGTGTACTCTGTACAGAATACATCTATCAAAACTATAGAGAAAACAAACAAACAAACGAAAAAGAAAAAAACAAGGAAATAAACAAATGAATTAAAATATTCGTTGTATATAAATAAATTTGTACTTGAAAATTGGAACTAACAATAGAATTATGTACTCGTATTTGATATTTTCAAAAATGATGATACTCGTAATAACAAAAAAATTTATGTCTTTGTCGTTAAGAAGTTTATTAAATATTGTAATTATACTTTATTACTTCATTTAAGAATCAACATAACGAGAAAGTATTTACTGTAGGAAATATCGATTTACTATTTTTTTGAATTGAAATATGAATTTTTTAACGAAACAATTCAACACTTCATTAAAGCTGATGAACTTTGAAAAAAAATATCTTCGATGTAGCTGCTGGTGAGAGATATTTTAAAGCAAAATACGACAAATTAATGGTATAAATTTTTCAATCAAACTTAATTTATTGATACAGAAATTTTTAGGAATTTTAAAATTTTTATATACGTTAATCTTTGTGAAGCTTTATCAAATATTTTATTAAATACGACTACATCTCAAAGAAATTTAAGAAATTTAATTCAAAAAAATTTAAGATTTTTTATAAAATATTTTTATTTATTATTTATTAAATATTTTAAAAACCTCTTTTTTCTATTTTATGTTGATTAATTGAAATATTTTTTCAATTTTCATTAATTTATTCATTTATTCCATACCGAATCCCTCAAAAAGATGTCTTTTAATTACCGACAAGCGTACATACATACATATCATACATACTTCTAACATGTTTATCATCAATTAATGGAACATAAATAAGTCAACAAAATTGCTTTCAATGATAATTAGTAAATATTTGTTAGAAATTGTTGGTGGTTGTTTGGCTTTTCAGACAGAATGATTATTATTATTATAAAACATCATCATATTGATTTGTTAATTAATAACTGCATTGCTTTAGTGCTGAGAGATGGCACAGTTCATCATCATCATCATCGTCATCTTCATCTCGTTCAAAGAAAAAAAAAAAAACGAGCAACCAACTGATCGTTAACACGCCCCAGCCTCTCTACACACACACACACACACACACACACACGGAAATATGATAAATAATCATGTTGCCACACGGATCGTTCGGATGCCGGCAAAGCATGCAGTTTGCATGAGTCTCAATTGAAATCAGTGTCATCATTTGCACTCGCACAATATAAAAAAAAAACAAAAATTAAACACTGAAAAAGACTTCATTTGTATTTTTATTATAGATATAATATTTTTGCTTGTTCTTTAAATGATTTTGCGTAATTAATATTTCATTGTATGTTAAAGATTTAATATAATTAATGGCATATATACTAAATGAAGAATTTCAGAAAAAAAATCGCATTAATTATGGCCACTTAGCTAATTAAAATTTGAAGTTTTTAAAAATAAAATTATCAGTCTCTAATTTCAGTCAAAAATTATTCAATTATTTTATTTGCATTTCAATTATATCAATTACTTTCTTTTTTCTTCTTCTTTGTTTTTTTTTTTATACAAAACAAAATATTAAAAAACGAAAATTAGACGAAAATTATAAGAAAAGAGATGACAACTTTAATATGACAACATTAATATAATAAATAATAATCTATTACTAAAAATTACAATATTTATATCCATACACATTACTTTGTTGCTCTGGTATTTTTAAAAGTTATTTCTTAAATATTTAAAGCGTTCCGTTTTGATTTTTTTTGCATTTGATTTTATTTTATTTTTTAATTTTCTGTTAATCTTAAATAAATTTCTTTTACTGTCGTCAGGAATTGAAATAAACATAAAATTGTTTTGATGCAAAATTTTTTTGCGAAATATCATACAAATTTTTATTGCCCAAAAGCCATCTTAATAAATAAAATAAAAAAGTTCTTCTGGATTTTCAGACGAAAAAATATTGCCGTCGCAGTTGTTAACTTGATGACATGCATTTTTGAATCCTTGTCGTGATTTAATACGGAATAATTATGGATTTATTCAAAATTATGGAAAAAAATTATGTACTAAAATTTTCTATTTTATTTATTGATAACAGTTTGATTGTTAAATCATTGTTAATAATGATTCGTTTTTCTGATTCTAATTTTTAAAGTAAAAAACGAAATCTTTATTATTAACAAAAAGTAATGCTACGCCTCGTGTTATCGATCGTATCAAGCAATACTACTACAAAAATACTACATGTCATTTTGAGGCTGTCATTTCGATGTTTCATGCTGTTGCAGAAAAATAAAAGGTTGCCATCTCGCACTGGCGACTGGCGACATGTGAAGAGACAGTCAACAGATGAACGTACAGATAAAACTAATAGACAAGTGACTACAACAACAACAACAACAACGACAACTACGACTAGAAACAACACAATCTTGTTTCCTTAATTCCTGCTGTTATGATTATTATTATAGTGCAGTAGTGCTGTTATTACTACTAGTAGTATGTAGTAGGAGTAGCTGTTTATGTTGTTGTTGTTGTTGTTGTCACCACAACTCCCTTCGAGTGGTGTGTCATAATTATTGACAGCCTGCGGTGGCGGCGTTCGTCATGCACAATTTAAACAAATTAAATGAAGCACGTCCATCGCATGAAGCATTTAACGCATTTTCGCTTGCAGACGAACGGACGGACGAATGGACGGATGGAGGAGGAGGCACCATCCATCCTCGTAACGTAATAATGAAAATCATAAAATTTGCATAAGAATGTTTTCAAAATCAGTTTTAGATTTATCACTTCCTAAAACCAAACCAACAAACCCAGACTATTACAAAAAAAAAAAATACAACATTTATTTAGAAATTTAATAAATTGCGAATAGAGAAGAAACTACTATTAGACGTCATCGCTTAGGAAATGTTTTTGTTTTGTCTGTTTGTTTTTTAATGCGAAAATTATCGCATTATCCCCGAATTTTGTGCAATTAAACGCAAAAGCAAATAAATAAATATTTTTTTATAAAAATCAAGTAATTTAAAATTAAATAAAAATAAAATAAATAAAAAAATAAATAAAAATAATTCACTCAAACTAAATATAAATAGTTCTTGTGACGATATAAATTTTTTATTAACGAAGTTCAAAATTAAAAATTCTATTTTATATAGGATTATGTATCCAAAAGTGGACTATAGACAGCTTTATAGACTCGAAGAAAAACATACTATTTTTAATTTTAATGGTTTTTTGTTTAATTATTAATTATCTTTAGTTATCAATTATGTGTAAAAGACGTTTTCTGGCGTCTTTCTTATGACGTTTGAAAGATATTCTTAGTCAACATTCGAAGACTAACCTTTGCGCTAAATTAATAATATTATATGCGTTTAATTAAATTGAAATCAATTAACATCAATTTTCATTTTTTTAATTATAATATTATAATATTTACAATACCATACTTACATAAATTAAACCGGAATAATATCTGTCTTTAATGTTGTGCAACACCGAGGCCTCATTCAGACACGTCAGCTCGGCCATGTCTTCGACTTTGTCGAATTTCGGCGGATTCATTTTTTGTATATCATCGCGTTGGACCATGACACGTTTACCCGTTTCGGCCAGTTCAACTTCAACTTCATCGCCATGCTCACGTTTGATACTGGCAGGAACGAAACCCTGAAAAAAATTTAGAAGAAAAAATTACGATAGCTTTTAAATTATATTACATAATTTTTTTTTTATTTTTCGATAATTGTATAATTAAATAATAAATTGAGAAAATTTTGCACAGCTCAGGCCGCTGATAATTCTTTGTCTTAAGCAATAATTTATATAATATTCCAGCAATTTTTCTAAAATTTAAGACATTCATTAAACTCGAATCGTAGTAAATGCCGGTTGTAGGGCACTTTCTATATATCAGGGATGATCAGTGAAGCGTTACAAGGATGAAATTCATTAAGACACTTTCGTTAGCTGTCGTTAATTAAGGCAAATTTTGAACTTTCTTTTGACCCTTTAATGAAGCGACCGGACGGACCGGACAAGACCGGACAAGACCGGACCGGACCGGACCGGACCAGCTTCATGCAGATACAAATCATGTACATACAAATATTTGCAATTACTCACGCAACTAAAGAAGATAAAACAGTTTATCTCTACCAAACGTATTGAGAGAAACCCGGAGAAAAATCTTTAGTTATTTATAACTATGTATATACGATAGAATAATTTAATTTTACGAGTATTATAGTTGATTTAGGAGAAGAAATATTTTCGTATTTGCATTTTTTTTTCGTATTATAGAAAATGATTTTTCATTATTCCTTCCTTTCAAATTCTCGCTTTATTCCTTAAAAAAACACAGAAAAAGTTGTTAAACGAACTGATCGGAACTCAAAAAAACCGACCGTAGGGCGAACACGCAAAATACGATACAGACTGAGAAAGAAGAGAAGAGGTCAGAGTATTGGCAATGTTTTTTTTTTCTTTGCAGTTAGGAATGCAAATTATTTCTGTGAAAAGAATGAAAGAGCGAGCTATGGTTAATCTTGCTATTAAAGAGATACATCTATCCATACAGAACATGTTGAAATTCGCGTTAAGTATAAATAAAAGAAGAACTAAAGCAATTGATGATTGTTGTCTATTTCCAAGAGCTCTAACGAGCTCTAACGTATAGTCGTTTAAAGACTTCATCAGCCTTGAACTTGTTTCATGACGTAAATAAATAAGAAATAAGTAAGACCGTTCGTTAACTTCGGCCTGGCCGCAGCCTAATATACCCTACACGCGTAGTTGTCGAATTAATGATGAAGAGATGATCGGCCCGGTCACGACCTTTTAAATTTCACTTTTAGAACGTTAATTTGTGCTAGTAACTGATACGCAACAACATCGCTTTTCGCCAAAAAACTTTTCTTAATCCTTTTTCTTTCAAATGTTGCTTCTACTCGTATGAAGTTCATAGAGAAAAAAAAGAGAGACAGTTCATTTTATATAAAACAAAAAAATCAATTTGAACTGAATAACATAATATTATGGAAACTTCTGACATCAGTTTATGTATGTACATATATGTAACGGGTGCGCCATCTCTTATGTCGGTATGTAAACATTGAATAACTTTAACACTTATCAAACCGATTGACTTAAGTAAACATGTTTTTGAAACGCAAATTCAGTATAATTTTAACTATGAATCGCTTCACACCGAAACCGAATGCGCCGAAAAAGTGATGTTGGAAAAACTTATGGAAAACGCAGCAAAAATGGCCAATAGAGGCGTCTACTTGATTGATGTTGTATTCAAAAACTAGTCCAAATAAATTATAAAGGAATAAAATTAAATAAAACTACCGCATATGTGGAAATTGGTTGGTTTTTTTAAAGTTATTCAATATTCACATACCGACATAAAAGATGGCGCACCATCTTGGTGCCATCTTGATGGGGCACTGAGATTGATGGGGCATTGAGATTTAAAAATTGGGATAATAAGTATTAAGCATTCTGTTAATACATATTATAATAACAAAAATAATTGATAATAATAATATTTTCTTACTTTTAAGGCATAAATAAGCATAAATACGTACCAATATTGTAATATTAAATAATAAAAATGTGTCTTTAAGGAAAGATATACATATATTCGTATATGTATGATAATGAGATTAAGACATAATACCTAATAATAACAATAATGATAATCGATAGGGTGGCTCTTTTTCATTTTTCAAATACAATTTTTGTTTTTTAAGTCGTAGAGAGAGCTCTTATGAAAATCGTCTAGACCAATTAAATTAAGATAATTATTTTTACTTACAAAAACCAACAAAAAAAATCCAATATATACCAACATACAAACAACATATGTATATATGTGTATGTAATTATCTCCTTATTTCAATTTTCCTATTTTCCACTTCATCAAGCAACGAAAGAATTTCTCTTATTCTGTTGTATGATAGTTCATATTGTTGTTGTGGTTGTTATTGTTTGGTTTTCACTTCTTCAAATTATCAGTCGTTGTTCGTTTATCGGTACGCTTTTCCGGTGTCGGTGCCGGAGTCGATGATTTTGCTGATGTCTTTGCTGCAATTGTTGCTGTTTTTGTACGATATATAACATATGCCAACAATAACACACAATATCTATTGTGCTTTAGAATCATCAACCAATATGCACTTACAACAAATGATAAAAGAACGTCAGTGACTTGAAGTGAAGAGAAGAATAATTCTTTTTTTTTCTTTCTTTAAAAGTTATCGCTCTACTTTTTGGCTTGCTTTGAGAAAATTTTCTTATAATTTCTGAAGTAGTATGTCTCTACTAATAACTTTTAGCCTGTTACTCGAAAACTGACTAAAGTAAGATACTCTAAGATCTTATATAAAAATCATTTTAAAATCAAGATTGTTGAAGGTGAAGTTCAAATAATTAGGAAAAAAAAATAGTTTTAAGTAATATTTAAAACATTTTTATGCACTTTGTAGTTTTTAAGGTTAGTAAAAATTTATTTTATTCCGTTTTTTTATTTTTTTTGTTTTTTTTTTTTGCTGATTATTGCATACGATACATATTTGCATAATTGCAAAAAGCATAACCACAACAAAAAAAAGTAACAAAAATGCTCTACATATTTTTTTGCAGCTTTAGTCTTTATTCTTGTTTGCAAAAGCAAACTTCTGTCAACAGTTAATTTATTTAAATCTTTAAAAGTTGCTTTTCCTTGGCCTCAACTGTCTACGATTTCCGCCTCAACATCGTTTCGTTAGCTTTTTATTTATTTACCTTTAGGTTTGTTGTAATAGGGCGTTATGCAGTATTAATTGTTAAGTGCAGTACAGTACTATTGGTAATGCTCCAAGATGCTTTATAAAATACTTACTAAAAAATTATCATCGTCAGCGTCAAGAAAAATTATTTCAAAATCCTTCAAAGGGATTAAGAAATTATTAAGAGAGTAAAAAGCTTTTACAAAGAGAGAGAGAGAGAGAGAGGAAAACTTGGCCGTAAAGCGAAAAGCCGTATAACGAATTAATTACTTATAAACAGAAGATCGGTAACAGTACAGCATTTTTTGGCTGTATAACAAAGCATTATGGAGCGCAAATCGAAAAATTACTATAATTAGAAAAGGCCGTTATAGCGAAATGCCGTATAAAGAGCGGCCGTATAGCGAGGTATGAGTGTAGTCGAAAATATACGACAATATCATGCCTTCATAGAGACAATTTCGAGACCAAAGCGAGAATCTTCTCAGCACTAATTGTTTTATCCAAAAGATTATAGTTCGATTCTTTTGGAAAAGCTTCAATTTTAAATTCTATTCAAAAAATATACAGTGTATCTGAATGAAATCGATGGGATATGGAATATTCGTGGACTTTGTTGCCATGATAAATTTTGGTTTTTATTGCACAACTGAACTGAGTTCAGTTCTTTCTGCATACTAAAGTCTGCAAGATATAGTACATACTGAATGATAAAAAGAACAATAATGTATGTACGTTGGTTGATACGTACGTGATAACAAAAGAATTCAATAAATAATGAGCAACAGGCAAAAACCAACAAAAACCGATAACACTTTACCTGAACAAGAACAAGAAAATAAAATTGAAATTATGCCGAATACAAAGCAATCAAACAGTAACAGTAACGAAACCACAAAGCGGCAGAAATGGTGAAAAATGAGGAATGAGAAGAATCAACAAAGGAAGACGAAAGAGTGAAAAAATGACACAAAAAAAAAAAAAAAAACTGAAAAGAAAAGACAACAACAAAAGTCGTTCGTATAAAAGAATTGTTAATAAATAATAATAACTTGAAAGAGTTTAAAATTTTACTTACTGAAAGTTCTGAATTTTTAAACAGAAAATCAAAAAAAAATTGTTACATATAATATTAAAAGTTTAACTGAAAGAGTATAAAAAATAAAAGCAGAGCAAGAAAATTCCGACTACTTAAAGTCATTTCAAAGAAGATCTTTAAGAGCCCGAAATTACTCATACAAAACACAAATATTGGCTTAAAACCGCAGGAAGCTCGCTCGGATGGAAATAAATTTGTGGGTAAAACCGAAATGAACAAAAAAAAAAATTGCTATTGCTTTTTGTTGGTTTTCTCTTCTTTCCATTTAAACCTTTTTGCTTTGAAGCCACTTTTCGGTAGAAAGGGCGGGCGTGCGATCGGTATCGGTTGGTCTCGAAGATTTTATTTCTTCAGCGCAAAAAGGAATTCTCAATTAACAAAAAAAAAATAAAAAAGAAAATAAGGCAGGAGCTGAAGAAATGAGGGGAAAAAATTACTCAACAAATATCTAACAAGTTTTATTAATAACGAAAACTGGTTACGAATTCAGGCATGCTTTTAAGACTTTTTCCATTGTAACCAGAATTGTTGGAATTTTCGGTTTGCAGAAAACATTTCAAGACGTTGATTACACTTTTTAAATGTTAGTAAATCGTAGTTGTTGAATTGATATTTTTCAAATTTAATGCTTATTAAAATTAATAAATTTATTATTTCTCCGTTTTAATTAATAAATTTATTAACAAAGATTAGATGCTGTTAATAAATATATGTGTGTTAAAAATAAAATAAAGGCAAAAAAAACTTTAAAGAAAAAATTGAAATTTAAAAAAAAAAATTTAATTTAAAAAAAATAAATAAAAAAAAAAATTTTAATTAAAAAAAAAATTGAAATTAAAAAAAAAAGAAATTTAAATTTTTAAAAAAAATTGAAATTAAAAAAAAAATTGAAATAAAACAAAATTTTTTTTTTAATTTTCATTAAAATTAATAGATTAATGAAAATAATAGTAATAGTAGTAGTAGTAGTAGTAGTAGTAGTAGTAGTAGTAGTAGTAGAAGTAGTATTAATAGTTAATTTTATAGTATTCAAGCAGTCTAGAAATTATACTAATCGGCTTTTTGTTTTTGTATTTTCGTACACAAATAAAAGGACAAAAAATATAGATGAAAAAAGTGAGAGACTCTCTCTCTCAGGGAAATACTTCAATCGAAAAACAGAAGAAATAAAACCATAAAAACCATAAATCTCAATAATTCTGAAATGATTTTAAAAGCGAACGCGGCATGAAAAAGAAATAACCAAAAAAAATGTAAAAAAATAGGGTGGAACATAAAATTAAATACAATCAAACAACAATTCTTTTGACAAAGCTACATAGTTTTTTAATTTTGTTTTATTTTACACACACACATACACAAAAGCACAAGCACAATTATGTATGCACAATTATATATATTTTTTCGTTATATTTTTTATTTTTTTATTTTTTTTATTTTTTATTATTTGCTTTAGTTCATTTTCAATACTTGCGGATGTTGCTGTAAACTCTTTGGCGCTTTGTAAAGAAAATGTAACGCGCCCACAGAAAAGCTCTCTTGCTGCTCTAGTCTTGCTGACACTGTTTTCAGGTTTGGGCATGAAGTTTCATTGTTGGTGTTCGTGTGGTTGTTGTAAATTGTTGTTGTTGTGGCGGTTTGTGTTTATAAATTTGCCTTTTTTCAGTTTCTGATGAACTAAAAGTGCGGTATTTTGATAACGTCATCAAGGCAGCACTTTTTTACTTGATACTACCGATACATTATAATTGCTAAATAATTTTGAATTACTTTAGTTTTAATTTTAGAAAAAATATTTTTCTTAATCGTTTAATTAATTGTTTCCAAAAAAATATATTATTATTAAAGATAACGAATAAAAAATACTTGTTGTTAAAACTTGTTTGTTAAAAATTAACAAAAATAATAGCATTCAATTATTTAAGACTAATTCTAAGGCCACGCCAACTTTTTTTAAATGACTTTTTTAGAGTTACTTTTAATTTTTTATTTCATTCAATTAATTATGAAAATCAAGATAAAACATTTTTTTACAAATTCCATGCGATTAATGTCGGCCTCTGCATTTACTACGAGTATATAATAATTTCAATTATTTTCATTTCATTTAGTATTTATTACAAATGTTATAAAATCTAAATAATGAAAGCCTACGAATAAATTTCTAGGATTTTTTGGATTGTCAAGCGTGCGCGTTTGTGTGCGTTTATTTTCTTCGCAACAGCATAAATTTTTGCATACGAAGTGAAAAACTCGCGAAAAAAATCGTCATAAAAAAATCTTTTCATTTTTCTTTGCATAAGAAAAAAATTGCATTTATCGTATTATTCTTATTAATCAATTATTTCATATTCATTAAAGTTCGATGACCCACCAAATGCACCGTAATGGACGAATTTGTTCGCTGCCGTTTCTGTTGGTGTTGTTGTCATTATTATTATCGTGGTTGTTGTTTAGCAACTGCACTATGCACTAGCAGAAGCAGAAGCAGAAGCGGTTCAGCAACAGATAAACGTAACGTAACCAATCGATGATAAAATGTTACACAAGTGTGAGGGAAAATGCGGCAGATGTTAAGGCCAAAAAGAATTGAGAAAATACAGTAGTGAAAACGAGAGAGAGAGAGAGAGAGAGAGAGAATAACACACAAGAATGGCGACTCACAGCATAAAAAAAATTAATAACAAAGAGTTTTTGTACGAACGCATTATATGCAGGTAATGAGAGGGGAAAAATATGGAAATACGTAATAAAAGTAAAAGCAACAAACTATGACTTAAAATAGCATGACATGAAAACCTTCTCGTGCATGTTTAACAGCTCTAAAAGTTGGTAAAAGGTATTTATTCGCTTTCAATTTATGAAATTTATTAAATTTTTAACAGAAGCTATTGTACCAAAAGAGAAGTGAAGCGCGAAAAAGAACACAGAATGTTATGTTTTTTTAATCATGTTAAACAATGTTAAACAATATTAATGGAATTTTATCTGCTAAATATTTTTTAAGTAAATTAAAAATAAAGATAAAGATAAAAATAGATTTATTAGCTAAGTAGTTACGGCTATATTATTTAATGTTAGCTTATCTTTTGGTAACTTCATTTTCTAAATATGATAATTAAGGTATTGAGATAATTTTTAGAGCAAATAAAATAACTTTAGCATGACGTGATGTTATGAATTCGATAAGTTATTTAAAAAAATTTTTTTTAATTGAAATTAAAAAAAATATATGTACTAGTATTAAAAAACTTTAACATTATATAAATTTTATAAAAAATGAGTACTAATAAAAAGTTCCTTAATTCCTAGTACAAAATCAGTTCTAAAAAGTTCCTTAATTCCTTTAGTATTCCTTATCAGTTGCTTATTTTCATCAAAACTTTCAAATTAAATAACTTTTATAAATAATTAGTACTAAAAAGTTCCTCAATTCCGTAAGAATTCCTCATCAGTTGCTCATTCTCATGAAAACTAGTACAAAATGAATGCTCGAGTTACAAAATGAGTACTAAAAATTTCCTTAATTTCTTAAGTACTCCGCAAGTACTCCGCAAGTTTCTCATCCTCATCAAAACGAGTACAAAATTAGTACTCTAAAGTTCCTCAATTCCTTAAGTATTCCTCATCAGTTGCTCATTCTCATGAAAACTAGTACAAAATGAATACTCGAGTTACAAAATGAGTACTAAAAATTTCCTTAATTTCTTTAGTACTCCGCATTAGTTTCTCATCCTCATTAAAACGAGTACAAAATTCGTACTCTAAAGTTCCTTAATTCCTTAAGAATTCCTCATCAGTTGCTCATTCTCATGAAAACGAGTACAAAATTAGTACTAGTAGTACAAAATGAGTACTATTTTTCTCAATTCCGCAATTCCTTAAGTACTCCGCATTAGTTTCTCATCCTCATTAAAACGAGTACTAGTAGCACAAACTGAGTACTAAAAAGTTCCTTAATTCCTTAAGTGTTTCTTATCAGTTTCTCATTCTCATCAAAACTTGTAAATTAAATAACTTTTTATAATTAATGAGTACTAAAAAGTTCCTTAATTATTCCTTATCAGTTTCTAATTGCAAGTTCTTCAGTTTCTCATCCGTTTGTTGCCAATTTCTCCTGAGCTCAGCTCTTTTATTAGTTACTCTTTATTAGTTACTCTCGAGCTTCTCTTCACTTTCTCTTCAGATTGTCATTAACTTTATAAATCCATAAACTGGTTTCTTTTTTAAATCTCCAAATACACGAAGTAAGTATTCAAATTGTTTACGAAATGCTTTCTAGATGAATCACTCTTAAGGCTTTATTTAAGCCTGTCTGCCTGCCTGCCTTTATTAAACCTGCTATTAAATTATTTTTCATTTAATGATTTTATTTACAAAAATGCCCACAATTTTCCTATACGATACTTAGCTTTCATAGATAAGAACAACCCCGTCAAAACGAATTATGTAATTTTGAAAAAGTTAATGATACACAGAGAAAGTAAGATTATCTACGAGTAAGTACGTTCCTTTATTTGAACGGTATGCTATGCTGATCTGATAAATTGATCTATCAAAATAAATATTTTTTTAACATTGAGGAGGATTTGTGTATACCGTTTTTCTGCTCTTTTTCCTCTTAACAACATGGCCCGCCCTTCTGGCTCTACAAATGTTGGTTTTTTTTTTCAATACAATTCGATAGATTAGTCATTCCTCTCCTGATTGTGAGGTAAAAATTATCAGAATGAGCAACAGCAACAACAACAACAATAACCATAAAAAATAATAAAATAACAAAAATAATGACAACGAAAACAGCATTGATTTCGTCTTCTTTATTCCTTCTTCTTCTTCTTCTACTGACTCATGCCGAATCAATGCCACTTTAAAGAAACTGGTCTGGGCTCTTTTGGGCCTTTCGGTTACAAGAAATGGACGGAATGAACGAATGGACAAACTAACACAGAGTTAGGAAGTTCACCCGCATCTCTTTTTAATTTAGAGAAAAGTAACAAGCTACAGGTGGAGAGTTTAAGCATATAAAACTAATTTGAAAGCAAAAAAATACGTACATATGTACATATGAATAATTTGAATCAATTTGTAGTGTGAACCGCCGTTCCCAAATGTTAAAAAAAAAAAAATAATACCCACAAAACATGAATATTCTAACGTTGCGCGTGGGATTTTTAGTAACTCCCAATGGCAAAAATTACACTATTAACAAAGTAATGAAAAATTGAGTCTTAAAAAATAGCCATAAATTATAATATGGTTTATGTTATTATGCAGTTAGCTTTCATAATAAAAGTGCTTACTGCACTACACGGCGTACGCACCTGATTTTCATGCGGCACCCACACGAGACGCTTCTGTGTCCACTCCGCTTGTGTTGCCGGATCGTTGAATTGATTGCGCTCCACCGACAGGTACTTCAACTCGGGGTCGTTGCGATCAACTTCATCTGACATTGTTATGGATTATTTCTCTCTTCAATTTTAGAAATTCAAAACAACTGCTTTCGAATTTGAAATTCTTTTAAACACTTTTCCAAAAAATTGTTTTTCGTTATACTTTATTTTTATTTAATCTTTTCAAACACACACCAAACTTGAATTTTCTTCTTTCTAATACGATGAACACTTTGCTTTTTGAAGATAAAAAAACATTTACATATTATGTTTTAAAATGTGTTTTACGAAGTTTTCACTTCAAAAAGGTAACTGAATTTTCCACGTACCAATGGTTATTTCTTAAAAAAAATTCCTAACAAAAGATTTATTGATTTCACAAAAAGTTTAAATTTTCCCCATAATTATATCTCTATTTATTTAAGGATTCTGAAAAACATTATATCCAACAAATAACTAATTACGATAAACGGAATAATTAATTATAATTCATACAAGAAAAATATGTATCTTAAAAAAATGTATTTTCGATGCAGATGAAATTTAAGAAATTTTTAAAAGAATCATTTCAAGTGTTGAAAACTATTAAATTCTTATTGGACATAAAGACAGACCTCTTTTTTCAGCACTTGGAGAGCATTATTCATATAATTAAGTATTTTTATTATAAATATCTCAAAAATAATAATCCTAAGATTATTTAAATTGTAAAATTAATACAGATTTCAGATTTAATAAAACTCCGAAAATGAAGCATTTTACATAATCCTTTAATTAATGAATTTTTTCATTTTATTCGCTTCTGGCAACGTTTCTCTAAAACATGCAATTTCTAAATTCTCTCTCGGCAGGCGACAGCAGAATTTGAATTTTCTTTTTATACGTTCGCTGCTTCTGCAAAGTTCGGCATTTCTGACATTTCTTCACTCAACACACACAAACACGCAACCACACTACACTCCATCCTATAAACTCGAGAAATAGAACCAACAAATTCCAGCAAAACGTTACGATATTAAAAAATCTTGCACTAAAAAGGTTAAAAATTAAAATCAGCTTAAACCAAACTATACAAAACAGAGAGACGATAGTTAAGCACGGGAAATATGGATCACAGATTTCAGTCAATTTCTTTTCAAATTCAACCACACTAATTATGAAGAAATTTTTTTCCTTGTGGTTAAATGTTAAAGTATTTTAACTAAAGTTCGGTAAACATTTTCAGTTTTGCCTCTTTTTAATGCAGTACATAATTCCACAAAAAGTCTGCTCCTCGAACACGACGCGAATTTAGCTACCGAGAAATTCTCAATTACAATAACCGATTTCGACCCAGAGAATGAAACGAAACCGATTCTTTCTCATCGAAATGCCTCCAGCTTTTTTTAATTCACTGCACTTTTTACAATTTTCCCATCATTGCAAATAAGAAAACTTGGAAAATAATTTCTATTTGCCAATATATATCCTTGTCAAGAAGACATCAAATCAAATCTATCCATAAATTCCTTGGCACAAAAAAATGCCCAAACTGAAGTTGTCGCCGTGTCAACACTCACATTCTTTGCACTCAACAATCTCTAAACAACTGAACCGTCAATCCGCAATTCGACTACTGATTGAGCGCATTTACCGACCGGTTTACAGAAGCATTTTTCCCATCTACATTATTTCACTCATTTCTTCGTCAAGTTTACGATTTTCTTTTCTCTCCAACATGCTTTTCTTATTTGGGACTCTGCTAATTTTGCTACTGTTGCTTATTATTTTTTCATTGCACGCCTTTATTCTTATTTGGCAAATTTGTTTATTTTCCATATAATTATTCCTAATCCTATTTTTTACACGACTTCCCACTATTCTAGATTTTGTTTGCCTACCGATTCTACTCAGGCACCGCCGTCTTGAACGTAATGTCTTGATGAGTCAAATTCGTCAGCTGCACTTCCACTTTTCACTGCTTTTTGAAGTTAATTTCTTGATTATTGTTATATTTTCAGACCGCGTTTTTATATTTTTCATTACATTAAGTGTGTATGAATTTTTGAACACTTTTTACTAAAATCTTCACCTGCCTTTTCCAAATAATAGATAAAAATTCTTTTACTCTCCGCCACTACGATACGTCACTGGTAGATGCAAATTGTTCAACTGCCATGGGCGGGTTTCGTTAAGTTTCGCCCTTAACGGCTGAACATCTTTGATAAGCCGGCTAAAATGAAGTAGTGAAAATAGATTGGTTTACGCGATAATGCACTTGAGTTAAAATATTCCACACAAATTAATACAAAAATGTTGTCACTATTCGTAATCTTTAATACTGTAAATTGTTTTATTTAAATAAATTTCATTTCATTTATTTAATAATAATTTGTTTTAAATGAAAAAAAAATAAAAATTTAATTTTAATTTCAATTAAGATGCAGTTTAACATTAAGGCACGTTTTTAGCAATAATTAGTTTATACGAATATGCACATTTTAAAAAAAAAGTGATTTAGCATAAAGTATTTAGTAAAGTATTTTCATAAAGTGTTAGCAAATTTGTAGTTAATGCAATTAATCCAATAAAAATGCAATTAGTTTTTTCTTCAAAGTAAACACTTTTTGATTGTGCTAAATCAAAGAAACAAATTCGGTTAACAAAAACTTATTTAATTAATGGACACTTTATAAAACGTTTTTTATCATTAATTATTTGGAAAAATTTTAGTCACTAACAAAAGCATTTGTTTAAATTTAGTTTTCTCTTTATTTTAAACGTGATGAAAAACATTATTGTAAAACTTACCAGTATCCTTTTTAATCTATGTAGCCCTTGCCTATTTAAAATCATCGCCTGTATCTCATTTAGGGTATAAAGTACTTTTATATAAAAGTATTTATTCGAGGCAAAGAATTGTGGTTTATAAATACATTATGTAAACTAATTTTGATGCTTAATAATAAACACATTTAAAAGCCCACCATTAAACAGATCCACTGACAGCTGTCAAAATTTGTGTGTGTTGGTTGGTTTTGTACCTTTTGAAGAATTGGAGAAGGGAAATGAAGCCATCAGAAAAATAAAACCAGCCGACCAGATTGGATTGTATTACGTTTTAACGACGGTAACCACTTAACACGATAACCGAACAGAGTCAATTTAATAACAGGACGCCCACAAGTTACCAAACTCAAAGAAAAACGATTTGGACAACTTTTTCCAAATCAAAGTCGGCTGATCCGAATAGTTGTCCACTACAAAAGGATTCGTGGTTGTTACGAGACCGAGCCCTTGATAGTTGCTGCTTAGGGTTACGTAGTGCAGCTGTTTTGATAAAGTGTGGCAAGAGAAACAAGCGATTGTCGGTTGCTTCACTGGGCGGGGTGCGGCAGCGTTGTAATTTAAACGGGAACGCCCACTGAAAAAGTAAAGGAGTTAATTTTCACCATTTTGCGTACGCTGGATCACAAGATTGTTTAAAGGTGAGCGATATTATTGACCTTCTGATTGAAAAAGACATATATTTTCGAAAGCGATTATCGGAATAAAAGCAAATTATATTTAGAGCATCTGCCACAGCAAGTATGTCTGCGCTAGTGAGTGACACGCCCCACACACAATATTCAGAGGAAGGAAACGAAAATGAAGTAAACTTCATGCTAACGCCGGATGTACGTCCGGAAATTAAAAACGAACCACCTGAGGATATAGACGATACACCTGGACCTACTATGGGTGACCACCAACTGATGAATGGCAAAAGTGTGTCGCCTTCGAAGAGGCCCAACATTACACTGACTCCCACCATGAAGCTAATGGCTACCCCGAACGCAGTTGACCCCAAGCGCAAGTTTCCCTGTCCCTATGACAACTGCACGAAAAGTTACGGCAAGAGCTCCCACCTTCGTTCACATCTGACCTGGCACACTGGCATCAAGCCGTATGAGTGCCGGGAGCCGAATTGCGGAAAGAGTTTCACCCGCTCCGACGAGCTTAACCGGCACTCGCGTACACATACCGGCGAAAAGCCTTTTGAATGCATGCAGTGCGCCAAGAAATTTTCCCGAAGCGATCACCTCACGAAGCATGTTGCTACACACACTAAACAAATGCAGTCGCAGAAACGCGTGCGTTCTGTTGGAAACACAGACCAGAAGCCCCCCTCACCGTCAATAGCACCACCAACACCCAAGAAGCCGGCACTGACAGAGCTGACCGAAATGTCAGTACCCCAGCACGGTATCAACTACAATGACGGCATGCATTTCATGGCCTCTCTGCTGGAGTGCACGCAATTTAAGCACGGACGTCATGTGCTGGAGCCGGAAAATCTCACTGAGGAAGCTTCGTTTGTTCCGCAACCGATACGAATTAAATTAGAGCGTCCGGAAAATAGCGAGGAGTACAAAGTGGTCAATAGAACAGCTGAAAGCAGTAGCAAAGAAGTAAAAGATGAATTCGAAGCCTCAGACCATAAGACAGAGGAAAAAGTAGCAACAGCGGGACACGGTCTTACTCTGCAGGATGCGTCTACAAACGACCCACTGGCCACGACAGAACAAAATTCATCACCTGTAGACGGGGCCATGAAAGCACTGACTGTGGTTAATGCAGCACTCAACGACGATGACAATGGACTGGAAGATGATGGCGATGATGACGATGATACAAATGATGACGCGATTATGCCGGAAGCTAACGCACCACCGCTACCATTGGCAGGTGCACCCTATGCCGTGCCGCACTTCGGTTTTCACGAGGAGGACATCGATCCCGAACGACCGTACCGTTGCAAAGAATGCGTTAAATGTTTCAAGCGTCAGGACGATTTAAATCGCCATCTGCGAACGCACACGGGCGAGAAGCCATACGCATGCACAAATTGCAGTAAGCGTTTTATGCGCAGTGATCATTTAAAGAAACATCTCAAAACGCATTCCAAGCAACGGTAGTTGGCATTTGGTATGGAATGGAATAAAATGTTGGCTCGGTAGTTCGGGTGAGGAGAACTGAAAAGAAGAGATAGAGAGAGGGAAGATTCTCTAATTAACATTACATTAAATTAACAATTTCTGACAAGCTTTAAACTATACAATTTGTAATGATTAAAGTTAGTGGATTTAGTTAAGCTGCAGAGCCGCAAAAATCATTGAGAAGCTGCTTTGAATTTATTTGTATTTGATAAAAATTAACCAAAATTTCTATGCGACACTTTCTCTGCCTCAATGTTCGAAAATCTAGCCGTTTTCTTACTACAATTCCTGTTTTTTAGATTGTCCGATATTCTCACTGAAGAGTATAGAAAATGCTTTCGATTGACTTCTTTTAAGTTTCACTTTTAAAAAAGTGAAAAACTAACACTAATTTAGTTTAATGCATCAAATGTCGCTTGTGCGGAGTCTCTCAAATAGAAATATCGTATATTCTAAAACAGTATTTTACTAAAACAATTTTTCAATTCACAGACAAGTTGATAATTGATAAAAACAAGCTGAATTCATATATGCGTAACAATTTAATTATTGTAAACTTAAAGCTTGTTTAAATTTAAAGCTTGAAAACATGGCAACAATATTATTTATGTACGCGTATATCTGAAATATGTAGTTGTATTTTATTTAGGAATAGGTTTAAAATTGAAATTACAATTTAATTATTGTAAAACTATTTTCTTTTAAAAATAAAATTAACTTTATTTTAAACGAGAATTAGACGAACGCACGAATTTTATGCCCAAAACTCTTTTTGTGTGCGTATGTTGAGTGTTGTATCAAGCTATAATTACCACGCAGGCAAACACACACACGCAACAATCAATCCAAGCTGCACTCATTCATTCAATCATTAATTATTTCCCACTTTCCGGTCAATGTGGGTGTAACCACGCTGTAGAGAAAGATCGAACAGCAAGATGAAAGAAAACGCCATAACAACCAGTTCTAAAGCATGCGCCTCTTCTTTGGTAATCTCTCGTTTTGTTGTTGGATTTCATTTGATTCGACACAAAGTGAAATCAATACACGCCCTATGAACAGTGTACCGGAACTTTCGGTGTGTTCCGCTGTGTTTCGGTGTGTTAGCATTGTTGGAATAGGCAACGAACAAGTAACAATAGCAGACCTAAAAAATATGTGGGTCTGCTATATAGAAACTCTTATATAAGCATGAGTGTGATATATCTACAATTTTATGCACATCTACGACGCCAACACTTAACCAAGCCCATCGCAATCATTCGCGTCCGGTCCCTAGAAATGATCACAACGCGCTAGGTTTCAAAGCAACGCAATAAACATATAGATTCCGGGGATTCATAGTTATATATTACAATTTTATGTATGCGCCGGTTTTTTTGCCCTAAATATTGGTGGCTGTTGTTGTTGTTATTGTTCTTTTTGGTTTACATCGCCCTGCTGATTGATTACCCAGCGACTCTGTGAAGAATCATAATATCGTTATTGTGTTCTTTGCCTCTCTATAGAATTTAGCAGCGCTGCCGGCCACACCTTTATGTTACCTTTCTTGCAAAGCATGCAAGAATTTTCCAGCAGGGTGTCGCCAGCCACGGTTAACGTACCGTTTTCCATAATATTCCTTATAAATATAATGCGATATAAAGAAGCAAAAAATAGTTGATATAGTAAAGATTTGCTGACATTAAATGAAAACAAAAATAAAGTGCGATATATTAATAATATGTATATCATCACTATTTACTAAAAGGGGTTTTTTTGGTGCTAAATTTTGTATCTTATGCAAGGATTTGAGGATTTTAATAAACTACTTTTAATTTTGTTCTTTTAACGGACTTGTCCGTTAAACTTTAATTATAAGGGATAATTTATATGCATACAATTTATTAAATCTGTAGTATTTAATATTTTTTTTTTTCTATATTCCAATCATTTAATGATTCCAAACAAGATATTTTAAGTCATACTTAACGTACTAAATGGACACCTATCGTTTTAATCTCCTATGAGTTGCACATTCTCATTACAATACATTTATAACCAAGTCTGTTATGTACTTTAGACATATTTTTTTGCTTGGCCAGAGACAGATTTTTGCTGATGTTTCCAAATCTCCTCAAAATCCGATGACAGTGCACGCATTGAACGCGACTGATCTGCATTAAGTGCCTGTTGTTGCGTGCTATTCCCCTCACCCTCACCGAGTAAGTGAGGTAGTGAGTTTTGTTCTTGCTTATGCAAGCACTCGAAAAATTTCGCTTCCTCAATATCAACCGATGTCTGAGACTGATAGTAATCGTAGTTAAATGCTGCAGGCTGAATGAGAAATTGCGAAGAAGAAGTGGGCGGCACATCGTTGTCAATGGGCTCGTAAATACTTGGAGAATGTTTGAAAAAAGAAGTGAAATTGCTATTTGGGGCATTGGAGCCGCCATCTATATTCGAATTTATACCCTTGCTGCTGTAGTTGTTGTTGTTGTTGTTATTGTTGTAACTATTGGTAGCAAGCGCCAGAGCTGCCGAATTAATCGGAGTTGAACGCTTCATGGCGAATGCTGGGTCTGCAAGGGCGGTGCTGCTGCTGCTTGCACCCGGTCAGAATTTTAAATCTTTAATGGCTTGGGGCAAATCGGGTAGTTTAATATCTTTAATTTGTTGCGGGATGTTCATGCTTTTAACAGCACTAACTGCGCGTGCTGGTGCCGCTGAGATGCCAGCCTGAAAATACGCAAAAGTAATGAGAAGGAACAAAGATGTTTCACTTTTATTATTCTCACTTCTTGCTTCACCAATTTATTTTGTTCCTCTATTCGGGCCAAGATATCGGCCATATTTGTTTGCAGCACCATACCTCCCATCACCAGTTCGGCCAGTATGTGATGGACAGCATCGGCATGGAAGATCAAATCCAATTCGCACACATTCTCGAAGCATTTGTCGAGCGTTTCCACAAAGACCTGTATGAGATCCAATATGCCCAACTCACTTTCCGAGGAGTCCACGCAGAACACAAAGTACAGTGTGGCGTAATGACGGTAGATCAGTTTGTAATCGGAGCCGCCGATTAAACTATTGCATAATTTAGAGTTAAAAGTTAGTTAAGCTTTCTGTCAGGAAACGAAAAACGCCGACCAATACCTTCCGCCTTCCAGAAAGTTGCAGACGTTATCATCTCTCTTCGATACCAATTGGAAAGTCTCTTTAATGATTTGCTGCTGCATGTCCTCATTCTGTAAACAATCAGTGGCTATGGTTACGCTGGTTAAGCTGTTTGTTAGAGATTTACTTACGAAATATTGGTAGAACTTGGAAAGACGTGGTTTGCCATGGTTGTTAAATACAAGAATTGCTTTGATCATCTTCGATTCTACTGATGATGGTATTGTTTTATTGTTTTACTTACTAATAATATTTTAAGCTTAAGCTATTACTTTTTAAAATACCTTTCTTTTATATTTTCCACATCTAAAATTAATTTTTTCTCAACACTAATCTACAAAACAAGCTTTCTGAGATTATTAGATAAATTATTTTATGACGAATTTGCATATACTCAGTCACTAAAGAACTGGGTGCCTCGACTACTCCAATATTTAGTACATTTGATCCAAAGGATTTTTTTTAAAAATTTAATTCAAGGAAACATGGCTTATGTTTACCGTTGTCAAGTAGCTCCAATTTTGTTTTTGATTTTTTGGGTATTAGTGCTCTTTATCCTTTCATACTAATACGTTACACAGTTTCGGAGATATAAACGATTTTATTTCAAACTTCGCGGGGCCCCAGCCCCGCCCCCAAGGGAGAGCGACATTTTTTTTGGCTTGTTGGAGTCAGGACAAGGAGCTCTAATACCCAAAAAATTAACAAAAAAATTGGAGCTACTTGATAACGGTAAATATGTTCCATTTTTTTTTTATTCCTGCATAATTTTCGTTCAAATATCCCTTTTAAGAAACCTGTATTATTTGGTTGTCCCAGTGCTTTAATTTTATACGTTCCGACATGAACACAAATATGTAGGATGTAAATGTCAAAATAATTGTGACATCCCTGCTGGGTGAATGCTCCTGTTTCAATTTTACAAAAACATCTGCGAATTGCTTACTCGTTAGAATATGGTTATACACAAACGATTATACACACAAATTATAGCCTGAACACAATCAAATCGCTTTTCGCAGCGATGAGCGATTAGAGTCATACACCAGAGACTGACATAATTAAAATTTCCCTAGCGATAGCGATGAGCGATGGTGCAGTGCTGTCGTTCGTAAACTTCTATAAGCATTAAAATACAGGAAACCTTACTGGAAATAGTACAATAAAACCTTGGGAATAGTATAATTTTTAGCTTATTTTGTTACTTTATTTTTTTTTTTTAATAAGAAACTATAATTAATTATAGTTATTATAATTATTAATTATTAAAACTATAATTAATTTACTATAGAATTTTTAAAATAGTAGTACCTTCGCAAAAGGCGTAGTTCCGTAGTGCTGAAAATGTACTAATTTACTCCGATCGAAGTAAGTCCGACAACACTGGAATAGAGTATAAAAGAAAATGAACTAAACAAAGAAAAAAAAAACAAAAAGAATAAAAAGTAAACGACTCGCTATGAGATTAGAAATAGAGCAGTCGCTGCGAATTTAAGCCCAAGCGTTGAGAGGAAATTTAATTTTTCTCGGTTTTCATAAGAGCCAACGATATTTAACAGCGACTAATCGCTAGGGAAGTGATTGTGTTCGCTCTGCAGACTGGACTATTCTAGACATAAAGACTAGTCTTGAACTAGTATTAATAAAGTAAATATCTGTGAAATGTGAACTATTTAATTTATTGTAGAGTTTAAAATCATATTTTAAGGAAAGGCAAAAGTTTAATTTTTTAAAGTAATAATCTTTTGTAAAAGTTAATTGAAAAAGTACCACAACTTCGATTTCTTATCTTAAAAAGGGGCTTTTCATTAACTGCGTAGGACGTTGTGGACTTAAGAGCTTTTACCAACGGTTGATTGATCGCCCTGAGAACGATCTGACACGGTTACGATACGGTTTCTTTTAGATACAACCAACTAGTAATGTCAAATCAAACTCGTTGATAAAGGAAGTGAAAACAGCAGTTTCCGGTTCAGTTACAAAAAACTTTTCAGACTTTATCCGTTTAAATTTCTTATCTCTATAGCAAAAATGGAATCAGCAAATAGTTATGAAGAGGTAGACGATGTCATTATAAAATTTATTCAGAACTTGAGCAATACATTGGTAATATTTTTGAAAATAGGGAGGTTAGATATCGATTCTAATTTTTTTCTCATATATTCAGGAAGCTGACAAAGAACGTTTAGAAAAATTGTGCACTGAAAACAACGAACAAATGAAGACTCTTCGCTTAAAAAAAAATTACTTAATCAGTATGATTTGGGAAAACCTAGATACAACGAATCTCGAGCAAGGCACCTTCGTGGACTTTCTGCTTAATTCAAATAAACTTTGGAACGGTTCGTTGCAGAATGGAATGCATCAGATTGAACAGGCTGTAGTACAACACAATGGAGCTTGTATCGATTGGAAGCAAAACATTGAGAAAAATTTACAACTAAAGGGCGATAATTTTACAATGATGGTAAACTAATTTTACATTCTGTTCACAACTATTTACATTTCGATGGCACGAATTGATCAAATGAATCAATCAATGCCAATTTTTGAATTGGCATTTTTGCCAAATTTTGCCAATATTTTTGAAGAAACGGTAGTAAAGTAATTTCTTTATTTGTAGCCTTTCCATGATATTGAAGCGGAAATCCAAATTCTGGAAAATAAGATAAAAGATATAAAGAAAGAAGCCTCAAATACTGTGGAAAAACTGAAACTTAAAATAAGCACTTTGGAGTCTCAGAGTAAGCTTATATGGAAAGATAATACAATTCTGCAATCATATGAGAAAGAAATGAGGTTTGTCTTTCTGCTGCAATTTAAAGGATGCAACAAGAGGATGTGCTACTTCTTTTTATTGTTTTTTTAGAGAAGAAAAGTCTCAATTAAACGAAACACTTTCGGCTATCAAACGCAAAAGACAACTGGACGTTCTTCAATCCCGTTTAGATGATCAGCAGATGCTAGAACTGCAGCAAGAGATAGAAGAATTACAAGAAGAAATAAAAGGCCTAGAAAAGGTTTCAAAATAATTATAATTAAGATACTATGTATTTGTATTATTAATAATGTTATAAAATCAGATTGACGAATAATACGAGACTAATGTACAAATGTAAAAATTATAAAATATTTTATATTAACATTTATGCAAATAAAATACATAATTTCATTAAAAACTGTTGGCTCTAATAACTTCAATTGACAACATTTGAAATTTATCAGCTGAGATTAGTTCTATGTTAATTCTGTCCTATACTATGAATTGATTTCTTCCATTTTGTTTAGGAGACTGATTGTCCTTGCTTACTGGGAATCATTGGTATACTTCAAAGCAATTTTTGTAGTGTAATCTAATAAATGATATAATATTACCTTGATACAGTATGAGAATTGTAGGTTTAATTTTTTTTAATATAATTGAAATAAAATCTCAAATTTGAATTTTGGGACAGATTGAGCACAGAACAAACTCTCCAATTTGTTAGTTTAGCTTAGTTTTTGTTGTTTTTAGCGCGATCCTAACAACAACAAAATTTTTTGTCGTTGCAGGGTTTAAGAATTATAGCCCTTTAAAGTGTGAAATGTTCCCGTCTATATCTCCTAAACTATAAAGATATGCGGACGATGACACCAATGTCGGAGCAGGACTTGTATATATTTTTAAACTTAATCACGTTAGTACAAGGCCCTTTTATGAATTCTACTACTTACTATAATGTAGCCTTTTTTATTCAGGGTTCCTCTGCGTGGGGGTCCCTTTAGGATTAGTTTCATAGACTCCGTTTGCGTGCATATCCTTCAGAAATCTCACGCAAGAAAAGTTGAAATATATGTAAACATATGGGATAAGTTTCATAGTGTCCGTGCGTTTACAACAACAATTGTTATAGTTGTAATAGATTTCTGACGGATACGCACGCAAACGGAGTCTATGAAACTGAGCCTTTTGCCATCAGTTGCGGCAAAGATTATAACCAACAATCAACAAAATCCTCTCGATGATGTAGTCTTTTTGCATTCAGTGAGCTTTAAATTGTTTTTCTCCTAAAATCCTGCACCGACACTTATTCTAGGCCAACAGCAACAGCTGTGCTCAATTTAAGCCCGAATTTTTTATTTTATTAAAATCTTACAAAACTATGTAATTTGTAAATAATTATAAAAAATATCTTCCACACGTATATAGACCACCCTAATAATTGCAATGTGCCGTTGCTATTTCGACGGACGTTTTTGTTGACAGTTGCAAATTATTCCAAGAGCAGAGAGTAAAGAAAAGCAGTATCAAGCAGGAAATCAAGTGTTTTTATATTTTCAAAATTTTCGCTTTCATTACATTTTAATTCATTAAATGGTGTACAAGTGCTTCGGGAAAATACATAAATGAGCTTTAATGTGCGGCAGGCAAACTTTTTTCGAGCACTCGTTTAAAAAAGCAAACTCAAAAGTGATTCTTTTGGTGGCTCTTAATGATGTTGACGCACAAAGTTTGTCAGGGAGCGCGTAAGAAAATGCAGGTAAGTGCACAGAAAGGAACTAAATCGTATCGGAATATATGTGCCACCAAGTATGAAGGTACAATGGCTCCATAAGAGTACTGTGCTAGCTTAATTAGTGGTAATATTTGTCAAGCTTACAGAGTGGAGTGAAAGGAGACCAGATCACAACACGACTCAGAGGCTTCACTTCATTTGTCTGTTGTTCCTGTTTACAGATTTGATGTTTAATTAGATTATGTTACGTTTCCTTTTCACAAGCTTTTTCAAATACTTTTCAGGTATCTTTTGTAATACGTGATGCAGAAGAGAAGCAACACAGAAATGGTATAAACGCTTTGCAACTTGATCCTCACAATGGCAAGTTATACTCTGCCGGACGCGATGCAATTATACGTGTATGGAATACCAAGGCAGACGTAAATGACAAATATATACAGTCCATGGAACACCACAACGATTGGGTCAATGACATTGTGCTGTGCTGTAATGGAAGAAATTGTAAGTACTATAACACATCTTGCCATACTATACCGCATACACAATTTCAATTGGAATATTGGTGTTTTTCTCTCCTCAGTAATTAGCGCTAGCTGTGATACAACCGTTAAAGTGTGGAATGCGCACAAAGGCTTCTGTATGTCAACCCTGCGAACACACCGAGACTATGTGCAGGCACTGGCATATGCCAAGGAACGTGAGCAAGTGGCCAGCGCCGGTCTCGACAAAGCCATCTTTCTTTGGGATGTCAACACTTTAACAGCTCTTACTGCTAGCAACAACACAGTGACGAGTAAGTCTGCTGCCTGGCTGGCGACGACATTTTAAGGATATAAATATTCTTGTTATTTGACACACAGCCTCTAGTCTGACTGGATCCAAAGACTCAATATACAGCTTAGCCATGAACCCTTCCGGCACCGTCATTGTATCCGGATCCACTGAAAACATACTGCGAATATGGGATCCTCGTACATGCACGCGCACCATGAAGTTGCGCGGCCATTCCGAGAATGTGCGCGCTCTGGTCGTCTCGCCGGATGGCAATCAAGTAGTGTCGGGCAGTTCGGACGGCACAATAAAGCTTTGGAATCTGGGGCAGCAGCGTTGCGTTCAGACCATACACGTGCATAAGGAAGGCGTCTGGGCGTTACTGATGAGCGACAATTTTCAGTACGTTATATCCGGCAGTCGAGACAAGCGTATCGTTGTTACGGAGTTGCGCAATCCGAGTAATTCCTTTCTGGTGTGCGAGGAGCGGGCACCAGTGCTGAGTCTTGGCTACGATATTGACAAGGCGGGTGTGTGGGCGACCACATGGAATTCGGACATACGCTGTTGGAAGCTGCCCAATTACGACAAGAGCACGTTGAAT
Organism: Conops quadrifasciatus; assembly: GCA_949752815.1. Classification (NCBI taxonomy): domain Eukaryota; kingdom Metazoa; phylum Arthropoda; class Insecta; order Diptera; family Conopidae; genus Conops; species Conops quadrifasciatus. The sequence continues at coordinate 13,371,301 of OX457077.1, read as the reverse complement.
GCAATGGGCGGCGGCGGCGGCGCCGGAATGGATGCACTATGGACAGGTCAGGGAATAGAAATAACCTGCATTAAAGGTGGGTGGTGCCCGGTTACTGATTACTGTCGATTTTCAAGTGCTATAATTGTCACAATTGTCGGCATTCTTTTGCAGGCGGTGCTGCTATAAAAAAGTGCGTGGTACTAAATGACAAACGGCACATTGTCACTAAAGATACCGAGGATAATGTGGCAATATATGATGTGTTGCGTGTCGTCAAAAAGGAAGATGTAGGAAAAGTGGACTTTGACGATGAAGTGAAGAAGCGCAACAAGCGAGTCTACATTCCAAATTGGTTTACGGTTGACCTAAAAACGGGGGTGAGTCTGGTAATTAGAAAAGCGCTAAAGGCATTTGTTGGGAGAATGTGGATATTCACATCGGCCGTGAGAAGCTCCACCACAGAAGTGTAGATAGGCGCACGCAGGCTTATGCAGCACTGCAGCAATGAGAACTTGTCTAGCGCGCTCTAACGCTTTCCGTTTTAGATGCCAACCATTGTTTTGGGCCAGGATGAAGTCGACTGTTTTTCGGCATGGGTTTCTATTGAAGCAGGTCTTCCAGAATGTGCCGAACCGACGTCAGAACTGAAGGTGAATACGTATATGTACAAGCCTGTAGTGTTTTAACTTTTAACGAAACATCAATAGATCAACTATGGCAAGCTGCTGCTGGAAGCACTGCTCGAGTATTGGACGCCTCCGCATAGTTTGCCGCAAAGTGATCTCGAATCTGACATACGTGGAAATGAGTACTTCCATGTGGCCAAGCATACTCCCGTTATTTTTAGGTAAAATTATTGCTATTTTCTTTACATTTTACTCTCGGTTTTCATGCGAATCGTCGTCCGTCCATTATGTTGCAGCGAGTTGGGCGGTCGTACTGTATGTCGTCTTTTGGTGCGCGATGCAGCGGGCGAAAGCGAGAGCACGTTGCTGCATGAAACTGTTCCTCAATGGGTGACCGATGTTGTTATCGAGAAGACGGCTCCTAAGTTTTTAAAAATACCCTTCTTCTTGCAACCTCATCCACAAATGGTTAAGCCTGAGCGTACAAAAAAGGTTTAATTGACTTCAAATTTCCGGCCCTTCACATTTGTATATATTGTAGAATTTCTTCTATCCGCTAAACAGGATCGTTTGGTTGCCAATGAATTCATTCAATGTCGCAAAGTGTGTGAACATGTTTTAGAGAAGGTTTTGGGCGCAGAGACTACTCCTAGTGGGGGCGGTGGCGGCGGCGGCGGTGGTGGTGGTGGTGGCAATGCATCTAATTCATCGCAAAATAGTCAAAGCGATGCCAACTCCGAGGGCTCTCAGATACCTGCAGAAGATCGAATTGAGTTGTGGTGCAACGATGTGGTACGTGATAAGCGCTCGAGCTACACAACCTTCCGCCAACTTTTAATATAAAATTCCGTTCTATATCTCTTGCCTAGATTGTTGATCCCAATATGGACTTGCGTACTGTACGTCATTTCATATGGAAACAGTCGTCAGACCTTACTTTCCAATACAAAACGAAGCCAAATTTTAGTTACGATGGTAAAATATGAGAATTTTTAAAATGTTTTTTTTAAAGTTGTTTAGAAACAATCACCAAACCAATTGGGCTCTAGCATATAACCACATACTATACACAAACATCCTCAAAACCAACAACAACAACAACAATAACAGCATCAAAACCCACAAACATACTGAGAAAGTTGACCGAAATACAAATAACAATATTAAAATATGCATTTTTGTTTTCATAGAATGTTGTTATTATCATTACGGATTTAGTGATAGTGATTAATGGCGATGAAGAGAGAGAAAGAGACGGGAGAGAGACAGAGCGCATTTAGAAAAAAGAAAACTTACAAAAATGTTAAAAACATTTATTTTTATTAATTTAAACGTGTATTATATTTCATACGAACCAGCTGTAAAAAAAAACAAAATTCATTGAAACGTCTTCTTGAAATTAATCATAATTAAGTGATTACGATTAAATGCAAACATAACGGCAATATGTAAGGCCCTGTTATGGGTCTCCACCCAACTACGCGTAATAGTTCACAACTTGGCTAATTCAGGTTGTGTTCAAGATAAGCACAGAAAAGCAGTTGACTAATGTTGAAGTTTAAGTCAATTTTATTAAGACTACCTAATTTCGGTTAGTTGTCCTTTTTGTAGTTGTGTTGTTGATCATAACAGGGCCCAAATCTGTTAAAATTGTTTTGACACATTGATTTATAAATCGGTTGAATATATAAATCATAGGCGGCGCTTGCATGTTATTTGCATATGTTTCAACAATCTGTTTTTATATGAATTGTTATAAACAATTTATTTTAGTACATAGTACGATATCATTCAATTATTAATACAAATTGTAGCTTTGGTTAGTATCGTAACTTGCTTCTCAATCATGTATTTTAATTATTGTATACAATATTCTCAAATTAACCTTTAAATTACCGCTCCAATATACTTTGTATTGAAATTTAGAAATGATTATATTAAAGTGACATAGAAATTCGAATGCACATTTTAAGTCCACCTATTTAATGAGGTATTTCATTGGTATTTAATTTTAAAGGTGGCCCACACGTGTAAATCGTAAAGCTCAATCAGTAGAGTAGACGACGAAACGTGTAGATCGAAAATGAGCAAAATGTTGTTCGAAGAGACGGTTCCATCAGAACCGAAATTCTAAAGGCCCCCCAAAATAGAGGCAGTGTCGAACTGCCCAAAATAAGTATGTACATTACTCAGCGAAAATGGACGAAATACTTCGACAACACGCTAGACGCCCTTTTTTGTGGACTGGTTAGGGTTTCTTTATATAATTTCTCTTCACAGAAATTTATTACTTTGCGAGAACAAAATCTTCTACAGAGACAAACCATTATGAGACACACAGGATTATACTTTTAGAGAATAATTAATACGTGTCTTAATTCAGGATTAAGTATGGTGGGTTTTTTTTTAAGTAAAAGTGGCACCTACTGTTAACATCATCGTACAATATATTCTAAATTCACTTCATAACAAATTATATTTGAAAGCATTTTTGTGGTTAGCATTTAACTTATTATGAAAGCAATCATAAAGTAAACACTTAACATTATGCAGAAATTGTAAATAAAGTGAACTAAAAAAAGGAATTCTTGAAATTGCCTAAGTTAAGCGGCCAAAAGTTTCTCTTCAATAAAAGTGGAGAAAATAACCTCACTAAAGTCAAATAAAATTACCAGTAATAAGAAATGGCTATAAATTGATTGTTTTTAATATAAACGAAAATAACGAAAAGCTAACTTAAAAACTATCATATTTCTTTCTATTTTCCAGTAATATCCATCCCTTATTTTTTTAATAGCTTAATTCAGTTCGTAATTAATACTTTCATCAGTTCGTAGTTTGTAATTTTGAGGTTGTTTTTTTTTTTAAACCATATTTCTAATCTTTCAAGCTATGAGGTGAAACGATGTTTTTCCATGGTATATAAAACAATTTTTAAATCGGCTTTTAATGTTTGTGGTATGCTAAAAGCATCGATAATATCGGGTGCCCTGTAAATTTTCTTCACAATGTTCCAAAGGCAAGAATCACGCAATGAACGCACTGGCAGATGGATTGTAATCTGTCGGCGACAGGTAACCAGTTGCGATGGGTTTCGTGGATTAGGTGTAACATATCTTTTTGGCCAGTATGTATAACTGTGTCCCACCTGCATCCGTTCACCCGAGAATTTGTCGCAAAAAACCCATGGATGTGTTTGGTAAGTGTCCACTTTCGAACTGAGGCCGGGTTGTAATGTTAAATAGAGTGACTTTTGGCCACGGTAATCAATCCAATACAAGTTTACATTCCGCTGTGTGTTGTTGACAAATAGCAAGTACGCCTCAATCAATGAAAGTCCAGAGCGAAGTTTATATTCGGCCCGATCTGGATTGAATAATTCCAAAGCCATAGTTTAAGCTGCGTTGACGTATTGTGTGCAGACATTCACATGCAGACGGCGTCCGATGTGTTAACAGAAGTTTTGACATTTGATTACTATCGAAAGTAGAGCGAAGTAAGGAGATGGCTGTCTGTATATCAATTATTGGAAAAGATGTAAGTGACTTTGGACAAGCTACCTGCTTATTTGGAAATGTTTGTGGTGGACCTTGCGAATCCGTAAAAAGTGATTTAAATTTGCGTTAAATCGACTTGCAAATGGTATATCAAACTAAATGGATTATTGTTCTATAAAGAAAAAAAGTGCAGCCAAGTTTGATAAGGGTGTTTCAGAGGTTTCGCTTTTTTTAAAAAAGGTGTTTCAGAGGTGCTGATTTCTGAATATTTGTATATTTAAAAATTTTTAATATCATACGAGTATAACACAATCATTTTTTATTATAAATTGATCTGTACAGAATGCTCCATTGTTTTTGGCTTCGACCGATGTGGATAAAGAATTAGAATTGCAATACAGAGTACACGCGGCGCTCGATGTTGTGGAGGAAAAATGCTCTCCATTGACAAAGGGTGCTTTGGAATCAAAGGAACTATACTTGGGTCTATTGTATGCAACTGAAACTCATAAAATGTAATAAAAACTTGCATAATTTTATCATTGGTATTATTAAAATGAAGTTATTTAATTACAGTTATGGCTTTGTAACAAATACGAAAATTAAATTTATAATTGTGGTGGATTCTGGAAATATCGCTCTTAGAGAAAACGAAGTCCGTTCAGTAAGTTGCCGTTCTGTTCATTTATTTTTAAAGAATTTTACTTTATTTTTGATGAATTTCAGATGTTTCGAAATTTGCATATTTTATATACGGATGCTGTATGTAATCCTTTTTATACCCCGGGAGAAATGATATTGTCCAAGTGAGCTACACTCTGATATAAAAAAACAATTAACCCACGTATAATACGGTAGTTACTTTCAAAAATTTGTTACGTAAAACTGTTTCAAAAGAAACGAAGAAGAAATAAGTATAGTTTTGAGTAAAATTTTTATGAAAAGTATAATAGTATTATTTAGATAATGTTTTGTTAAGAATTCTTTTTAAAAACTCATTTTAATTTCTTTGTTTGGGAATTTGCATCGATCGGTGTTGCAAGAAGTATTCCCCGATTCTTCGATCGTGTTAGAGTGAAACCGTTCATTTTCTATAAGGCGTTTGTTCCTTAATTCTGGAATCGTATTTGAAACCGTGTCCCAGAAGTACCGTGTTGTGCGGGGGTTATTTGTACTTTTTATGAATTTAAATAACTTAATATGCTTATGATAAATATCTATAAAATTTTTTCAGGAAATTCGACAAGTCAGTTTTTAAAATAATGAATAGCAACACATAGACTGTTCTATTATGTACTGCAAATTACTAAAAAACCGTAAATATTAATAAAATTCAAAAAAAACTGAAAAAATTGTCATTATTGAAAAAAATTGGCTTTTCTTTATTTCTACAATTTTCTTAGTAATATCTAAATGAAGCGAGGAATGATCGCTCGCTTTTTAGTAATCGTTTTCGCTATACGCCCTCGCATTTTTCTGCTTTTTTAGAAGATGTATCTCTCATACGATGTCGGCCAACACATTACATCCAGGTAGACGGGAAATTTTTTTATAAACTTTTCGCATTCATAATTGTGATCACTATTTACAAAATGTGTATAAACACCGAGTTTGAAGAGGGGCCGTTGGATTTCATTTTCTTTTGTCTGCCCCAAAAAATTAGAATAAAATTTTAAAATCATTAAAATCAACAAAATCCCGGAAATATTGTCCAAGTAGAACCTCTGATTACCTCTAAATCAATATGAAAATTCAACGGTTCCGTCTCTACACCGGTCGTAATGTGTACATGGTAGGGCGGTTGGTATTTGCTCGGGGTTTGCAATAAATCCTTTACGAATGACCAATCGCTGATCTTTGCCCTATCCAGGGCTTGAAAGTAAAGGCCCATATATCCTAAGGTCTCCAGCTGAAATTCGAAACGTGTCCTGAGTGTGGTCGCATTAGTGGTGACACTCAATAGCGTGAGTTTTGGTGGTTTCAGTTGTTGCCGCGCAGATGTTGTCGGTAGCCAAACATTTTGTAGGCGTGTCTGATTCCATCGCCGATACAGCACCGGCAATCCGCACATCATAAACTTTTTGCAATAGTTTGCAATGCTGCTCATTGCGGTGAAATTAACGGCAGCTAAACTTGGCAGAAATGAGAGAATTGTTGAGTTAGAATTTTGGTATGTGTGTGTGCAAAATGGAGACAATGTATCACCTTGAAATGGGTCTTGCTTGCGTCGATCCATAAATTCAAAAAGGTAACCAGTTTCATCGCGGCTAATGGATTTATCATATTCATAGAAAACACGGCGAACATGCTGCTTGCGGAAAATATGGCATTTTAATAACTTAAAAAACCTGCAGCAGCTCGAAAGAACTTACAAAGGCCTGCACCCGGCCCACATTGGTCTTAGGTCGGTAGGGAAAGCCCAAAGGTGTCAAGGCAATTATGAAGAAGATAAGAGTGATTGCCAAAAGAGAAAACAATATGGTTTTGGGCTTTCGAAAGATGCTTAATATTGGTATCTGAAAGCAATAATAAGTAATGAAATTAGTAGAAGAAAGTTTAACGACGGTAACATAGGTCGAGCAAATTTCAAACTAGACCCGAAATTCGAATTCGCATCCTTGATATTTCTTCATTTCATTAGGTTTTCGAGATATTCCACCATCTCAAAGAGTGGGCATTATTTTTGTTTTGCTTTGTTTGAGGTTAAGAATATAACCACAAATCTTAATCTTTCTTCAGACAACTTTTCATGGCATTCGAAAGAAATACGAATTCGATTTCAGTGCATTTTAGACGCCGGTCAGTCAAATTCAGTCGCCCTGCAAAGTTACTTAAATGTCAGTGGTACCAAGAATCCCATCGCCAGAACAGTGCCCAGGGCGGTGAGAGCGGCAATTTTGAGATCCGGATTATTGCCGCTGCCTGAACGTCCCATCACAGGAATTAGAGTAAAGAGGAAGAAGTGTGAAAGGTTTGTTAGATAGAGAAAGGGCAACATTTGACTAAAAATTAGTGGAAGGATCCAGTAGTATCCTGAAAAGAGATTTTTTTGTAAAAACTGTAAATACTATTAATACTATTACAAATACTATTACTCACCTCGTTGATGCAAATTCGTAATGAAATTAATAACCATTGAACAAAGATAGAATAGAATGGAAATCAGCAATAAGTATGATGTACGAATGCCAAAAAATGTGCCGAGCAGACACAGTACGGTCAGTATAATGCAGTGTGAGTGGAGCACCAAGTGCAGCTTGAATGACTGTGATAGCTTGTCCTGGGAAAATGTACCGTAAAAGAGAACCGAATGACTATACTAATAAAGCGTGGAATTAATTCAATATATTTACGCAGCGACTGAAATTCATAAGCAGGAGTGTTGGTGCTAGTAGGCCGAAAGCCGATGGACAAGCGTATAAACCGAGCACAAACCACGTGTGCGTGAACCAACTCATGCTGTGATTTACACTATCGAGGAGGACGGCCACTAATAGCGGCAGGACGAAACTCAAGATGAAGCCAATAACATGCAAGGAGAAAATCAGTACGAAAACGCAGGTCACTCTTCGTACGGTCAGCGAGGCGGTACTAGCTAATCGCCAAATCGAGATACCTATCAACGTTTTAGCGGCTAGACAGACACATAAGTTCAATATTCGAGCCTGACTCTCGGTGTAATATACAAAGAAAAGTCCAACAAAATCAAAGAAGACCGCATGACCACTGTGGTGCTGTTTCTGAAAAAGTTAAAAGAGAGGAAGAGAGACAGAGAGTAGATAAAAAGAAAAGAAATAATGGTAATAACACAAATTAGCAAAATTTTAAACAAGAAATCGGTCTATATTTATATCCGCAGTTTTTTTATGAGCTGGATCTTACAAATTTTCCATAACTTATCCATAACCTTAAAAATAGGTTTTCGGTATAATCCTTACTTCGTGTCAGTTTGCCATGACACATTTTTGGGCTATGTTTGAGGTTATGTTTATATCCCGAAGGTACCCTTTTGGCATGAAACACGTTATGGTACCCGAAAGTATCATCCATTCCCTTCAAAATTTAATTTGGAGTCTTCAAAATATTTTCCTTCAAGTTTTTATCTTAATTATATAAGTCTATTTGTCGATATTCGGTATTGACGTGATAATACTCAATCGATTATTGAGAAAAATCCTATAATTTTGTAATTTTCTAATGCCAAAGCCGGAAGGTGATGGATCAATCGACCCACTTATTACTTTGTTGTTTTTTACCTGATACTTCTCTTTCTTGAGTCTTTACCTGATGGTAATTAATTTGAACCGACAATTTCTCGGAAAGAAAAGTTCATATTTCGCCGCTACTATTTTGTATTAATTTTCTATTTACGCTATATAAATGCGGTATAGCAGGGCGATGAAAAAAGAAGGGAGCTTCTCCCACTTACTCTCACTTACTTTGGGATTGATCAATTCGGGAGCATCGGCGAGAGAGCGCGCCAGTGACAGTATATTATCTCCAGTGTTTTGGAAGGTGCCACGTGGTATAATATTGGCTTTGTCAAACCTGGTGTGATAAATATAGCCATTGTGTGTGTGCGCGAAATCTAAGCCTGAAAAGGTTATTATCATTATTAATTTCGGTGAGCGTTCTTTTGTAATAGTATCGAGAGCGGACCTGGCAACTTTCCGAAGTTTTTCCAAATGCGAAAATCCGAATCCGACGGCATTATGTTAGCTTCAAAGAGTTCCTCTGCAGCGGTGGTGGCATAAGGATGTACAATATGTTGACTATAGTACTAGGAGAGAAAGGAAGAAGGCTCAGTTATAGGTAGTTACATACGAGTATATTGGGAAGGCTCATTAAGGGCTCATTACTTCTATAGTTTTTCTTCGAATGTCGATTACTTTTATTTGTACCTCTTTTGCAGTGAAGTATGTATGTACTCGTATCGTATGTATATCTCAGGACATAATAAACGGTAAGGCATTAATAGATCTTCTTACCTTCATAATCCATGGATAATTGGTAGTCGTTTGGAAGAGCAGCTCCTTATGTCCACTGCCGGCCGAGTCCAAATTTATGACTGCTCTGATGAAATGAAATGGAATGGACTTCTTAATGATGGCTTTGACTCATAATTGTGTACGTAATTAGACAGACACTTACCTACATTTGCTGGCCCAACGATGTTGCGTTATGAAACCATGAGATCCCTGCAAACCATTCTCTTCGGCACCGTTGAATAGGAAAACTATCGGATGTGACAGTTGGCGTCGCGTTGTGGCCAAAACACGCAACACCTCCAGCATAACAACCACCATGGTGCCGTCATCGCCAGCAGCCGAACTGCCTGGTTTCGAGTCGTAGTGACTGTTGACCAAAAGGTACGCCTGGCTGTCCGCACTATTCTTGGCACTGAATTTCACTGCCAAATTCTGGACACCGCGATACATGTTCACCATCGCAAAATGCTGAAAGTTACCGGAGACACGCTGTACATCCACTTCCAGTTGAAAGAGGTCCGTGTGCATGACACGACGTATTTTCTCGACTTCATCTAGTAGCAATTGCAGCGTGCGATTCTCTTTGCCATAGCTGCCGAGCACCTTGGTACCAATGGCATCGAAATCGGCCAGTATGCGTTCGGCACGTTCGGCGATGAACGCTTCGGGAGTTGTGGCAGCGTCCTCCAAAGTCAAACCAGTCGGCAGGTGGAAATGCATGGGACGTACGATGGCAAAAAATAACACTAGCCAGAAGGTGAGAAATCCGGGAGCCAAATACCAAGCAAAATTTTGTTGCTTATGGTGCTTTCTATGTTTTGTTATATTTGTTGTTTTTGCTGTTGCTGTTGTTGTCGTTGGAGGCATCTCGTCAGTCTTATTATCAATCTCCATGTTTCTATTATCAGTAGTTGGAATCTAAAGGAGAGATGATACATGATACTGTGTGTTTTTACAGTTTGTGTGTAAAATTACAAAATTTTTCTCTGCCATCTTTTTAGACTATGATCTTCATAACCATCTCGCACGAACGAACTCTCTCACTAAACTGAATTTAGTTTTGCAGACTAAACATCTTAAAAATAAATTGTGAAGAAAGTTCAGAATAGTTTTATTAGGGACTATTATCAGATATGATATGACGAGTATGATATTGTATTTATATGTACAAACAAACATAATCTTATATGTTTGAAAGTCAAATTGATGAAACAATTTCATTGCTTCCGGGATAAATTCTCGGATAATAGAATTTATATGTATATGTTTTGGCGATTTTGTATTAATTTGAATTGCTGGAAACTTCATAAAGTTGTATTACTTTTATGCAAAGTTTCGGAAGCTATTTTCTTAAACTATTAACTCTTTAATATCAGTCTAAAAGGTATTATGTATACATATTATGTATACATGCATATATATTAAAAAAATACGACAAATACGACTATAAAAGATATACAAGAAAAATTGTATAATATTGTTATGGAACCGTTACTTCTGAAAAAGTTTCTAGAAGGTTTGGCAAAGGTTTTGAAAAGATTCTCTATCCTTTGCATAGACTCTTCGATTTAGAAATTAGGCCTGGCAAGAAGACCGAGTTTTGAGGTTTAATCGTAGGTTTTAAAAGGGATAAGAATTTTAAAATTGTATTTTTCTTATATTTACAAATTCTAGCGAGTTATACGTGTTCATAATTGATATATTAAACTGTCAAATTGACATGCCAAATCGTTTAAAGGCATTTAACAAAAAGTGAAGAAGTTGGGCGGACAAAGCAATACTCAATAAGTTTTGCCTTTTAGTTTATTTAATCCATTTAAAAGAGAAATTTGTTTTCAAATATAAATCGTTGGAGTGCCGAAAATTGGTGGCAATTTTTAGATTTAGATATAACAGTTTTTATGAGAGAATTTTATAATTAATTTTAAATTAATTTTAATAATCTTAAATTAGGGTCGGCACATTGAAAGAGATAACACCATTTTCTTTGCATTACCTTCCATTTTTCCAAAACTTTGGAACTTACTTGTTTTTCTAACTACCCGCACCGTAAAATGAAACCATCGGCTAAGCTTCATTGAAGCTTAATAAAGAAATTATGAAGAAATGAAGCATATTTCTTCATCTATGTCGTAAAGCGAGGTACGAGTATACTCGTACGTAAGGAAGAACTTCATCTTAACATCATAATATAAGAACTGTATGCATGGAATTGACTCGTCGATTTGACTTTTTTCTAAATTGCACGAATTTTTGTTTTATCTAAATAATAAACTTGCCGTTGTTTTATAATGATTGCGTCGATAAAATAAGGTTTCGGTGACGGCTTGTTGTTTTACTTAAGTTATAATTTTCGTAGCAATTAGTAATTAAGGCATTATGCTAATATCTAAAAGTATTAAAATTATATGAGTCTAATCTAACTTTTTATACTGATTGTAAAGATATATCGTAATGTATATATATATATGTATGTATTTATATTGAAGCAATTAATATTGATCGGTCCAAAGTTTAAAGTTCGGTTATATTGATTTGTTTAAAGTTCAGCAGCAGTTATTACGTAAAATAAGGAAGTAATATAGAAATTTGAGACCCATTTTTCCTTGTTTTGATGGTTATAATAATGGAATAATAATGAAAAAAGTCCCACAGAAAAACAATAAAAAGCGTGGAAAGCGAGGCAGGTATATATCGCACTATATAGGCACCAGTATACTTGTACCACTGTATATATTATAAATTGATGTTTCTGTTGAAGTTTACATTTAAAGTCGCTGAAAAATTTTTGTTTTTTTTAGGTTGTTTCCTCGCCACAACTTAAAGGAAGAAAACCGCAAGGTGTGCATTTTGCACATTTTTACTCACCTTATTGAACGAATGACCTAATAATTATATTAAAGTTCAGTGCACGCTGCATTTTTTGACAATTTTGCACCTAGAATTCATATAATGAGTAATGATTTGTAGGTATGAGAGTTTTTAATTAATATCGCGTAGAATATACTCGTATGTGTTGACATGTGGGATGTTCACATGATGAGGAGTGCACTCTACTGATTATTTGCTCCTCTCTCACACAATAAATCCTCTACTCTCTCTCTCTCTGGGGCCATGTTTGCATCTCAGAAACCAGCTGGACATACATACATATGTTTTAGCGTTATTAAAATCGTTAATTAAAATCAGAATTAATCACTATAATTAGAATTAATCATTATAAAAAATAAAGGAAAAATTGTTTAAAGACTCCGAATTAGAATGTCTTCAGCTGCAACAGTTTTTTTAGCTTCAGCGGCTGCTGCTCGTCAAAATGGTGCTGTCGCTTAAAATATGTCAGAATAGTTTTTAAAATTTTGTGGAAGTGCGAACACATAAAATGATTTAATGGTATTGTTATTAATTATGGTTTTAAACAAATAATATAATATCAGTATTTGATAAAAATAACAAAATGCTAATACAGATGTTAACTGCATCGAACAAACATACAGATATTATTTAATTTTTCAAACAATTTGCTTGAAAGTAAGAGCAATACGAGTATTTATAACTTTGCGAATAGGATAAAAATAGAAAATATATGTACATATATTATCGCAATTATGATGGTTCCAATTAAAGTCAAATCGTATCTGAAAAAATGTCATATTTGTTATTAAAAAAAATTCTCAAGAAAACAGAAAAAAGTAAAAGGCAGTAAAGCGTACAAGAAAAATAATAAGTTTATGGGCTCAACAATTTTATTGATAACCTTATTTTGGCAACGAACCCATTACGAACACGAAGAACACCATATACCATTCAAACATTAATAAATAAATTTCCAATTTATAAATTTATCGTATTGTATGTTTCATACTGATAAAATAGAGCAAGAAACAATTTTGCTTATCTTTGTCAAATTAATAAATTTGTTTTGTTTGTTAATCAGTTTTTAACAAAATACTACTAGAGTAACCCACGCCGACTAAAGTAAATCAACCAAATTTTAAACTACGAGATTTAAATTAATAAATTCAGTAAATTTAATATACAAAACTCGTATAGTTTCTCGTTGAGAAGCTCTGCCGACTTAAATCCGATTTTGAATTCGAATTTAATCAAAAGAAGGCATCAAGTTTTCAATATATATTCTGTTCTTAATGTGAGAACAAAAGGACTTGGACTAATTGGTATTTTTGAGGCACTGTTACATCGCAAGATAACTAATTCTACTCTCTGTCGATTTTGAAACGGTGATTTAGGGAGAGTTTTGTGTAAGAAGAGTATATAATGCAACATAACCTCAAATAAACTCAAATAAACAGAAGAGTATATCATGCAACATAACCTCAAAACCTGACGATATAAAATAACTGCCTGTCGGAGTTAGATTCAGAGGGAGAGTTTTGTGTAAGAAGAGTATATCATGCAACATAACCTCAAATAAACTCAAATAAACAGAAGAGTCTATCATGCAACATAACCTCAAAACCTGACGATATAAAATAACTGCCTGTCGGAGTTAGATTCAGGGCATCAAAATCCACCGAAACTATGTAGTCCAGTTTTTGGTTCAAAATTTTGTTGGCATGTGAAATTTTTTGTCAGTTTTTTGATATTTTTTATTTGTTTTTTTAACTTTATTGCTTGCAAACGATATTAAAGCAATACTAAATCATACGATATATAGCGTGCTATAGCCAAGCACTCGAGGTACGGGTATAAATGCTTTATAACGTTAATTTTATTTGAAATTAAAATTAGAATGAGATAGAGAGTATCAGAAAATTTGTTCGATATTTTGAGTCAATCGATATTGAATCGATTTTTATAAGTACAAACAATATCTAAGGTAAACTCGTATATACATACTTGTATATATTTTATAGTTTACTATTTTACTTTATTGTATTTATTTAAACATTTTGGTATAAGAGATAATTTTTTAATATATTGTATAGGTATACATATATGTAAGTACATATTTATTAAGTAATTTGTTTTAGTAAGTGCGTATTTTTATAGCTTCGAAATAGCTTTGAGGAAAAAGTTGAACAGTATCATAGTAAGCTTCAACCAGCCTAACGCTCTTACTTGTTATACAATAATATTAATTTAAAATATCGACTAAAGCCTGTAGTCAATATAATAACTCTAAACATTTTGTTATTCAATTGGTTATTCAACCTTTTTTATAGCATCGAAGTAATTTAGCATTATCGATGGAAGTAATAAATTAAATCAATCGATGGAGGTGATAAATTAGATTAAATCGATCTGCTGCGATAGTGTCAAAGTTTAAGTTTAAGTTTTGTACAATTTCTATAGCAAATACCAAAATCAATTGTTGCTATTGTTGGCCCTTGGCAACACATTACAAATGAATTATTAGTTCATTCATACCGTTTTAGAAAACCCAAAAACTCTAACCGAATTAGAGCTTATCATTTTTAAAGAAATTAAAATATGAGAGTAATAAAATAAAAGAGTAATAACAACAAAATTCCAAGGCAAAACAAAAATATCATGGTATATTTAAAAAAAAATTAATTTTATAATAAAAGGGGATGGTCAACCAATGAGTTGTTGATCTAACACCAAAAGGCATAATTACTGCCTAAAGAATTGATTGAGATCAGTGCATGTGCAGAACTTGAACGTGTTCAACGAGCGATCGCCATCGCTGCCGCGTAAGACGACAGGAAACAACTTCAGAGCTATAGTGGCTCTTCGATAGAGCCGAAAGAGCCAGAGCAAGGATCGTGTGGAGCATTTAAACAGAGTCAGTTCACAAATCAGAAGGCACAAATCTGTAAGTAAACGCAACTAAATGAGAAAGGGCGTTGTAATATTAAGTAAAAATAGACTAAAACGCAGAGAGTGAGAGTGGGAGAGAGACGGTTTGGCAGAGAGACCGCTCTCTTGTAAGTGTTTGAGTATACGCTCTGTTAGACAATGTGCCCACTCTGTATGAATGTTTTCATAAGTTGACGGATCTTGGAGGTGATCGCTTCACAGTTGCCTTGCAGCTGATTGCGTTGTTTGTTCTGTGTTAGCAATTTTTGATATTACATTTAAAAATTTAAAAATGACAATCATTCTGTGAGAAAAACTATTTTTAGTTAACACAACGTCGGTGATTGTTGGTGCATCTTAAATTGATAAAAACAGGCCGACGGAGTGCAATTCAATTAATTGTGGCTGAAAGAACTTGCACAAACCCAAAAGTGGTAGAGAAGATCGAAATAAAACAGAAAACTTAAGTGTATCGTATCAAAGAAAAGAAATTGCCTAAAAAGAAATTATTGTGAAAATTGCATTAGTTATACTTTCCTGAAGAAAAGGATTTAAAAATCCTCAATCCAGTGAGTTCTAAATGTTCTAAGCTTACATGACAGTTTAATGACAGTTAGGAAACTGCATTAATTGGCGCGTATCGTGCGCGTATTTAAGTATATTAAAAAAATAAGTATTGAAAATAATGTTGAAAAAAATTTGGATGCACATTTTTCAGACGGACTTTAACTGAAAAGTCCATGGCATGGATTCGACATGGATTTCGAAACGATATCATCGCTACTGAACCCTGTGTGAATTTGTCAGATTGTCTTCCTTTTTAACTTGTCATCGAATCAACCTTCGTCTAGTTTTTACACTAGTTTTTATTCTAAATAACCATGATATTTTTGTACTTTGCTACTTTTACAATTTTTTCTCGCTTTCTCGCATGAATCAATTGAAATAAATCTTAATAAGGTTTCCTTAAAATCATTTGTTATTCTCCCTTCTCTTGCTGCTGTTGTCATTGTTGTTTTTGTTTGTTTTTTTGTGCTCGATAATTTCTTCATTTGCTTTCAATATAAACAAACGATTTAAAAAAAAACCACAAGTACAGCGATAGCATAACTATCTATCGTATAACAACAAGAACAATATTAACAAGAACAACAACAACAACAGCAACAACAACAGCAACAGCTTCAAATAAACAAAGTAGCAAGGTATTGCTGTTGTTGTTGCTTCTGTTGTCTCACCAGCTGGATTCTTAGGTTATTGACTTGATTTCATTTTTATACCCTACACCCGAAGGGATGAGGGTATATTCACTTTGTTCTTCCGTTTGTAACGCATTAAAGGAGGCGTGGCAGGTATAGAAAAGTATATATATTCTGGCTCAGAATCACCTCCTGATTCGATTTAGCCATGTCCGTCCGTCTGTCTGTCTGTCTGTCTGTCTGTCTGTCTGTCTGTCTGTCTGTCTGTCTGTAGAAATCACGATTACAGGAGAACGAATAGAGCTAACGCCATAAAATTTGGTACGAATATTCTTTGTCACCATAGGCTGTTTGGTATTGAAAATGGAGAAAATCGGTCCAGTGCCACGCCTACTTTTTATAGAAAGTATGAATTTTCCCGTGCTTTTAGCACAATTTCTCAGCTTGTAGAGCGAGTTTAAAGCTAAAATGTCATTCCTGAATTAATGGTCTCAAACTTAAAGACATTCCCAAAAATGGGCGTGGTCCGCCCACTGGCGACGAAAATCACGATTAGAGAAGAACGAATGGAGATGTAGTCTTGAGATTTGGCACAAATATGCTCTTAAAAATATTCTAAAAAATAATAATAAAAGAAAAAGTTATCTCACAGAAAATGGGCGTGACACGCCCACTGGTATACCATACCATATAATGAGGTGTTTGTTAAGAAAAGCGGTGCTGTAAATGAGTTAATATATCAAAATTTACTATCTGTAAATTAAATGAAAGTGGGCGTCACCCGCCTACTTTTTATCGTAACTTCGACAGATACGGGTGTAGGGTATATAACCTTCGGCCAGGCCGAAGTTAACGCCTTTACTTGTTTTTTATTTCTTTTAAAGGTATCGTGTTATTGTTATTGTTTGTTTTTTTGTTATTGTAAACATGTAATGGGTTGGCAGCCGTCGTAACACCTTTTTTCCAACGATGTGGCAGCATCGGGAGCTCTTTCTACCAGCTTCTTTTTACCGTCAATATCACTTTCAGTCACATTTATTGAGATACTTGACTGCACGCAGTTGATGTTGTTATTTTTTTAGATTTTTAATATTCTTGTTGTTGTTGTTGTTGTTGTTTTTGTTGTTGTTGTGGCTTCCTAAAGTATTCACATTGTTTACTACGACAAGCAGACGCTGAAGCCAGAAGCGAGGAGACTCGTTTCTTGTAGAGATTTTGTTTGATTGTTGCGCTGTCTGTTGATGCAAGAATCATTAAAAAAGGCTTTATACAAACGCTATCTTTTTTTTTTTTTTGGATGTCTTTAATTGTAAAGAGATAGATTTAATAGCAGCAGAAAGTAATTCTTATGAAGTTGAAAAACTATTTACGCTAATGATTTTATTTGACTACATAAATAGTAAATTAAGAAAAAGTAAAGCATTTTTTGAAGTACATATTTTAAAAAGTTGAAAAAATAATTACTAAATAATGATTTCTATTTTCCATAATATTTTTCTAATACAATCATGAGTATGTATGTAGTTTTTATTGTTTTCTTTAGTAGCTATTTTCAAAGAAAATATTGTAATAAAAAAAGATTTAATTTCTTATCAAATGCCACTTTTTTATGTATAAATCTTTTCTGCAAAACGAAAGTAACACCTTCTTCCGGACATGATTATGTTGTGCTGGAGTCCGTAGAAATGGCAGATAAAATAAACCTTGACTTTGGTTGGTGAAACTTAAGCTTTGACGGCGAACAAATCATAGTACCTATTTTGATAAGAATATTATAACGAAATTCAAAGAGTTTCTTCTATGAATTCATCAAATATGTGCTGTTTATAAATTAAAGAAAAAAATTCTAAGAAATGCACCACTTTCATACCCATACACACACATACATACATGCATACGTAAGTTTAAAATACTTTCTCGTAGGCGCGCACGCATACACCATAATTTGCGTGCATAAAAAGTATGTAATTCAATTCGTCGTGAAAGAAAAAATGGCACAAGAAGCAAATAACACGTTTTTAGCATTAATCAAACTGTCACGTCTGTCTGTGTGAGTGTGACTGTCAGACTGTTGCGTCTGCCAAACGAGGTTTCGAGTGTTTAAGTATACAAATCTTGTGGAATCTAAAAATGCCTCAAAGCATTTGAAATGTATTCAAAGGTACATAGAATACTTATGTAGGTACCTTTGAATACGATATAAAAATCGCATTGAACTTTCGATGTTTGATTTCTTTCTGGTTGGAAATAAAAAAATTGTAATTGCGCTGTGAATACATAAGAAATTATTCAAAAGCAATAACTAACACGCTTAACACTAAGCCATGATGACATACGCTCTAAAAATGGGCTTTACAAAAGCTTACATAGGTTTGCTGTGCCTTGAGGGCTGCGCTTTCTGAAGGATTGTTCAAAAAGTGCCATTAATTTCAAGTGTTTACTCATAGAAATCCATAGCTTTCTGCATTCCGATCTGATCAAGCATGCTGCTGCTGCTGCTGCTAATGGTTCCTAAAGATCCGGTTACTCGAGCTGCACATACGATATATTTTTGAACATTTTTGAATAAAAGTCGAAAATACCAAAAAACGTATACTCGTACATGTTTAATTGCTAATTTATTATTCTATTATTTTTCTTCATTATTTCTTAAAAAAATAAAAATAGCTTTGAATTCAATCAATCAAAAGTAATGGACACAAGAGACAAGTATTTCATTTTGCAAAATATATTATCATTACCTCAATTTTAATCATGTCATTTCTTATTGGAGCAGAACAATAATAGTAATTTATATGAATTCATATCTACAAATAATAATTTAAATTAAAATTTTTTTTTTCAATTTTAATCTATCTTTAGAAGGCGCCAAAAAGATTGAAATACTTGCAGGAGAGAGTATCTCTCTCTCGGGGAGACAGCATGTACAAGTGTGTCTCTCGAAGAGAGTATATCGCAGCATACCCAGTGGTAAAATGTCATGAATATCATCGATGATGTCTTAACGAATTTTGTGCTATGTATCACCTCGGATCACGTATATTGTCTCTGAGAGAGAGTATGTACAAGGGTGGCTCTTGAAGAGAGTATGCTTCAAGAGTGGAAGTTACCCAGTGGTAAAGAGCCATCAATATTATCGATGATATCTTCATGAATTTGTGCTCTCTTTCACCTCGATTCACACTCCTGTTTGGAAACGATACGTTACAACGGGCCCATAAAATGAGTATTTATCATCTTCACTTGCTTTATACACTTATAGTGATGCTCACAAGCGAAATTTTCTAAGATTTTAGCATTCTCGTTCTCTGTTCTAGCACCTCAAAAAGCTTCTCTTCCCTCGAAAGCTCGTTTCGGTGTCTTGTCTCCACTGAGAAAACAATATTCCAGATGTGGTCTATACTTCGGGTTCTATTAACAAAATCAGAAAGAAATCTGAATTCCTTAAAAGTCCTTGCCACTTTTACTAATGAGTTACCTTATCGTGACAAAGGAGGACGACACGATCTCTCTAAATAAATAAACTTCACGAGCTGCATATAAAAATTAAATTAAAAAATTTTAGGCTATTTGGAATAACATTTTCTGTTTTTCCTCAAAATCAATGGACGATATTTACATTTTCTTTGGTGTTTTGACTGTTTCAAGTGGTCGCTCTATATTCAACTCAATTCCATTCAATAAAATTACAAAAGCTCTTGTCTGCTAAAATTGCAAAACAGCAATTTATTCATAAGCAGCTGTATAAAATTTATTAATATTCTTTAGTATTTCTCTAGAGCATAATTTCTCTAACTATGGTACGCCATTAGCCATTACCGCGGGTCCACAAAACAATTTCGACATTAACTTATTGAGCCATCAATTAAGTCTTCAGAACGCCGTTAAATGCGTCTGTCTGTGGAAACCCCGATTGCGGGAGAACAAATAGAGAAATTAACTTGAAATTTGCCCCGAATATTCTTTGTACACTGTCAAAGGCTTTTTGGGATTCGAAAAGGAGAAAATCGGATTAGGGGCAAGCCGCATAGTTTTATAGTAAATATAAAAGCATCCGCATTTGGAGCGGATGAATTTCTCAGCTTGTATGCAGTACGAATCTGAAGGTCAAATTTCATTGCTGATTGTATCGTATTGTTGAAAGTGATCACACAAAAAATGGACGTGACACGCCAACAATGGTGTGCTATATTTGCGGAGTTTATGGACTCCATTTATGTTTATTGAGAAAAGCTATGCTGTAAATGAGAATAGATCAAAATTTACTCTTTGTAAGAAGCGTCACCCGACGACGACTCATCATCGATTCGACAGAATTCAGGTGTAGGATGTATGAGTTTTTGGCCAGACCGAAGTTAACGCTCTCACTTGCTTTTAATATACTGTCACACTTCAATTGTGAACATGTACGAAACGAAACTACCCTCACGATTTATTGTGTGATGTGAATATTTTGCAAGTTCAAATATTTTTTTTATTAAATTAATATAAGTATGCAAGAATTTAAAGCATTTAACACAAAATTTGTAAAGATAAAGCACAACTTTTTTTCATAACCACTCAAAAACAATAAAAACTTTGTACAGTATTAATGAACCATAAGAGAAAGAAATACAAAAAATAATCTCAATTTGAAATAAAAATCACTTCATGTAGACAGACGATAAGTTTTTATGTTTTTATTTTATTTCTTTTATGAATCACACAGAGTGAACAAACTTTCCTCTCGCAACGCCGCCTTCGCCCCAATGCGCTGTGTTAATTGAAATGTGGGCGGATGCTAGAGCATAACGTAAGGGAACGTATGGGTTAACGAATTGACGGATTAGCGCCGCGGCGCGCCGGCTGGCCGTGCACTAACAACAAGCGACGATGTATTAAGAAAGCGATAGCAATTACAGTTTTGTTATAAGCGTATGTGTGTTTGGATGTGTGTGTGTGCGTGTTAGTGTTAAAAACATTCACCCCTTACTTCGATGCAATTGCATCAAATGCACAACAACAACAACAACAACAGCACAGTCAATAGTAGCAGCAGTATATCAACAACTTTTTACTCAGTGATAGAATTACATTTAATAAGAAATGTATTATCAGTCGTTTGGCAACATTGCAGTGTTGATGTTGTTGTTATTGCTGTTGTTGTTTATGGTTGTTTACGTGGGTGTTGCTGCATTTTGATTATTTTTAACTACGGAGCAGAGAAGAGACAACGCTTTCCGTCATCTGACGCGAAATGACAGTACAAACACCAACTCGCCGTGACAGCCGGCGGCAACAGGAAGCTTGTGGGACTTATATGGTGTTTACCAAACACGGATTTAAATAAATAAATCAAAAATTTTGTTTGGATTTACATTAATGCTAAAGTTAAGATAAATCTAAGTTTTCGTTTGCGTTAACTTAAATCCAAATCTTGGATTTATCTTAACTTAAATCCACATTTACCACTGGGCAGGTAGAAGAGCAGAGTGAGAGAGCGTTTTTGCCGGCTTTCGCTGCGATTGCCAGCCAAAGCACATTGCGGCAGCGGCAGCGACAGCATCTCTCTCTCGCTGTTCAGCAAAGTACATTAGAGCAGCGACAGCAAGTTGGCTATTTGTTTTTGTATTCTGTATGCCATTTTCTCGTCTTTAAAGCGAGCTTACTCTCCGTATATTTTTCAATACAGTTTGTCGGATTTTCAGTGAAAAGTGGCAAAAAGAGTGGAAAAAAGAGAGTTTTTCTTGCTGCCGTAATAGAATCTATTTTTCAGGGCAGCGGCAGCACCCATAAGCCTCTACATAATTTCTGTGTGCTGTCGCTGTCGCTGCCGCTGCCGCAATGTGCTTTGGCTGTGTGTTGTGTTTCTACTGTGAAGGAGCAAGCCGAGAGAGTCAGACGTTAAGACATGTTGTATGTTGCCATATTGTTGAAATTTTGTATCTAAGACCTACTCAAATGTCGTCTCGACAGCTTTTCGAGTTATCTGGCCCGGTTGGTGTTATTGATGATATCTGAATTACTCAGTAAATTTTAAGCTCTAAGTAGCTCATTTCTGAGCACAAAAGCGATAGTAAAGCAGTTTAAATAAGATTCCATCGTTTCTACAATTTATAATTCCAAGCCTTCGGGGGTTTAGTTTCTTAAAAGATCAGTCAAATTTTGTAGGCATGAGTACATATTTAACAATTTCTTAAATAGTTCAAATGATTCAAAACTCTCTCTCTCTCTCTCTCTCTCTCTCTCTCTCTTTCTCTCTTCCTTTTTTAGAATACATAAAAATCCGTGATCTGTGGCTTAAATCAGCCAACCGATGCATTTAAATATGAAATCCAAATACGAGCATCTGAAAATCATTTACAATCGCAGCAAATTCGGCTGGTACTGGGCGCCTCTCTTCATCGCCTTCTGGTGTCTGCTCTTCTATCTGGTTGTCATCCCAAGCTATCATTCCTTTCCCGACACCTTAACCGCTGCCGATGAGCCCACCAAACCGGAACGTTTTATCGGCGAGCGTGCCGAAAATACGTTATTGCGCCTGACGAAAATCGGGCCCAGGGTCGTGGGCAGTGCGGCCAATGAGCAGGCAGCACGTGATTTTCTGCTTATCGAGCTGGGTAAGATCAAAGCGGAGGCACGGCTGGATCTATACGATATCGAGGTGGATGTACAGATCTCCTCGGGCAGTTATGTGCTCTGGGAAATGGTGAATATGTACCAGAGCATACAAAATGTCGTGGTGAAGTTGAAGCCGCTGAAGTCGCCCAGTAGCTCCAATTGCAGTTTGTTGATCAACAGTCATTATGACACGGTACCAGGCAGCTCAGGCGCCGGCGATGCGGGAATAATGGTTGCCATCATGTTGGAAGTACTGCGAGTTATAGCGAAGAATGAGACGCCTTTGCAGCATTCGTTGGTTTTTCTATTCAATGGAGCTGAGGAAAATCCCTTGCAAGGATCACATGCCTTCATTACCGAGCACAAGTGGGCACAGGGCATTAGGTAGGTGTCGTTTAATTTGAGAGAGAGGGAGAGATAATTAAGAAAACTCGTATTAATTACTGTAGAGCCTTTATAAATTTGGATTCTGGTGGTAGCGGAGGACGCGAACTTCTCTTCCAGTCTGGACCGAGCAATCCGTGGCTCATGAATGTGAGTTCACCTCATTTCTTTCGGTGCATCCGTTTCCGGTTCGTGCTAAATTTCACTCACTTACATAATTTTCAGTATTATGGGGCCCATATTTTGCATCCTTATGCCTCTACGATCGCTGAGGAGATGTTTCAGTCCGGCTTTGTTCCGTCGGATACGGACTTCCGAATTTTTCGGGACTTCGGAAATATTCCCGGTGAGTCGAAAATAAGTCGGAGAAGCGGAGAAGACATTTTTTTTTATTCAAGCCTTTGATTTTGTTCACACCAGGTTTCGATATGGCCCATACCTTCAACGGTTACGTTTATCACACCAAATACGATCGCTTTAATCTTATACCTCGCAGAACTTACCAGCTCACGGGCGATAATGTGCTCTCCTTGGCAAAGGCTTTGGCGAATGCGCCCGAACTGGAAGATCCAATTGTAAGTTTAAAATTTAGACCATTTGTTAGTAATTTACCACGCCTGGTATTACAGAAACACTCCAAAGGCCACACGGTGTTTTTCGACGTTCTGGGTTGGTTTGTGGTTTACTATTCTGAAGGTACCGGCTTGATAATAAATGTGGTGGTCTGCACTATGGCTATTGTTGCAATCTTGGCCTACATTTGGAACATGGCCCATCAGACGGGCATGTTTCGTCGCCGCATTTTCGCCAAGTTTGGCATACTGTTGGGCATTCAGCTAACTGCGGTGCTGGTCTCGGTGCTGGTGACAGCGGCGATTATGGTAGCTATTGATGCGGCGCATCGCTCGATGCCGTGGTTTTCGAAAACCTGGATGATTTTTGGGCTCTACTTCTGTCCGATGTTTTATATTTTGGGCATCTTACCAGCCATGTATTTGAGCCACACGAAAGAGGTAAGACTTCATCACTTTAGTATGCTTTTCATTAGCATTATTCATAGGCTATTTCTAATTTCAGCACGGCCTTCCGCTGGGTTACTCCGTTCAACTAATCATGCATGCTCACTGCTTGATCCTGACCGTGGTTAGCATCGTCCTGATCGCTTTGGAAATTCGCTCGACTTTTGTAATCATAGTGAGCATAGGTTTTTATACGCTTTCTGTGTTGGTGAATATTGTCACCTGCTTCCACAAGCGCAGTAAGTGGACCACTGAGTGTCAATGGAGTGACGCACTGTTTTCTGTTTTTTCTTACAACATTCTTTCGCTTTTCTAGCGTTCCTCTGGCTGTTACCGCATATAATCTGTCAAGTCTTGCCATTCCTCTTCTATACCTACAATTGTTATGCTTTCTTTATAATCTTCGTTCCGGTTCAGGGACGTGATGGTGCTGGCAGCAATCCAGAGTTTATAATAGGCGGCTATACGATGATAGTAACCTTGCTGTTTGCGCCTTTTTTGGTAAATTGAAAAGGTTCAGCAGCAGCCTTCTATTTTATTGTTGTTTGATCCTTCTTCACAGGTGCCACTACTTTGTATATTTCGTAAATCGAAAACGATTATCTCCATTTTCGGTGTCATTTGTGTCATATTTATTGTCCTGACGGCCACGCCCGTAGCCTTTCCATTTGAGGAGAAAGTAGCTCCACAACGTTTCTATGCAGTGGTAAGATTTTCGCGCCGATTTTTGCGGCCACAACACTTGAATGCTCTCGTCTTTTTGCTCAATTTCAGCATACAACACGCACCTTCCACAATGGCGATCCTGACATGAGCGTCCGCCGTTCGGACTCAGGCTTCTATGTGGTGCCCGTCGATCGGCGCCCGAATACTATCGATGAAGTTTTCGCCAACTTGAACCTGACGAAGGCCACTACGGAGGATTGCGAGACAGAAGTAATGTGCGGGTACCCGATTTATAGTGCACGTTGGCTGGGTTGGCGGTACATACTCCATATTTCTCCGCCATTACTAAATAAACTATTTATTGTACCTATATTTTCGTCCCCAGCAAGCAGAGTTTCTGGGTACCCGGCCCGCAGCCGAATCGCGACGGTTGGCCCGTTATGAAAATCCTATCGAAGCAAAGCACCTCATCATCGACCATTGTTTTTAGTCTAGAGGTTTCCGGACCTGACCATATGAGCCTCTTCATACAACCTTTGCCAGATGCCAAACTAGTGGATTGGTCCTTTAACAAAGAACCATTGCAACGGACTTTTAAGCCTCCCTATTTCGTGTACTTCTCCTACGCATTGGATCCGACACCGTTACGATTTAATATGGAATTCGAGCGCAGTAGTGCGGAGTGGTCCGGTTCGACATTCGATCTGGCAGTTATTGGTCATAAAGTGCACCACGATATTAGCTTCACCGATGAATTTAGAGAGTTCGTGGGCAGCTTTCCCGAATGGGCTCATGTCAGTGCCTGGCCGAGCTCCTACGAAAGCTGGCGCCTCTAGCTGGCTGTGCTGTGAGAGGGCCAGAGGTTAACTACTTCGTTTGTTTGGGCTGTGTGCAACCTGATGCCATGCCATAGCTTTACAAACCATTACCAGTTTTGGAAAAGGGCGTACAATACGAATAACAGCAGCAGGAGCAGCAGCAGCAGCAACATATTGATTTTATTTTATTAGTTTTAAGTAACGATTTTTTAATTTATTTAATGCAACCAAATTGTGGTAATACGTTAATATGTATAATAGAGGACTGCATGAGACGTCTCGAATGATTCGAAATTGATTCGATTCGAAACGACTGAAGCCGTAACTGGCGGAGGCATATATGGTAATGTTTTGAGCAGTCACCGCTTGATTTGAAAGCTTGATGGAAGCATTTCAGACAACTCCTGAAACTTTGAAGACGTCTTGAACAAGCCTTCGAGACGTCTCATGCAGTCCTCTAAGGTCTAAACGAGTATAGTATACTAAACTCGTGTACGATACACCATAAATTAAATAGACTAAAACATTTCTAGTAACAGGAACTTTTATTGTTGTACCTAATATTGTTTTATATTCCGAAGTTGGCATTCGGTTTATTGCCTAACAATTAGAAGGAACGATTAATAGTTTACTTTATAAATTTATAAAGAGACTGGATTTTAATGCCTTTACGCCGATACGCCGCTTAGAAATACCAACTTTCAAAGAAAGACACGCTAGTGGTGGCATAGGCCCAGGTGGGAAAGCTCTGCAGGAAATTGTTGAACTCCTCTGTGTACATGGGCGTGTGATGCTGAAAATGTGCGCCGACTGCCAGCCGCATGAATTGGCCATAACCGTTGGTTGGCGTGCCCTATGATGATTTGATAAAAATTGTCAATTGTCAAGAGAGGCTGTCATCATAAACGTGTTCAAAAGCCTACCTCAACCACCAACCAGAAGTCCAATGGTGCTTCGACCATAGAATCGACGTGGTGAACAAAGTACGGGGGCTTGTTAGACTCTACAAGGACAGACTGCTCAAAGGACCAGTCGATCACTTTGTTATTGTCAAGAGGATCAATGAACACAACAACACGATCAGTCGAATGTAGGGTGAAATTGAAACGAATATGCGTCTGGTTTAGCTGTTGTTTCGAGAGGAGTGTAAGTGTGGTGGGTATTTCGTAGTGTGGTGGATTAGCGGGTATCCAGAGAGAGTAGTTCCTGGAAAATACAAGCGAATACATAGAGTATAAGTTTGAAACTTCCAAAAAGTTTTAAATAGTAAAAAACAAAGGGTGGCGCAGTACTTCCAATCCATCCAACGGGTGTTGTATAGCGGTAACCCACAGAAAATCTCCTGAGTACATTCGTCCTCCAGCCATTTCGATGGTAGAGCATTTTTAAATACTGTATCTGCAAGAGAAAAAATATTGAGGGTGTTTGTCCGGGTCGATGTTTTGAAAAGCTAACATACCGCCGAGTATGTGGTCTCTAGGATCCACGGTCTGTATGTAGAAACCGGAATCATTTTTCCGCACTTGTCCAAACTCGTCGTGGATTATGCGATTTGTGTGCTGAAAAAGGCAATAGAATTAGGGCACTTTTTTCGTCGTATCCCCGAGGATTCCTATTTACCAAAGTGTAAAACCTTTGAACAGCGACTTCTGATCTGAAGGGAAAACCGGCCGGTGTTGCTGCTATAATAACGAATATAATGGCGAGTACTCCGAACAAGGAGAACAAGGATTTGGATTTACGGAATTTATGCAGAATCGGTAGCTGAAATAAATATACAGTCTCGTTTGGGAGGTGCACGACCTAATCGTATGCCAGACTTACAATGAATCCGGCAAATTGGATGGCCATTACAATGGCGAAAGCAGCGATCAGAAGATCCGGTTTATTAGTGGGACCATCGCGACCCTGCATCGGCACAAAAACTTGCATAAACGTGAAGGTCTGATACGTGTAGAACCAGAATGGAATCAGTTGACAGAGTAGATGTATGGGTAAAGAGCAGGAAACTTTCCGAGACGTTGGAAAAGAAATAGCAGCTTAGATTAGATTAGAATAAAGACACTTTGTGCGAGGACTTACTTTTGCAAAATAGATGCGCCAAAAGGTTCAAGACCACTGAAACTGTGTAAAAGAACACGGCTATCATTACGAAGTAGGCGGCACGAAAGCCAAGACTGGTCAGGAGCAGGCAAGTAATGGCTAGAAGCAGGCAGTGAGCATGCATGAAGCAGGAAATGGTGTTATCCAGCGTCATCGTGGTCTAGTAAAAGTAAAGTAGTTGTAAATACGAAGGACTAAAGATGGTTTTTTACGAAGCTTGGCTACGAAGAGTTACTTTTCTAGTCCATGTTATGTACACTGCTGGCAGGAAACCCATTACAAAGAACATGGGACAGTAGTAAAGGCCGAAGCTGATCCATTCAGCCCAATACCAGGACAGAGACAAGCTTAAGCTATCAATAATGAGGGCCATCAAGATGGTTACGCCGGCTGCTGCCACTAAGGTTAACACCTGTACCGCCAAAATTACAAAGAAACGCAAATAGTTGTCTCGCTTGGATGTCTCGATCGTTTTAGCTTGTTCGGTCATCCGATACAGAGAAATCGCTATGGCTATAAAGGCTCCCAACGAGGTGACCACATTGATAACTATGCCGGTTCGTTCACTGTATAAGATCGTAAATATGCCCAGAAAGTCATTGAAGACCGCATGGCCCTTGGTGTGAGTGCCGTTCGTACCCAATTCAGCGGCATTCGCCAGGGCACGCGTCAGGGCCAATACATTTTCGCCGGTACTTTGATAGGTGCCACGTTCGAGGTTGACCAAGTTGTCGTATTTGGTATGATAGACGTAACCGTTATAAAAGTGTGCCATATCCAGTCCGGGAAGAGCGCCATAATCACGGAATATGCGAAAGTCGGTGTCTGACGGTACGAAGTCCCGTTGGAAGAGCTCCTCGGCCAGAGCCGAGACGAAGGGATGTGGAACGCTCTGCTTGTAGTACTGTGGAAGAGATCAGAGAGATAGTGACAGCTGAGGCGGAATAAATATACATATATGAGCTATCCTTTAACTCACCTTCAACAGCCAAGGATGCTCCGGTCCGCTCTGAAAGACCACTTCGCGCCCTCCGGAACCGGCTGAATCAAGATTGATCAATGCTCTGGAAAGTCAATGCAATTAGTTTCAGCAGAGAGTAAAGAAAAGAGAGAGATAATTACTTGCAAAATGGTGCCCACTCATGCTGCGTTATGAATGCATGCGAAGCCAGCAAGCCACTCTCTTCGCCGCCATTTAACAGAAAAACAATCAGATTCTTTGGCACCTGCGCCGATCTCGAAATCACACGAAGCGTTTCGAGCATCGTGACAATCATGACACCTGCGTCCGCTGCTGCGGGCGAGCCTATTTCGGAGTCGTAATGCGAGTTCAGCAGCAGATAGGACAGACTCGTGGAGTTCTTGGGGGCCAGCTTAACAATAATGTTGGTAATATTGCGGTAGCTGCTGGACATTGCCCACAGTCTGAACTGGCCCGAAGCGCGTTGAACGCGCACATCAATGTCGTAAAGGTCCAGTCGAGCAGCAGCCTTCACCTTCTCGATCTCGCCGAGCAGGTAATTCAGAGCATATACCTCATTCTCGACGGTGCCTGCCAACTTGACACCTATACTCTCCAATGCGGACAGTTGGTTGCGGGAACGTTCGCCGATAAACTCTTCCGGATGCTCGTGCTCGTCCTCTATGCGCAACATAGCGGGGTAGTGGAAAAAACAGGGTATAACGACGACATAGAAGAGCACGAACCAGATGGCACAGTAGACGAGCGCCCAGTACCAAGCAAATTTTTTCGATTTTTTACCGCCCGCCGGAGTATCTCGGGGCTCCATATTTTCGGCGTTCATCTAGCGGGAGAGGAAATGGTTAGATTGATATAGTAAGTGAGAGCTCTAGAACTACCAGAGAGCTCAAGAAAATGAAAGATGTTTTGGTCTTGAGCTCGAACTATTTAAATTAGTTATGAAAGTACTTGGTACGATATATTTTTAATTAAAAAGACTTTTCTGCTTAATTGCAAGATCTATAAAATTACGTGATTAATGCTTATTATTAAAGATTAAAGTGAGTCCATAATGGAAGTGATAAGAGTTCAGGAGAGGAAATATTTAGCATATGAAACGACCTTCACCTTTATGTATTGTAGCACTCAGTAAAAAAATTATTAATTGATTAAACAATTACTTTAATCGATTATGAAACTTTATGGCTAATAATAATACTCATGTTTAGATGTTGAAATAATCAAGGCCGTTTATTTGCTTTTTTAAAATCTTCTAAAATACAAAAACCTTTTGAAGAAATTAAAAAAAAAATTGTTTTAATTTTTATTTTTTTTTTATTGTTTAAAGAATTTCAGAAAGTTTTAGTAAGTTTTTAAGATTTACATAAGATTTTCATAATTTTTATTAGTATAGAAAATACCTATAGAGATTATTAAACTTCATGATTAATATAAAACTATAAGAAGTTAAATTAATGAAGATATTTTACTGCAATTTCTCCAAAGACTTTAATATGAAAATGAAAATCTTTGGGAGATTTTTTGTTTATGGATATTTAGGAAGTCTTAAGAATTTATATAAGAAATTGATAGTTTTTTTCACTGTTCAAATGCAACTGTATTAATAATTTTTATTTGATATGATTTTCAGCGTCTCAAGGTCAAAGAAAATTAAGACAGAAAAACTTTCGAGATTTGAAGTAAATTTTTCTTATCTTTAAAGGTTCTTTGGAATTTGGGGGTTATTTTGGGAGGTATACAAAATATCCTAGCACAAAATCTCCATGGTCTAAAATCTTTACCAAAGTACCAAATCTTTAGGCGCAAAATTTCCCCGGACAAAATCTCCCAACGAAAAAGATCGCAAAACAACAATTTCGAAATTGTTTCGAAGTCAATTTCGGTTAAGTGTATATATTATACAGCGAAAACGTAGTCTTCTTTGTTAAGAATTTTAATACCTGCCACGGCCGAAGGTGACACCCTGTATACAGAGGTATACTCTTCAGCAAAAACGTTCATACAGAGAATTGTACTTAGTTCCTTTTTTCTTACTTGAAGAACTGAAACTTACCTTTTAAAAGAAAAGAAGGCTACCGTTATGGAGATGATTGCTATTATTAATGACAATATTGCAATATACTCGTATATAATCACAATATTGATTTTCCCCCACGACCGATCAGTATCCTGTTCGAGAACATACTGAAAATACCCAAGAGTAGAGTGGAAGCACGAAAACGTTATTCGAAAACTTTTCGATTGCAGGAAACCGACAAATAATCAATGAGCAATAAACTAATCTAAAAAGTTCGATAGTACAAGTTGATAATACCATTGTATATTACTTTATTAACGATTCAACAGCAGATCGAAAGTTCAGATTTCACAGAAAAAATATCATCATTGCTGGGATTAAGTTTCGAACTCGAAAGAGTGTGGAGTAAATGGATTTTCGGCAGTTGCATATTCGGTTGAGAGAGGTGAAGGGAGTGGCGAAATTTGTTCATTGTCCAGTTTTCGTAAAAAGATTTTGGTGGTTTCGATTAATTTTAATTCAATTCGATATTTTCTATCCAGTTGTCGATCTAGTTGACGACTGAAGAAGGGCGTTTGGTTGCGGGATCGTGTCTCGACTAAAAATGCTAGTTGGTTTATTATGATCTCGCCCCGATTAAATAAGCCTGTCTCCTGCTCCGAAGAAATTCGTTATGACGGAAAAAATTCTCTTCCGTCCTCTGGCTTTTGTCTCGATTGAAAAAGTTTGTCTTGTCCCGAGTTATCGCTTCCAGGGTTTCGTTTTCGAAATCTCGTCTCGCTGAGAGGAAAAGCTTCTTCTCCTTCTTGGAATTTCGTTCGAAAAAGCCTGTCTCGTTCTCGGCACCACGTTTCAACAGAAAAAGTCTGTTTCACTTCAGAATCATTTTTTCATTTAGAAAACTTTTCGAATCATTTTTTCATTTCATTCGGAATCATCATTTCGGAATCCTCATTCTCGGAATATCCCCTAAACTTAAAAGTCCTGTCTCATGCGAATTCGAATTTGTTTGTTGCTTTCATAGAACTACGGTTATACGCAGTTTTATTGCTATAAAAGTTTAAATTTTAAAATTTAGACTTTAAATAAAACTGCAAACAATTTTATAACATTTTGTCCTTATCTTGGACTAGTATAGGACTAGTATAATAGAAGACTGATCTTCACTGCTTGTTAAGAAAAACTTTTTCAGCATATTTTTTTGCACATAAATTGATTTATAAATTGTTTTAAAATAAATAATTATAAAAACTTCAACGTTCAAATAGGAAACCAGTTCAGCTTATACTGCACAGAAAAGCTATAGCTGCCAGGACTCATAGGATGCGGGCCATGCTGTCACATGAGCGTATTCAGGAAAACTGTTTAGAAATTCTTTGAAATCATGTGTCAAGAGATGATCATGGTGATTCCAATGACCGCTGATGCCGATTTTTAGTAACCGTTTTTCGTTTAGCTCTACATTGTTCGATTTCTAAAGGAAAGGAATGTAATAAAAACAACAATATTATGATTTATACCATACTTCATTCGCATTCAAGGCCATTTAGCGCTTACCTCAATATGTACCCAAAATTTGAGCGGTGAGGCATCCTTGCCATACGAGAAGTAAATAAAATATGGTGGCTTCCAATTCAAAACCAATGGCGTCGGATGGAAAGACCAAGCAATAATTTTGGCCTCCTGAAGCGGTGCAATGAACAGGGCCATATGATCGGGACCCTTCAATTCCAACTCATAGGAGAGCACCGTTTTCGAAATGAAGCGTTTTGAGATTACAGTCAATTGTGGCAGCTGATCAAATTTAGGATCGGGACCCGGTATCCAGAGACTGGAGTGTCTGTAGGTAGAATAAGGTGGAATAAAAAGAGTACAATTTTTTTTTGTGATAGCTTTCCCAACCTGGATTTGTGCCAACGATGATTGTAAAGCGGTAGACCACAAAGCAATTCCTGCGCACAGTCAGCGTCGTCGATGTGCTGTGAGTGTGTCATATTAATAGCATGCTCTTCGGGAAACCAGAAAAGATGGCGGGTAGTATCAAATCAGTGTTGGTGGAATTTCAAATTAATTCTTACCTCGCACCGAGTACGTGCGTCCATCACTGGGCATGATGAAGTAGCCGTTGTCCAAGCGTCTGATATCTCCGTTAGCATCATGAAAGATACGACGCGTATGCTATATCGATTTTTTAACGAATAGTAGGAAGCACAATTATTGGACTATTGGAAGGAAGAAAATATTGCACAGTATTGTGGTCTTTACCAGAGCAGTAAAGCGTTGTACTGAGGTCTCCGGACGGAAGGGAAAGCCTAACGGTGTGGCGGCGATTATCAGGCATATCAAGGTTATGCCGAGTAACGAGCAGATGATGGTCTTCGATTTGTGGAATAGATGCAACACCGGAATCTGTGGGGCGGGGAGTTAAGCGTGGTCAGTCTGGTAACTACTCGACGGACGACGTACTACGCACCATAAAGCCACCTGTTACAATACCAACGCCTATAGTAAAGGCGGAAATAATCAGCTCCGGATTCACTGCGGCACCAAAGCGTCCAGTCATTGGAATGAAGGTAACAAAGACTCCATGCGACTGATAGGCATAGAAGACGAACGGCAGGATGCCACAAGTCAGGTGAGGGATGAGCCAGAGAAGCGCTGTAGCAGATTGAGGCAGAGGCAAAGGGTATTACAAAGAGGCATTTGTAAAGCAGATCGATCAACCGATACTTACGCCGATTGTGCAGTTTGGTGCCGACATTGATAATCAAGCCCATGGTGTAGAAAAGCAAGGCGATCATAAGCATAAAGGCTGAACGTATGCGGCAAGCGGTGAGCACCAGCGTCACGGTAGCCAAAAAGAGACAGTGACAATGAAGCAACATCTGCACACGATGGCCGATGGGCAGTGGATCCTACAAAAAAAGGGAGTAAGGCCCTTTTGCAATAAGAAGAAAACGAAAAGGCTACGAGTATTTTTCAACTTCTGCCCTTCCTCAAACAAACCGTCTTCGTGCGAGCAAAGTAAACGGCTGGCACTATGCTGAATGCAAAGAAAAGTGGGCAGAAGTACAGGCCAAAAATCAGCCAGGAATGCGTGAACCACGACAACGGCATATGCATGACATCTAGCAACAGGGCGATGGTAAAACACAGACATGACGCCGTAATGGTGGCCGCAACTTGAACGCCGAACAGGGTGACTACCTGCCGGAAGATGGCGCTCAGTTCGATGCACGTGTTGGTGGCCATCATGTGGAAGGATACTGTGCAGGCGGCAATGGCGGCGCAAGCGACCAGTACGTTTAAAATGATGCCTTCGGTCTCCGAATAAAAGACCAGGAAGATGCCCATTACGTCGAAGTAAACGGTATGACCTTCGGCATATTTCTGAAAGTATGACATGAGTAGATTCGTTGCTACTATAAGGTGCTTTCTAAGGTTCTTCTTCTTATCGGTTACCTCTGGATCTGCGAGTTCATTGGAATTTGCCAGCTCCTGAACGAGCGCCAACAGATTGTCGCCCGTATTCTGGAAGGAGCCAAGCGGTATAATTTCAGGACGATCGTAGATGGTATGGTAGACAAAACCGTTGTACTGGTAGGCCATGTCGAGACCTAGAAACGACGAGTAGAGCAGTGAAACTTTTAGTGTCCTAAAAACAAAAGGTGCTGAGATATGCTGATGAAGACCTACCTGGCACATGACCATGGTCACGAAAGATTCTGAAATCCGTGTCCGAAGGAATTAAGTTATGCTGGAACATTTCTTCAGCCACGGTCGAGGCATACGGATGGACTACGGCGCGTCGGTAGTGCTGAGGCATAAATTTTTAAAAGGAATTGCATACAAATTGAGAGACCATCAGCATACCTTCATCAACCAGGGATGCTTGGGTCCGGATTGGAAAAGGATTTCGCGTCCACCGCTGCCGGCAGAGTCCAAGTTAATCAAAGCTCTGCGAGAGACGAACAAGAAAAGAAAATAAATAAGCATGAAGAGGAAATAGAATTAAGGCAAATTTATAAAACTCTTTCTCTCTCTCTCTCTCTCTCTCATTTACTCACTTCACGTTTTTGGCCCATTTGTGTTGCGTGATGAAAGCATGCGATGCCTGCAGCGGATTTTCCTCGGCGCCGTTGAACAAAAAGACCACCGGATGTTTGAGGCGTTTACCTGACTGTGACAGCACACGGAGAGTTTCCAGCATAACAGCGACCATGGCCCCGTCATCGGCAGCGCCTAGCGCGTCGGTGTTAGTTGTTTGTATTGTGTACGGAATGAACGAAATGAACGGAATGAGCATGAAAAAAAGCCAACGAAACTCCATTAATTTTAAATCAAGGCATGTGGTGTCGTCAGTTGGCACGCAGGCCCTGGCCCCGCCACCACCACCGCACAGCCACACTTACCTAGTCCGCCGGGCACTGAGTCGTAGTGACTGTTTACCAGCAGGTATGCGCTGCTGTTGGCCTCCTTGTGACTGAGTTTGATCACGAAATTCTGCACGCCCTGATACATGTTGACCATCTGCCAGTGTATGTA
This sequence comes from Conops quadrifasciatus, assembly GCA_949752815.1. NCBI lineage: Eukaryota > Metazoa > Arthropoda > Insecta > Diptera > Conopidae > Conops > Conops quadrifasciatus. The sequence continues at coordinate 13,336,094 of OX457077.1, read as the reverse complement.
ACTGCCGGACGCTATCTGTACATCTGCTTCGATGTCAAACTGATCGTTGGCGGTTGCAGCCTTCAGCTGCTGCACTGCGTTCCAGAAGTACTGAATGGCATCGTGTTCATTGGCTGTGCTGCCCACCACACGTGGACCGAGCTCGATTAATTTGCGCAAATTGTTTGCGGCGCGTTCTGCAATGAAGCGTCCCGGCTGTTGCGCTTCATCCTGAATGGTCAACGGTGTTGGCAGACGATGATAAGATGGAATGGCGACAAATACGTACAGCAGAAGCCAGAAAGCGATGAAGACCGGTGCCCAGTACCAGTGTAATTTATGACCACTAATTAAGTATTTAACATCATCAGAATGCTGTAACGAGTTTCCAAAACAACAACAACAACAGGAGAAAAAATTTAATATTTCTAAAGAAATAAAATAAGATAATGGTAATGTACTCATTTGTACAGTATAATCACGGTTCTACGCCGATAATACTTTACATCTTCAGATTACGAAATTCTCAGACGAAGACTTTGGTCTAATCAAAATTTGACATAAGTTAGGAGCATTATTTTATGTATATAGGAAGTACATAGTGCGTATAATAAAACGGACTTACGAGCTTTTCTTAAGAGTCGACAAAATTGGGCTCTTTTTCTAAACTCAAAAGCTTAACTATGTACTATATGTATGTATATCTTTCTGAGGGATTTTATTGAAGTGAAACCGAATCTATATTTCAGAATTTCTCAAGCGTATCCGGTTTCTGAGTTACTCTCGGCTACGCTTAATATAAAAAACACGATTTTTTGCGATTTCTAAGTTTGTTTAAAGTTTGAGATTAAAATAAAGTTTGAGATTTCTAAGTGATATACTATGATATCCTAAGATATACTATGCTATACAATAATATATTAAGTGAGGGAAATGAGTATGAACATAACTCCACAAAAAAAAAAAATTGAAAATTGAATATACTCCCGCGTGAATTAAAAATTCGCGATACTTTTTGAACAGACCTCGTATTTGAGGTTTTTAAGCCTGTTGTATTGCAGTTTTTGTAGCCTTACTAAGTACTGTTAAAATGACTTTTGTGAACAAAAACTATCATGAGACAATTCGAAACGTGTTTGTCGCACTTTAAGAGCAGAATATCTGGAAAAGTTAATGTCATGGAGAAATACATAATCGAAGGAAAAACCTTTGGTAAGATATATAGTTTGATTTCTAATTCAAATTCTTGTCGTTTTGTGAATGTCGGAAAATAAGCGTACAGAGAGAGAGAGAGAGGTCTATATGACCACACTGATTCAGGAACTTTCAAGGATCGACAATTTTGTCGAAGTTTTTTGTATTTTGTGAACTAATTGTAATTATGAATTGAAGATCACTTTAATTATCAAGTGATCATTATCATTAAAGATCATTAAAGATTCAAGATCATTAAAGTCTTAAGACTGAGTCATCGTCATACCTTTCTTCTGTACCTTTAGACTTTAGACCTTTAGACTGATTCTTACCTTCGATTGTTGTTGGTGGGTTTGCGGAGGGCCCAACAAGAGATCAGTCGTTCGTGGTTCGTTGTTCGTTGAATTCGGTAATTCGGACACCTTGGTGTCTCTCAAAGGTGTCAGAACGCGTCGTCGTATTTCTTTATCCATAGCTTTTTTTTGGTAGTTTTGAATGAATTTTTAATGCATTTGAAAATTGTAAATTTTCTTTTTTAAAAGCAAAAATCAATTCAAAAATCAATTAATACAACCGTATAGATTGAGAAACAATATCATACTAAATGTTTTTAAATAAATTAGAAGAATATTTCGGCAATTTCGGCGAGCGATTTTTATTGGAGTGCTTGTTGTTGTTGTTGTTGTTGCGAAATTGATGTATTGAGTAAATTTGGTCCGATATAAAAGCAACAACAAAATATTTACAAGAAAACCAAGAACAACAATATTAAATACAATTGCAAAAGAAAAACAACGTTGAACACAACAACAACAACAAGAAGAACAACGTGAACAACAGCAACAACCAAATTTTTCTATTTATCTAATCTTTTGAAGAAATATTTTGCTCAATCGCTTTGCGATTGAAAACAAAAATGTATGGCACCGGCTGTCGAAATCTGTTTGCCCAGCAGCAAAAACAACACAGAACAACAACAATAATAACAGAATCGTAAGCCCTGAAGATTGCCGCAAACTTGTGACAGCCGTATAAATTGTGACATACTCGTGGTGTGTGTGTGTATTTTTGTTTTTAATAAATATGAATATAGAAGAAGAATAAATATAAATATGAATATAAAAAAGTATGAAAAAAACCAAAAAACTAACAATGAATAGAGTATTTAATTAGACATTTTTTGGTATGATAGTGAGTGCTCTTAAAGAAAAAACCCGGCCTGGCCTGTTCATGCTGTTGTTGTTATTACTAACGAGACAGTTTGTATAAGTTGACCTAAGAAGCGTACGAGTACGCAACATCTGAAAATATTTATATGTACATATACACCTAATTTTGTTTTTACGCGATAGATAAGTTGACAAAAAAGTCGCGTAAAAAAATCGCGTAAAATAAATCGCGTTAAAAAAATCGCGTTAAAAAGGAAACTGTACCCATAGAAAAGAAGGGTATCGATTTGAAATTTTCACTGAAATTTTTTATATCTCTATAGCTTAATGACACATCACGCATTCGACTTTTTAATCTGAGTTATAAATGTGTTTTTCGAATTAAAGCGCATAAAAAAGGAATAAAATATTTTTTTCAAAATCGCGTTAAAACAAATTCGCGTCATAACAACGTAAAAATAGAGTTATAACAACGAGTAGAGTCTTTTAGCGAAAAAGAAGTCCTTTTTCCGGAATAATTAACTTTTAACTAACTTTAATTTAACTTTTGTTCGTCATAATTAAACCATAATTGCTTTAGCATTTTTCCAGCCGTGAAACTAATTTTTTTTATTGTTATTAAATCACTAATAATAACCAAAATGCTGAAAATTTTCTTTCGAAGGAAACTTAAATCGGTGCTAAGCTTAGTATTTTTACACTGCCCGCTTTCCTGTATTTACCTGTTGTATTTTAATATGTTCTTCTTCTTCTTCTTGTTTTTCGTCACTACACATTCTTATTCATAAGTTTTTAATTTTGGTTTTATACACTTCCGCGGACACTTCGGTATTGATCGAGGTTAGACTTTGAAATGATCTAAAGCGACAATTTTGAAGACTATGAATGTGTCTTCGAATTTCAAACTTGGCTTTAAGCAGAGCAGCAGCTGATCGGGGTGGTGCGAGGACAAAGAAAAGCTATGTTTTGTTTAAAAAAAGACACCACATCCAGACTTTATAAAATTTTACTGTGCTCTTTTCCTCTTTTCTATTTTTGTTAATACGAGTAGGTAGTACTTTTTTTTTGTTAATACTTTTATACTTTTTGTTTATACGTACTTTAGCTGTATTTTATTGTTTATTGTGCAATACTTTAGCTTTTATTTCAGTTACTTTCAAAGGGATTGAAACGGGTCAATGGACTTTGTACATGACAGCGGATACCGGAGTCGGTTAGCGTTATTGTTTTTGTACTTGTTGTTGTTTTGGGATCTATTGATGGCTTTACGGACGGCTATTCTTTGTAAGAGTCGTGTAAACATTTTTTCAGTACGAATTCAAAATAAATTGAAAATATTTTTTTTCAAAGTACGAGTATAAATGTTTATTTCTTTTAATGGAAAAATAGAGTTAGTCAAGAAGTTATTGTTTTATAGTCGGTTTTTTAATTTTTCATGTTGCCGTAGTTTAATGAATATACAATATATACATACATACATATATCTACACTATAGTGACAAATTTATTAGGTACGAACTCATATACTATACGTACCTGTATACTTAATAAATGTTTAAAATATAATTAATGGTCTTAGATTTCGTTGATTAGATAAACTTCGGTTAAAAATATAACAGCGAGTCACGTCGCTTTAGTTAACGATTTCATAAATGACGTCATCACTCGCACTAACGAAAAGTTAGTTTATTTTTAAAAGTTTTATTCTTTAGCAACAAGTTAAAGAAGATGTTTGAGGGAACAGGAAACGTAGTGGCAAAAAGCACTGACAACAACAATAGCAACAGCAGCAACGAGAAAAATAACAACAACTGAATACTTTCTATTGCACGCATTTTAAATGGGAGAGAGTCAAAATTCAGAAATCCCGAAATGAAAACATAACGAACGAATTGAAGGCTTCTTCGTTCTTGTGCGGCTGGTGATGCTCTCATCAAGTTTTAACACCACTCGTTGCTTTACTTGCTCTCCAAAAAACAAAAAACAAAAAAAACAAAATTCATTTCTGCTCTCTCATTGCATTGTCTATAGACAATATAGATCCTATATGAAAATTCGGAAATAATGACACAATTTTGACTCTGCAGATTCAAAGAAATGATGGTTTAAATTATAAGGAGACCAGAAGCTTAAGATAAAGGCAAGGCAAAGAGAGGTCATGCCGCTCTCTGGCTTTTTTATTATTCTTATGATGTCGCACTCTCGGAGATGTCGGAGTTATTTTGCGAAAAATTTAAAATTCCATCTTTACTATCGTACACTCAGAAAAATATATGCTTGCGGTTTGAGCACGTTTACTCAATTTTGAGCCTACTATGTCAGTTGAGTTATTTTTTAGCATTACTAAGCGTGCCAAAATTTTTTATAAATTATTCGTTTTTTTTTTTTAATTTTCGACGAAAAGCTAAGAATAATTCGAAAATTGCTGCAATTTACAATTTTTTTTTTGCTGCTCGTAAGCATAGAACAGGCTTTAATAAAGCAATATAATACTTCATTTAAGAACGCCTGGACATGCTTCCCACAAAACCCGGAAACTTAACTCTTAGCACGTCATAATTTCCTGAGTGTACATTTCGCAGTTTATATATAATTCTTGGAATTTTTTTTAAAGTGAATTATTTAAAATTTTCATTCAAATTTCAAATCAAATTTGGCGCCTATTTCCAAGAAAAGGTTACGCTTGAAATTTCTTTTTAATAGTTAATTTGTAATATTAATTCTATTTAATTTTTTCTTTAATATTTAGAGGCCAATAACCTTTTTTTTAAATGATTAAAAGCCATTAACACATTTTGTTGATATCAACGAGAAACCTTGACCTTATCGTAAGGAAACCGAAAACATTTCTATTTCTGTTGAAAAATGAGTGTTTCCGTGTTTCGGGAAATATATATTTACAATATTTTATAAAAATTGATGGAGAAATTTAATAAGACATACGTTAATGGATTTAATGCTTTTTCTCTTCGGCTTCGGCTTATGCGGCCTAATGCCGGCAAACCTTAAAAGCGATCGGTCATTCACTGATTCCACACCGATTTACTACAAAATCGTTTTTTTTAGCCAAAGGTTTTAGTCTACATTTTGATACCCAACGGGCGGGCGGACGGTAACACTAGGCGCCAGTTTACATTAGCGTAACTTGTTTGTGTTTTTTTGTAAGACAAAGTCAGCAACAAAACAGGAATCCTTTTAATTTATGTATGTATGTAGAAGCAACAACAAATGTTGTCTATGTATCCATAATATCGTACTACTGACACAATTCATTGCATAAAGAAATTCATTCAAAAATTGGTCAATGAGAAAATCAATAAAATGAACTTATACAATTTTTTTTTTTTTGGGGGGGGGGGGGGTGATGGGTGAAAGTGCATCATCGTTCGTGAAAGGGGTTATGAACCAATTTTTTTAAACTTTTCTACACACTCTTTTGCTCTGCCTTTTTTTTGGCTCTCTTTACCCTCTCTCTCTAACCGCTCTTTCCATAACAGGGTTTATTACTACTAAGCGCAAGTTTACATTAGCCTTAAAATACCGTTCAATATAATGATGCTATTGTGGTTTGTAAGCAAAAACTGAAAGCTAACACCTCTCTTTTTCTCTGTTATTTGTTGGTTTTCGTCGGGGTCAAGCTTTGGAACTTGAGCGTGCTGTGACGCTCTATGTAAACTAATCATCCTATGAATGATTATCTACAATATTATTCCCTTTCGTAGTGGTATTTTTACTTTTAATCCACGTGGTTCCAAATAACATAAACAATGTGGAGGGACAAATTGTTGTTGTTGGTCTCTCAAATGTGGGCATATAAAGGGTTACATGTACCAATACTACCTTCACTCTCAGCGAGTTTGCAGGAGAGAAACGTTTTTGAGAGTATGAAAGAGAATGCTGCATTTTTTTTTTAATGAAAATTCAATTGAAAAAACAGCTGTTCGCGTAGGGCGCATGAGCTGAAAATCAAAACAAATCAACCTCAATAACGGAAGTGTGGATTGAAGTATAAAATTCGTCTTGTCGTCCTTTCCAACATTCAACACAAAATATTTTTGTCGGAAAGAGCAGAAGAAGAAAATAAGAATAAAAAGTTGGCGTACAGTTCTCTCTCTGGCTGCTGAGTAGTACCGCTAGGTAAGCACAGAGTGGCATAATTCTGAGAAGTGGAGTAAAATGAATTTAGTACAGTTAAAATCCTGTGGTATAATCCAGCTCTCTCTCGCTCTCTTTCTCACTTACTCTCTAGCCCCATAATTTCTCCCACTGCTCTCTCTCTCTCTCTCTTGGCGCAAGAGAGTTGGCGCAAGAATGTCTTTCTCTCTTTCCCTCCCAGTCTCTTTGTAACAAAGAAATCCCCAAAAAAATGTATGTCAGCAGGCTTTCGGTCGTCCTGTTGTCGGCAAAAGGAGTCATCCCCCAACGTGGACTCCAACAATAAAAGCCAGAAGAAGAAGCAAGCGCATTCAGATAGTATAGTAACGGTATTTAGGGTTAGGTTTTCAGTTCGTTGCTGTTTCTCGTCGCGATAACAACTGGTAACTAAAAGTAGTGGAAAAAGTCGAGAATATTTTAAGGAAAAAAGTGAGTGAAAAAATAGTGGACCAGTGCAAAATGGTTGCTTTACATACATATGTACAATACATAATTTTTTTTCTTACCAAAAATTTAAAAGAATAGAAAGGAATAAATAAAAAATACATATATAATTTTTCTTGAGAGAAAAGAAATGAGATTTTCATCTCTGTCATTATTATACTCGTAACTTATAATAAACCTTTGTAGACCAAAGTTATGACATTGCTTTTTAGTCAATGAACCTGAGAAATGGAAAAAATAAAATAGCAGTACACTCATACCTTGCTATACGGCCGCTATTTATACGGCATTTAGCTATAACGGCCTTTTCTTACTTCGTTATACAGCCAAAAACGGTGCTGTACTGTTACCAATCTTCTGTTTATAAATTATTAATTTGTTATACGGCTTTTCGGTTTTTCGCTTTACGGCCAACTTTTCCAGAACGTATATAGGCCGGAAAGTGAGGTATGAGTGTACTCTTAACATCTTAAAAATCTTAACACTTAACTCTAAAAGTCAAGTGTCTGCATGTGAGACTTGGTGTGGCCTCCTGATTTTATGCGATTATTTTTGAGCAGTCATAAAATGAGCATCGGAAATTAATTCAGAGATCTTGGGTTGTTTGCAGGTGAGTGATAATGTTTTCACAGAATTTGAAAAAAATCACACAAATACACCGAGACACAAACACATAAAAGCACACGCACCCAAAATTACCCACATGGGTCTTTTCTATTCCTTTCCTTTGCTTTCCTTTCTTTTCCTTTCCTTTGATGCAAACCCATGCGTTAGAAAGAAAATGCTTCCGTTGACAAAAAAAAAAAATTACAACAACAATAATAAAAAGAGAAACAACAAGAACTGTCATTCGTTTTCATTCATTATTAGTACAAACAATACTTTTCTAGTGACTTCTTTATTCCTTTCGTTTATTTTGCTTAAATAATTGTTTCGAATTTTGTCTTTAATTTTTATTTTTTATTTTTCCATCGTAACATTTGTCCTTCTGTTTCAAATGTTTTATGTCTGTCCCTTTCATTAAAGATTTTTTTTGCACCACGCCGGCCCTGTTTATTCCTGGCTCTAAACTTTTTTGCCTTCCTTTTATTCCTTTTTACGCGTGACTCTTTTGTTCTTTCATGTTACCATTCATAACTTTTGGTTTTGTATTTTTAACTTTCGCTAAAGTTTTTGTTTTATTTTTTGTTTTCCTAGACAGTGTTTCTCCCTTTTCCGTCCGTTGTTTTTATTATTTTCCTTTACTTAAACTTTTTCTTTGTTGTCGAAAGGAAAGATTGGGACCATTGGCTTCGCCCGGTTTTCGATTGCTTCATCCATTGTTTTTGAGCTTTTGTTTTTGAAATAAATCATTTGCAATTCAACTACATTTAGGTAATCGTTAGAGATAGATTACGGCATCAAAGCCAAGTAGCCTGCTCATTTCCGGTTACTCTACCTATATCCTTTTTTAAGCCGCATCCAAAAATTGTGGAAACTTATTGCGAATTATTCCTTTTAATGTGATGTTATATGCCTTGATTACATTCGACGAAGCTTTGTAGGTATTGCTTAAAGGTTTGCTGCTGATTTTAAGAAAAAAAAATGTTTAAAAAAAAGTGAGCCTTTATCATGAATATTCGCTAAAAGTTATTGAATACCAAAAATTTGGCCAAAATTAATACATATTTCGTTTGAATTTCAAAAGTATTAAGAAATTGAGAACAAAGCATGGATTTCAAAACAATACAATTATTTAAAGTTATATTTAGTTTTTCTATTGTTTTTCATGTCCTGCATTACTTTACACAGTGTTCATAACTTGGCTTTTTTTTAATGATTTTGCATTATTTTTGTTACTCTTTAAAGGCAAAATTTGTAAGGAAGAAAAAAAAAATTCTTATATTAAAAAAAGAACCCATAAAAATGTCGATACGATGAGGCGCAAATTGCTCAGTATTTTAGTAGGAAAATATTAAATCTTCAGCAAGCATTAGCGAAAATTATAAACTAAAAACAGCATAATTTTGTCGTCTCATTCCTCATTCCTGATTCCTCATTTCTTTTCTTTTTTTATTCCTTTATTTTTTATTTTTTATTTTATTATTTTTTATTTTTATTTTTTTATTTTTTTTTGTAAAAGAAGCAGAAATTCGTGGAGTTTTTGATGATTTGTGTAAAGCAGTTCTTTTTTTTTTTTTGTAGAGAAAAGTGCAGTCCCTTCATATACATACACACAAACACCCTCTAGTATGTATATAGTATATTGCGCCCTTCTTCTTCAAACTCAATCAAATTCACGCGACTGTCAAAGAATGTTACTAAAGGTATTTCAATTTCCGTTTCGAGCAGAAAACTTTTAATGCAGTGAACAAGAAACATGCTTAATGTTAAGCTTACGGAAGTCGTAGGGATTACGCATGATTAGGCTGAGTTGTATGTATGTATGTATGTATTCTGATATCACACTCTCAGAAAATCCGGAAAATTCTCTTCTGTTGCCGTTCTTGAAGACGAAAAAAGGAGCAGAAAAAAGGAGCAAAAAAACAGCTTGTGTAAAACACAAAAACGCATCTAATGCTAAGAAAAACTCTTGCTTATAATGACACGGAAGTCTTGCCAACCGGATGTCCGGGGAGAAGTTCGCGAAGAGTACTCGCATTTCTATATACACGAGTATGCACACAAATATAGTACATACAAACAAACAAGTGCTAATAAAGCTTTCTGATGATTTGCAAATTTTTTCACGATAATGACGATTATGTATGTGCGTACGCACGAATCGCAAAGGAATATTTATGGTATATCATTTGCGAGGGGTGGTGGCGAGGGGTGTGGGTAAGTGGGTATGAATCACCTGCAAAAAGAAATATAATTAACATAATATACAAGACCTCATCAACCCACCAAAAGAGTAGAGTAACGCTATACAAAAAGTAATATTGATCACACTACGAGGTCTGTTCAAAAAGTATCGCGAATTTTGAATTCCCGCGGGCTACGCACATATATTCGATTTTCAATTTTTTTTTGTAGCGTTAGGTTGGTCTCACTTATGCTGCAAATTTGGCTACTTTAAATGTTCACTTAATTTTTAACAACTATTTTGCTTGGACTCGTTTTTATGCCTATTGTCATAAAATGGATCAAAGAATCTGTATCAAGTTTTGTGTGAAAACCAAAATTAAGTGCGCGGACGCATTCCGAATGTTGACAGTGGTATATGGTGAAGCTACAGCTACCTTGGACCAAAGCAACGTTTATTGGTGGTACAAAATGTTCTCCGAGAAGGCCGAGAAGATGTGAACGACGAAGAGTGTGCCGGACGTCCGAGCACGTCAACAACACACAAAAACATTGGTGAGGTCGAATCACCGTTAGAGAAGTTGCTAAGGACCTAAACATATCGATTGCTTCGTGCCATTCGTAATTCGTACCAAAATTGCTTAATTTCGACCAAAAACAGCATCGCATTAACATTGCTAAGGAGATGTTGAATTCTGTCCGCGACGACCCAAATTTGCTCCAGAGGGTCATAACTGGTGATGAATGGTTTACGTCATAACATGGCTTTATGGTTATAACGTGAAAACCAAAGTTCAATCATCCCAATCGACATGATTTGGCAAAAATCGAAGACGAGCCAAAACACGCCCAAGCAAAATAGCTGCCAAAAATTAAACGAATATTTAAAGTGGCCGAACTTGTCAGCATAAGTGAAGGACATGAGTACCAACATAAGGCCACATTGAAAAAAATTGAAAATCGAATATACGAGTACGTAGCCCGCAGGAATTCAAAATTCGCGCTACTTTTTGAACAGACCTCGTATGTAGGGTATGCCTCAAAGGTGTACTTACTGTCTTCATCTGTATTAATAACAGCTGTTGTACCTCGGCGTGATTGACAATCGTAGTTAGCTTCACTTAATTTGATGGTCATGATAAGTTACGGAAGCTATATTAAAGACTATTTGATGAGACCAGGAAAGCGTCATTTTAGGCAAGGAAAGGCAAGGAAAGCAAAGAAAGAAAAGGAAGATAAAGCGGAAAAGGAAAAAGTTTTTGATGGAAAGGGGAAGACATGTTGAGCGGGATAAAAAGGTAGTTACCAAGGTATTGCGAAATTCTCTGCTCGTTTGAGGACTAATCAGGGCTATAGATTGGTCGTTATCTTCTAAAAGAAAAAAAAATCAAAAGTGTGTGGGTGTATGTGCCGAGAGAGAGAGAGAGAGAACGGAGACGGTTTGCTATGCCATAAACCGTCTATAAGGTCATATAAGCCCACAATTGAAGTTTCCGGTATATTGGCTTATGGAAACTTTTCATTCAATCTCGTACTTGAAGTCTTCAACTATAAAGCTATTAGTAGCTTGCTTGTGAAAAAAAATTCTGATTCAACGAGGCCCTTTAATTTTGTTATATCTATTTGTATATACCATATTTATGCTACTTTAAACCGCATAAATTAAAAACGAAAGCGTTTTTCGACGACGAAGTGTGAGATTTTTGTCTGATTTAATGTAGTTTGGTTTTTTGAAACGCGTGTAAGGATGTGTTTTTTAGAAAAAATGCAATTTTTTTAGTAAAAAGCAAAAATAAATATTCCGCCATTTTTTAATAACATGCCAAAAGAAATATTCTATTGGTCTATATTTGCAATAATTGAACATGATTTTTGCAATATAACCATCACTTAATAATCTACGTTCTTCCTTCCATCATCATCATCCAATCCAATTTCTTCTGATCATCATCAATTATTGATACAATGATTTGATTAATTTCTCAATGGTTTTTGGGGTAGCATTTTTTTTAGGCGCGTTATGCGGCGACAACTTATCTCATGGCAAACCTCGCTAAATGCATCTCTCTCTCGCTTCTCTACCTCTCTTGAGTGTTCTGTTGTACCTCTTATGGGTATAACTACAGATTTTCTGACAACGCGGTTGATTATTATGTCAATATTTCAATACCGTGACGATGACGACGAATATCCACTAAAAATTTTAATAGATATTAAAATATTGTGGTTTCAGAGAGACCTTCACGAAGCACTTAGTTAAAGTGTGTTTTATTATTATTATTGGTGGTGGTGTTGTTGTTGTTGTTGTTGTTATTGTTGTTACTGTCATTGACAGCATTACAAGTACTTTAGATGTTTCTGCTGCTGCTGCTGCCGCTGTCGCTGCTCTGTCCTCTTTCTATTGTCATTTTAGGCAGAAAATGGAATAAATTTTTCCACCATCAAATTTTCAACGCATCTTTGCATCTTCACACATCCATATGGTTATGTGTGTGTGTCTCTTCTACGCACTAAAGATAATTTACTGGCATAAATGGATGAAATGACGTGACAACGAGAAACGACAAGGGCAATAACAACAAAAAAAAAAACATGGACAACAACACCAACCTCTGAGAGGCAGAGACGCGTAGTGTTTGGCTTTAATAGGATTTTCCGGAACACTTCATACACACTTGTTTTTTTTTTGCACCAATTTTCACTTTTTACTTTCACTTTTTACTTTCTAACAAAAAGTTTTGCATGCTATTGCTAAACAGTCAGTCCATCAGTAAGTCCATCTGTCAATTTGTCTGTCAATTTGAAGCCTGATGCATCGCCTGTTACTGAAGTATCATTTGCTATGAAGTGTCAGGAGTTGTGTAAGTGCTGAAGTGCACACAGCACTAGAAAGAAACAACAACACTTCGTTTGTGGGTTGGACTGGGTTGGACTTCTGTTGTGTGCTGAAAGAGAGATTGAGAGCGAGAGAGCGGGAAATATCGTGAGAGAGAGAGAGAGAAAGAGTGTTACTTAAACTTTGCTTGGTTTGTGCAAATTGCTTTAACAAACGCTTTAAAAAAAATTAAGCCATAGTCAAACACGTCAAAGGTTATCCATACTGTAATTTGACACTGCAGCAAAAGGCACTAGTTCCGAAGCGAAAGTCACTAGTTCTATCTCTAATCTAGTTCCAATTAGTACCGAAATAGTATTTCTGGTATCTCCTAAATCTAAGAAAGTTATAACATCCAATTCAGTGAGCCCTCAAGACTCAATCAACTTATTCTTCTTAGTATTAAAATCTTTATTATTATTATTTATAAATACTCGTATTATAAATATTTAATATTTATAAATATTTTATAAAAATATTTTGTGTATTGATTGGTATTTACTAAATTTTTTAAGTACTAATAGAAATAATTTCAGATTTATTTTCGTCTTTGTCGTCTTTTTTTTTTTTTTTAAACGAAGGCACAGAACAGAAGTCGTATGAAATCAGTTGTCAAACAACTATTAAGCGATTAACTTGATAAGTTCAAAGGGCTTACGACTCTTTTCTCATAATACACTGCAGCCGACAATCTCTCAAGGCACACGCACGCACACTGCATGCACACTCGTTACACTCTGCACTTGAGTAAGAAGTTCTCACTAAGAACTACTTAAAAAGTACACAGTATTGTGCAATGAATGCTTCATAATGAAAAGGCACAAACTCAACAGCTTTCCTTTCACCTTTCAAAACAACAACAACAACAACACGAGAAGATTAAGCATAAAGTACCCTCTAGGAACTATGTATGTCATCGATAGTGGTACGAGCAAATGTTGTGGTTGCGGTTATCTACATACATATGTCATGACACAAGACTTTGACGAAATATAAAAAATAACATTACGATTTGCTTGGAATATATAAAAAATATCCCCTTTTTGCAAGTACTCATGTACACTATATGTATACAATACATATCATCGTTGTCAAACCAATAACTGCTATATGCAAAAAGTATAACTTTAACATATTGGGTAGGTTTTATTTGACAATGTTCTAGCTGATATATTTTTTAGCGGCCACATTTCACCGTATAATGCTTAGACTCACATAGAATTTATGCGAAAATATTATTTTTATATTTCTATTTTATTAATCATATATCCTAAAGTTCCTATAGCTTTTATTTTGCATATTTTTTAAGATTTGATTTCTGGCTACGCTGATTTTTTGCTCATACAGTACCGTTATTTTTTTACTAGACTTAGACTAAATTAGCTGAAGAAGTATCCCATCATACTTGTTGGCAATCTTCCAACACATACGATGTTGAAACACATGTATTGAAATTCATTAGAGGGCAAAAATCATTTACTTTTGACAGCTGATCAACAAATTTATATCAAAGAGGTATAAAAATTGAATATAAATCAAACTTTTACTTAAATTATTGTAAAATAAGTAATAAAAAAGTATAAATTATTGTAAAAAAAATAGTGATTGGTATTAGTGATGTCTTCATGATTGTACATAGAATTTTTTTTTACTTGTACTTTAAAAATTTTCTATAAACGACTGGAGCAAATACAATACTATCAAAATACAAGAAAAAAAAAATCTAAACGTTTATAAGCCAGCTGTCTCTCCTGAGCAATTACAATAGAATTCAAAACTTTTGGAGTTTGTAAAATGTCATACATTCCTCATTTCTCTACAGGGTAACGCTCCATCTTCATAAAGTCGCGTACATGCGTATGTGCGTACGTGCTTATGTATGCATGGATGTATGTATTTATTGCCATGTATCGGGCTTCAAAGTGCCAACAACCTTCATCAAGTCAAATGCACCCTTTGGTGTATTTAAAGCTTTAGCTGGTTGGTGGTAGTTGCGTTATTATTTTAAGGGATTTCATAGAATGTACATATACTTGCGTGCGTACGTGTGTATGCTAGTGTTTGCGCTCACTTTCTCCATTCTTAATTACAATAGAATACATACATACATATTCGTGCTAATCGTGCATACTACTATTCTACTCCTTTTTTCCCTTCGAGACCAATCAAACAATTTGAAATATTCATTCAGTTGATCGCAAGCAAAATCCAAATAATTGCAATTAAAATAGAAAAAACATAGTTTAAAGAAGATTTTAATTTAAATTGTGCTATTTCAATTATTTAAAGCCTGAAGAGAAAATCATTTTATTTAACACAAGTATGAGTGCTAAAATTATTTATTCGAAAATCTAATTGTGCTTCTTATTTCCGTTACTTAAATGCCTTTAAACTTATTTAATTTCGTCTTTCGATATTTGTGAAAAAAATCATAGATATTTTATTTAAATCTCTTTTAAAACTACGCAAAAATGTCGAAATTTTATCCATGAAAAACTATTTCATTTTTTTAGGAGAAATGATTTTTGTAGAACTGAAAATACGATTAAAAATATAAAAGTGTAAATATAAATTCTCAATTTAAAAACTCCACTCATTATTTTTTTTGCGAAAAGTTTAAGATTTTTCACTTTTCCGATTTAAAATGTGGTTTTTGTTATAAACCACGTTTTAAAAGTAAAAATTTTAAACTTTTCCAAAAAAAAACATTATGAAGAAAGATGGTAAAATGAAGATTGTAGATTGTAGGTTGGTTTTACTACCATAGTTTCGCAGTAAGTGTACAACTTTTGTGGTTATTTTTAAAGTAAGGTTATAGCTTTGTTGGTTATTCTTACTATTTCTATAGTTAAATTACTAATTTTTTTTATATATGTATACTTACTATTTCTGCAATTATGTAGCTATTAAGTAACTATTAGCTGGTAAAAATAACTATCAATTTTGACCGTTAACTTACAGTTTAAAAGACAGTTAAATTTTAAAAGATTTTATTGGCATTTTTAGTACTTTAAAAGTATGATAGTTATTATACTTTATAACACTTATTTATTTTTTAAATTTAACGTACACACCCACGAGTTTATTCAGAATTATTTGATATTATGTTTCGAAAGTTCGAAATATTTCTATATAATACTCGAGATTTTGCATGCCAAAAAAAATATACCACCCTTTAGAATCACAACATATTAGTTTTAAACGTTTCTTTGAAGCTTCATTATTATTCGCAAGACCGAATCGGTTTAATGACGTACAAATAGTCTATGGGTTCCTAAAATGAGATTTCGCACACTTTTGCGGTCGTTGTTGACAATTGTTTGTTCATGTAGAAAGAAGTTTAGAAGTATTTACATATAGTGAATTCTTAATCAAGCCTCATCCCATCACGTGCGGATGACGTGAGAGTTTTAAGATTTAAGCAGGAAAACATGGAGGATTTAAGGAGGACGTAAAGAGTCTTCGTAAATCTTCCGCCCTCACAATTTATTACTTTTAGACTGACTCTGTAGGCGGCTTGAGTCAATTGAAGGCGGAAACCACCCCCTCATTAACCATCTAATATTTATTAGAGTTTCCTTTTGAAATTTTCCATTAGATTTTTATTCCAACAATTAACGTATATATATCGTACTTAAAAAATAGAACTGAAAGCACAATAGAGTTTTTTGTATATAAAAAACCTTTCATAAATCATTCTTCTCATTCAAAGAAATTTGTTACTTGAAACATTTGGACCATCACCGTCGCCTGAAAATAGATGAGAAGGGTGAAAAAAATGAGAAACTATTAGAGAAAGAACACTCTTTATCTAACAACCTCTCTTTTATATGTACTATACATCTCTTTTACGTGTATGTTTTGCTTTTAGTGTTGTAGATTTTTGTCCTTCTTTCTCTCTCTGTATTTCAGGCATCATAAATTTCATTCCTTTTCTTGGTACTTTCTGCTACAGCGTGCGTTTCTTTTCACTCTGCTTTAGTTTTCTTGTAACTTTTCGCCGCCTCTGCGTTTCACTTTCGTATTTGTTGGTGTTAAATTAAAACAAAATATGGTGTAATCCTTAGTATTAAATTTGATAACATTTGATTTAATGTTATCGTTTTTATTGTTTTTGTTTTGTTTTGTTTTTCATTTCACGTTATTGTTTTAGCGTGAAATGAAAAAATTCCTTGAGCTTCATGCAAAAAGCGACTAGGTTTGTCTCTATTCTAATACTTTTTCTTTCGGACGTACGAGTACAGTCAGAATAATAGAATAAAAAAGTTTTTGCAATTTTTTTTTACAATTTTAAAATAATGCTATTATGAATTTTTTTTTTTTTCTTGATCTTGTTTTTGTTTTTTGTCAAAATATCACTTGTAATATCGTATTTAAAATAAAAATCATATTATTGTAATACATTTTTAAGAAACGGTTGCAGTAAAAAACCTTTAAGCGTTACTAAAGAAGATTTATAAGAAAAAAAAAATTTTTAGGAAACGATTTTCTTTATTTATTGAGCCTCGAATTTAAAGTCTTAATTTGTTTGTTTCCGTTTTTTGTCAAAATATAACTTGTAATATCGTATTTAAAATAAAAATCCTATTTTTGTAATAGGTTTTTAAGAAACGGTCGTAGTAAAAAACCTTTAAAGGTTTACTAAAGAATAAAGCAAAGCAAAGCAAATAAAGTTTACTAAAGCATTACTAAAGAAGATTTATTACAAAAAAAAATTGTTAGGAAATGATTTTATTTATTTATTGAACTTCAAATTAACGCTTTAAAGAGAATAAAAGAGATTAAAATAATCCGTTTAGCAGCAGAAAATCGATCGCTAGAATAAAAATTTTAAAAAATTGTATTGTGAAATTTTTTAAAAGTTTTATTTATTTATGTAAGTTTAATTTATGTAATTTTTTTCCCAAAACTTTTTCGGTCTGCTTTAATATTTTTCAGCAAAGACGATTATACTCGCCGAAAACACATTTCGACCGTCACGAAAAAGTCGAATAAATAATTAAGTAATTTTTTTTTTAAAACAACAACATATTTAAAGCCTCATAAAAACTGTACACAAATCGCCGAGCACAAAATATAACTGCATGAACCATGTTCATAAACTCATAGTATCAATAAACGAAACGAGAGATGTGCAAAATGGTAACTTCCGGCAGCCATAATAAAAATTTCCATTGTACATGTATGTATTGTATATGTGTGCATACGTAAATACATGCGATGTTTTTCTTTTTAGCTTTAATAAAGTGTTGTTTTTTTTTTTGTCGAACGAACGGTTCGTGCTCTGAAAAAAGAGAAGGCTCTGAAAAATGAATAAAGCTTGGTATGAATAAAAAACAAAAAAAAATCATGTAGTACCACAAACAAGCAATTTCCGGTGCATGAAAATAAAAACACAAGTCATGCAAGTATTTGGTTTTAATGTTTTTGGGACAGAAAAAAAAGGTTTGGGACTGACTGCAAGAGCCACGAGGCGATGATGATGCTGATGATGATGATGATGATGACGCAGGAGCCAAAGGAAGTGGTCAACTTGTAAGAAAATAGGTATGTCTGGGTAAACATTTCCGAGCATCCACAGCATGATGTGATTTTAAATGGCGCATTAAAAGATGGCGCAATTGCTGTCGCGTGTGTAGACGACGAGAGAATATTTCGAAGAATATTGCCAGCGTTATGGTTATTTTGTGGTTATGAGTATTATAGTAGTACTGTTAGTGTTATTGTCAGTACGATTGTAGCCAGCTGGCATGCTATATTTTTTATGGTATGAGATTTTCCACGTTTAATCGGCAAAAAAAAAAATACAGCTGAACAAAAATTAACCTTGAGCTGTATAAAGAAAAGAAAAACAGCAGGTACATATCATGGATTGCGCCACTCGGAAGTGCCACTTT
This sequence comes from Conops quadrifasciatus, assembly GCA_949752815.1. NCBI lineage: Eukaryota > Metazoa > Arthropoda > Insecta > Diptera > Conopidae > Conops > Conops quadrifasciatus. The sequence continues at coordinate 13,317,595 of OX457077.1, read as the reverse complement.
GCGGCAGTCTTGTCTGTGACGGTGACGGAGTGCATGTGTGTGTGTGTAGGAGGGGCTTTTGTGTCACCGTCACCGTCACCTCCGCGTTACTTGTGTCTTATTGTTACTTTTTCTTTCCGTTTCTTAGCTTGGTTTTTCCCTCGATGTTCCATATCTCATGTGCACACTTCTATCCTTGCCGTCGTTTGAATATCCTTTGTTTTTATTTAAGCCTGAATGTCACAAGACTCATGCTGTGATTTTTTTTTGCTGCTGTCGCTAGGTCAAGTCACACTCTTGTGCGTACATCAATGTCAGTGACTATAAAGTGTTTGCTGAGAAGGAGAATGAGGGTGGCAGGGAGGCAGGGAAGGGTGTACGATGCAATTGCATATTTTTCTCCTTCTCTCTATCTTTCTCTCCCACTTTTCTGCTGTGAAAGAGAACATACTCGTAATATTAATCAATTAAATGTTGCTAATACGTCGTCACCAGCAGGAGAGAAAGAGAGAGCGAGTGCGAGAGATTTTGCAATTATTTCACTACAGTTGTTCTCTACTTTCATGACAAATTTGTTATAATAAAACAAAACGAAAGTAGTGCTTTATTTATTATTTTGAACGCAATCGCACTTTTTTTATTCCCAGAAATTTATTTCTTTAATTCTGAATAATTGTGAAAGTTTTCTCCCAAAAACAATGCACATTTTTGCAATTTATTACGAAATTATAATTCTCTATTCATTTTTTTTTCTTGTTGCATTTTGTTTCGTTTCCGTTTTTCGTTCTTCTATTTTCTTATTGCTTTGGCCTTTTACACTACTAACAAATGAATTGAATAATCAAGAACAAGAAAATAATAATAATAAAAAAACATACATAAGGCTTAACTTTGTTATTCTAATCAAAACAACAAAAAATGGGTCAAATGCTTAATCCACACGCTGACGCAAACGGCAGTGAGCGTCATACGTAATGGAGAAAAAAAAAACCTATAAAAAACCGGAACAACAAAAACAAGAAATGTTAAAAAATATCCATAGAGAAAGAAAAAGTACAACATATTTTGCTACGAAATCATTTAAAAAAAGATCAATATTTTAAATCTGTTTCGTTGGTATCGGCTGATGGCCAATAGTAACCTTTCCCGCTTACCATGATTGACATTTTCGTACCTTGCGTTAATCCAGCGCTTATATTCACAATCGGTCCTATTGAAGTTGAGCAGTGAGAAATTCGGACTTGTTCGAATATTGAAAAGTGAGTAACTCAGTCTTATTAACTTTAAAGAGTGAGTAGCTCTCATTAATTTTAAAAAGAGAGTATTTCGGTGTTATTCATTTTCAAAAGTGAGTACATATTTCGGAATTATTTAATTTGAAAAGTTAGCATTTTGGTCTCATTCATTTTCAAAAGTGAGTATTGCGGTCTTATTCATTTTGAAATGTGAGATTTGCGGTCTTATTTTTTTAAAAAGTGAGTATTTCGGCCTTATTCATTTGAAAAGTTAGTATTTTGGTCTCATTCATTTTCAAAAGTGAGTATTGCGGTCTTATTCATTTTGAAATGTGAGATTTGCGGTCTTATTTTTTTTAAAAAGTGAGTATTTCGGCCTTATTCATTTGAAAAAGTGAGTATTTCGGTCTTATTCATTTTGAAAAGTGAGTATTGCGGTCTTTATTCATTTTGAAAAGTGAGTACTGCGGTCTTATTTATTTTTAAAAGTGAGTATTGCGGTCTTATTCATTTTGAAAAGTGAGTATTGCGGTCTTAATTATTTTGAAAAGAGAGTATTTCAGTCTTATTCATTTTGAAAAGTGAGTTTTGCGGTCTTATTTATTTTTAAAAGTGAGTATTTCGGTCTTTATTCATTTTGAAAAGTGAGTACTGCGGTCTTATTTATTTTAAAAAGTGAGTATTGCGGTCTTATTCATTTTGAAACGAGACTATTTCAGTCTTATTCATTTTGAAAAGAGAGTGTTTCGGTCTAATTCACCGAGAGAGAAGTCGTTTTAGTTTTATATACCTTTTTACCTTATACCGTCGTAGTTTTTCTATACCTTTTTAATAAAAAGGTAATACACCCGTTTTGTCCACTTACCCGACGACCCTTTTTCTTATTGCTTTCTTTGTATGAAAAATGTATAGGAATATGCGAAAACAGCGAAATGCGCGATGGTTATCTTGACGCATTCAAGTTTGTTTTGTAAGCATTTTTCTACCTTTTTTTTTCGGAAGTTATGAGGTAAAATTCTTAGAAAAAGCCGATAAATTGAGTCACATGCATATATTATTTGTAAAAAAGAGTGGAATAAATTTTCTTTAAATACATATTTTATATACCTTTAAATCCTTAACGAGTTTAATTCGTTAGAAATCAAGTGAAACGTTTATATCGCTTTGCATGAATTTTTAGAAAATCATATTAAAAATGCTTTAAATTACTTCTTTTTCCTTCTTCTTTTTCAGTTTCCGAATAAGTATCATGAGGTGGATGGTAGTCGGTTTTTCGAATGACGGTACGCCCTTCAAACGTACGGCCCATTCTTTGAACCACAAATTCATTACACGGCAAAGAAAAAGTGTAAACGTTCCATTAAAACGCCTGCATTCGCTTTGCGGTTGGTGTTAGGGCACCATGCTGGGGAGCCCCTTTGGGCGGATCTGTGCTTGTAACTATGTATGTGTGCCGACCAACATTCTTGTTTAAATATTTACATGGAATGGCGCACAAGTACGAACGGCAAGTGACTAAAAAAGAACTTAAAAGTGCTTTAAACTTAAGTGAAAATGTGTAGAGGTTAATTTGAATGGGTTTGTGTTTGTGGTTCTGGCCGTTGCCCTACAAAGGGATACATTAAAACGTTAATAGACATTAGGAAAAGAGTCTAACAGCCCTTGGTATAGTAAAACTCTAAAACGGTTAAGTAAGGGTTGAGTGAGGGGTTGTTTACTAGACCATAATAAATACCTAAGAGTGCATTTTTTCTCAAAAGAAATCCTTTTTTGAGTTCTGCTTATACTCAATCGTAGCTTTCAATTAATGTTTTCGGACGCGAATTAATGTTTTCTTTCCGGAAGAGGTAAAGAAAACAATTTAAATTTTTGAATAAAATAATTTTTGGAAAAAAAATTATCAGAAAATTATGTTATCACATGATTAAAGTTGTGAGGGCGTTTGTGCATGTGGGCATTGCAAGACCTGCCGACATGCGCCGTCATCAACGCCAACATCATTGTCGTCAAAGGCTCGTCAAGTAAAAAGCAATCAAAGTGTTTTGCGGATGCATTTTATTCGGAAAGGGGCCCGACAAAAACAATACGGAGGGCCTACGGACAGCATTGGCCCGTCTACGCAACAGAACGGGCCCCTCTCTTCCACAACCATCCAATGCCGCACCTTTGCCACCTCTAGCCACCACAAGCACGCTCGATTCGAACGCCCCAACGTTAGACGCCTCGGTCACTGCAAGAGCTATTGATCAATGTAGCAGTTCGAACAATAATCCGCTCAGCCCTTCGTCTGACGGTTACCACCAAAATGTGAGTAGTTTTTGTGCGTTTTAAAATTTCGTTATTTTGTATTATTTTCTACATAATAAAATAAAAATGGAGCTACATCCGGGTTTTTAGTGTTACAATGTCAGAAGAAAATAAAAATTAATGAAATAAAAATAAATAAAAATTAATTAATTGATAGCGCAAAAAAAAAAAACAACCAGCACATGGTAATAAATCAGAGATAATTCTTTGCAGCATACTCGTGTCTCTCTTTTAATTTAAAACGATGATTTTTAACTGTCCTTCGGACTTCTGTAGATCCAGACAAAATATATGTATTAAATTCAAGTCAATGCGTTATTATGGTGACATTCCACAAGATTTAATTAAAAAATAAATTCGTGTCTGACTAATTCGTTAAATTACGTGTGATTTACATAAAAATATTATTACTACGAAACAGAATAAAATTAATATTCCTTACAAGCGAGCTCTTGTGCATATATTTAATATGCTAAAATATTTCATTGCATATTTTCAGGCATGAGTTTTCTTATTTTCTTTCCAATAGACCAAAATTCATTCGTGACGACAAATCGTTGATGAATCAGTAACGAAAGCGGAAACACTAAGTTTTTTTCCACATTCTTTATTTAAAAATCGTTTAATTTAAAAAAAAAAATTAATTAAAAAGTTAATCAAAATCATAACAAACGATTTGTAAGCTCATATCGGTACAATTCATACAAACAATGATGAATTGTCATTCATGATTTATTTACGTTTTCTTGAAGGCATGAACTACGGCGTTGTCTTTACGAGATGAAACGAATTCTCGCATTCTTCTCGGTTGAAGGTTAAGAAACGTTTTATACCATTTTAGACCAAAATGGTGTACACCTACGATTACACAAAATCATCATGATGGTAATTAAAGGTGAAGGTGTTGCCTCAAGGTGAAAATGAACAATTTCATCCAGTTTTATTACCAAATTCCGTCTTTCCTTGAGCAAAGCTAAAGCTAAAAAGCAATAATTTTAAAATCCTTTGCACTTTATGCCACATTTCACAACATTTCACCGTACTGAGAAACTGAGTATGCAGATGTTATGCTTTTTTGGATAGTAGCCATATTTTATTCCTCTTTGCTTTCTCTTTTTCTCTAAAGGAAACCCGACGCTATCCGGCATATTTTTCATTCCGTAATAGTTATCGTTACCTTGAGGCTGTGCCAACGACAAGACTCTCTCTCCTCTGCTCGGATACAATTACATGAAGTAAAATTACGTCTCGGTCTGTAGGTTGTGCCATCATCGTAATTGTTATTATTGCAACAATGCAAAATTCTTACCGGCTAAGCATTTTTGGCCATCAGAGCAAAATTAGTTTGATATGAATGATAATAACAAGTAGTGCTTTATGCAGTGGCGTGTTTATTTTAGGGATTTGATAGGGTTAATATTTGTTCAGGGTGTGATCATCCCTGAACCCAAAGGATAAGCACCCAATGTTGTATACAATACCTAAGAGATATACGTAGTAGGATGTTTGTACTATAATGAAAAGTTAATGTGTATGGAAATATATGAAATATTTTTTCTTTTCTCCCCTCAAAGTACGCCACTGACAATATGCATACTAGTATGTATGTATACAATACGTTTGTATGTAATTTTGAGGTTGGCATCGTTACAACAAATGAATTGAGAGACCTATTAAAAGGTACAATTGTTATATGGTTTCATTATAGTGACAAAATAATTGCCAAACTACATGAGAGGAAAGTCCTTGAAGGATTTGCCATTTCGGAATTTGTGGACATGTGAGAGGATGTCATTTGAATTCTGATAAATTTAAGTACGAGTATATTAAAAAATGTACTATGATACTTACAATAAATTTTTAATTTTTTAAAGGAATCCTTTTAAATGCTTCAAAAAAAGGGGAATAATTTCTCACTTGAATTAAGTAAATGGTTTCGAATTAAGTAAATTAAGTTGAGATAAATCAAAATTGAAATTTCCAGGATTTCCAGTAAAATGTTAAATGTACATAATTATAATGCTCAGGCTAAAACCAGAAAAACTTTGTAAAAAGCCCGCTAACAAACAATTCGGTGCTTAAATGAGTTCAGTGCAAAAAGTTTTCGTAAAATCATTGAATTCATTAAAATTTTGCCTAAAAGGGACGAAAATGAAATCGAAGTTTTCCCTAAATTAAATGTTAGAAATAGGTCTAGTACCTCGATTAAAGTTGAAGTAAAATTAAGCAAAAACGAAAGCAATTTCTTTTGATAAAATTGATTTTCAACTAATTAGTGCTTAAACTCCATAGCATCCAATTTTTTCTATACGTTTTTAAAGCGAAAACTTTTCTAATTTAGGTATCTACGTATCTTTAAAAACTTTTAACAATTCGTCGCGTGTTATATTCGGTGTCGCATTTAATCAGAAAATTTGAAATAAAGAAATGATATTTCCCTACTTTTTTTCTTCTAAGACTTAAAAAGAAAGACTTTAGTATTCTGAAGATGCGTTAAACTGATTTAAATACATTTAGTTTGAAAGTTCAGCAGTTGATTCTGCACGTATTTGAAAAGTTCGTAACAAGTTTTTTTTTATTTAAGCGGAAACATTCTTTGATTCGATTATGTTGGTACATGTTGGTGCGTAAAAGAGTTTTCTATAGTTTGGGAACAGCGTAAAGGGACCAATTAATTGTTGGTCTTTGACACGTTTCGAATTCTTCCAAATTACCAAAGACTGGTGTGAAGTTAGAAATTGATTTGCCGCAAACGATTCCTACTGAAAACCCTTCATATATTTTATCTATAGCATAATCTTAGGCGTTTATGAGTACTACTAAAAAGTCACCTTTTCGGCAAAATTCGTATTCACAAGCTCTCTTGTTCTAAAAGTGACTTGTGTAATTTTACGCTCACGTTAGTTAAAACGTGCTAAGAGGTTTGTGTAGCTACTAGATTTGTCCTTTTACTTTTTTTCAATGGAATGACTAAGAAAATCATGGTTTTTATGACATACGAGGATACCAATTTTTTAAATGGTTCATTAAAACTTTGATATACTAAACATTTTGCATGATTGCAGACGTTTATGGAAACTCTTAAGACACTCTGTATTGACAACATTGCAGGTTGGCGCCCATTCAGTCAATCAATCCACTTTTTGCTGCTATGCAATAATTAACATGGCAAATTATCATTCCGAAGAAGAATGTTTCAGATTGTTACAGAGTATAGAGTACTTTATTCTTTATCAGTATCGCTATCGCCATCGATACCGGTCCCGGTACTGCCTGTCATTAGGCCCCGCTATGAAATTGTAGGGCAAAGACGAAGAGAGTGATGAGTAAAAGAGATAAGGATTAAATGAGCTTTGAAGGTTTTGCAAATTGTAAATGTTTTTGTATTTACACAAAAGTTTCCTAGATTGTGATTATCGGAATATAAGGATAAGGATAAGGAGGTAAATAGGAAAAAGAGGAGGAGGGAAAAGGGAAGGAAGGAAAGGAAAGGAAAGGAAAGGAGGAAGATGATGTTGATGATGATGACGGACTACAAATATTTACGGCAGCTAATGGATAAAACATACAAAGTAGATTGAATGTTTGACAAGGTCAAACGTACTACAAGCTTTGCTTGCTAATGAAATGTACAGAAGCTAGATGTAAACACTAATACATACTTAACTTACAAACAGTGATAATAACAATAACAACAACAACAACAACAACAACAACAGCAATGATTGCTGTAATAACATACGAGTATAGCAATAACAGCATTGATAAACAGTTTATATTAATTGAAGGCTGAACAGCAGGTTGACAATATTAATGTAATGGCAATGAAACCCTTTGATAACAACAACAACAACAACTACAACAACAACAACCACAATTGCCACAAGGAAATTCAATCATAAATTGGTATGACAGAATTAAAGCGATAGAATGGATTGTTGTTTTGTTGTTGTTGTTGTTGTTGTCAATGTCAAATTGTTACTACACTTTGGTGCCATTTCTATTAAAAGTGGTCTGTCAGTGAGATCTGTACACTCTCTTAGCAACACAAAAAGTGTCAATTAAATTAACTAAAGAGATAGAAAAAAACTCTTTTAATCTTCGTGAGTGAGAGGTTACGATAAAAGCGAGTAAGCAATCATTAAATTGTGGTTTGGCGGGCGGAAGGAGAAAAACAATTTATAAAACCAACAAACAAACTAATTTCCTCGGTTATTCCGATTTCCTTTGGACCTTCTGAATCCTCTTTCGTCTGTGTATCTCTGTAGCAGCAAAAAAGGTTAAAGGCCATAAAGCTTTTTTTTGCTTTAGCTTTAATCAATGCTTTATGTACGTACATACTCGTATATATTGTATAATATACGCATATTCATTTTTGCCATCTATAAATCGTAGTTTTGTTAGTTCATAAAATTCACAATTTTTATGGGTAAATATCGTATATTTTTTTAAAGCTTGTAAATAATAGTAACACTTTCATACTTTGATTTTATTGAGATCAATGAAAGAATGCGCTTGAAATTTGTGTTACTGTAGCGATCAAGACTTCGTGGCTTTTTCTAAACGAAGAATTCTTATTTTCTTTTTTGCTCTTCAAAACATTAATTTCAGATAATGAAAATCCATGCCACAATGTTTTTTTTTATAATATCTCGTAAATACAAAATTTTTTTATTTTTCTTTAATATATATTTACTCTCATACTGAGACTATCATCATCAATTCGATCATCATCATCGTCATCATCACCATCATCACCATCGTCACCATCCTCACCATCATCATCATTATCAACATTTATTCAGTATCTTATATTCTTAAATATTAGAGTAATTTCTTTTATTATTGCTCAAAATACGATATAATAAACCTTATTCTACAAATTTCCTTTTCTTTTTATCGTTCTTTTCCCATTAAAAAATGTTTTTTTTTTCAATTATTAATAAATTGTTATTTTATTTTATGACATTTTCTTTGACTTTTTTCACGCCATTAAGTTCGAGCTATTGATGAAGATGAATAAAAATATTGATGTATTGTTGTTGTTGTTGTAATGATTTGTAGTTGTTGTTTCAATGAAGTGCGTTTAGCCAGTTTAGCATAACATAGCACGGAATAACCGAGTAACGAGTATACTTGTACTCGTTAATAACGAAAAAGCCAGACTTCAACAAACTTTTGTTGTTAAGAAAGTATTTAAAATATGTTTTTTTAAATATTTTTATGTCTTTTCAAATTTTTCATACTTTTTGATATTTCTTTGACAAAAACTAATCAAATATGTTTATATTTTATCGAGCCATCAGCGAGTTTGTAAAACGATAAAAGGCAACTAACTACGTGCGTTAAAACGTTAATGTGGCGTGATTTATTTTCATAAAGTTTTGAAGGTTATACAAAACGTTGAAGGTTGAAAAAACGATCTTAAAGTATAAAATAATAAAACATTGGAATTGAATACACTTTAAAGAATACAATCTAATAAAGAATTAAGTACAAAATCTAAAAAATTCGGTAACGAATAGAATCTAATTTAATTTTCATTTCAATCCATTTTGGTTTCTGGCAATTTCGGTGTTTTCACTCTTTTGCCATGAAGAAGGAAGAATGTGAAGACAGAAATGTTTCCAAAAAATTTTTCATTTACACAGTTAACAATTTCTCTACGCAGTTAACAATTTCTCTACGCAGCTAGCAATTTCTTTGCAGTTATCGAATTTCTCCGCAGTTCAAATATATACCTTTATTTTATACATAACTCAATAAAGCCTGTGGCAAAATCGATTATTTTCATTCTCTTGGCACAGCCATGATTTTTCTGATAGATGTAACAGCCTTTTATCTATTCATGCTTGTGGTCATAAATTATTCAGACGATTTTTTTTTTTCAATTTTTTTTTCTTGATTATTCCTTTGATCAGAATTTCTAGAACTGATGATTTCTTCGTCTAGCATTTCGCGAATTACAAATTTCAGCTTGATTGATCTTGAATAATTTAATTTATTTCTGATTTCCAGCTTATTAGGAAGGTAAATACATACTAAGAAGTTATCTATCGGTTTAATATTGTCAGTGAGAGGCACAGCAGACATGAATAGATGAATAGATAGATTCCTTTTGACTTTCTTTCTGTTTCAAAGACTTCAAAGGAATCGTTAAACGACAATACTGGATTTTTTACCTCACACAATGTGAACTCAATCACAACAACACAAGACTCAGAAAGACGAAGTGAGTATGGGTACGAGGGATAGACTGAAAAAAAAAAACAAAAAAAGGGGGAAAAAATTAAAAGAGAGTTGTAAAAGAGACCATGCTTTAATGGGATAGTTAACATCAAAGCAGGGTCTGCTCTTCAGGCATCAGCGCAATTTCTAACCGAGATAAAGAAAGAAATTCTGGGTCCATTGACACACAAATCGCCTTGAGAAAAAAAAATATATATGTATATAATTTAATTTAACTCGTTCGTTCATACGGAAAGTTTTAATTCAGCGAAGTTTAAAAATGTTGGTTTCATAATTATAGATTTTCCATCGTATTTCGATCATTAAATTAAATTTCTTCACTTAACTTGATGATAAATCTTATGACAAGAAATGTGTGGCAAAAGAAAAATTAAAGTAATCTAAACGTTTCTCATAGTTACCAGTTTATTTTTTTATTATTATTGAATCCGACCCTTCGGTTTTGGTGCCATTTTTTTTTTAATAAAATCTAATGAACGCTTTATGCACGATCAAGCAGAAGAACAGAGCAATATACTTTTTGCCTGCAAATTGAGCAGTGAAAAAGACGCTAGAAAAAGTTACCAGCAGGTCTGAACACACTCTAAAGTTTGTTAGTTCCCAAACTTTTTTTTGAAAACAATGAATACCAGAAGGAACTTTTTTCAAAGAAAAACACTTACTTAAACGAAACGTGGTCACATATAATGAAATTGCGACCTACAATATCTGTATTCTCGCTGGCTTAGAGATGTTGGCTTAGTTGTGTCTTTAACCGCTTAATGTCATTTGAAAAATTCCAAAAAAGCGAACATAGATCTCCATAAAAGATAGGACATAGGACAAAGTATAGATATAGGTCTCCAAAAGAGCGACTTTCCAAGGTTTTGCAGAAGTTTTACAACGGTTCTTTGTGAAGAAATCGAAAAATATAAAAAAAAGCGCGACCTAATGAAAACTTTTAAAAAAAATATGAAGAAATTTTATTATTTTTTAATTACTTGCACTCACAAGATATTATTCTTTCAATTAGTTTGCCCGAATTCCGTACATATATAAAGAAAATCATGATATAGACGGTAAATCATGATAAATATTACAGCGGAACACCAATGAAGTTCTTCGCGGAAATGCTACGCGTAACAAAGATTGTGAAACAATGTTCTAAGTAGCAAACAAACAAATACATTCGTAGAGTGTCAGTAAGAGAGCTAGAGAGAGAGAGCGAAGAGTGAAAAGTGAGTGCATGAGTGAAGAAATGATTTTAAAAATATTCGCTTTGAAGGCGCACAGGTCAAGAACCGCTCTATGGTGACCTTTTCGATTACTCCTTAACAGTCAGGCACAAAAGGGGCATCCAACAAAATGCACGGAAGCAGAAACGAAGGCTTGTTTCTGCTTGAAGCGCAGGAGCAGGGCAAAATTGATTGAATTGGTAGAGTATTTTTTTGTTGCTGTTAACCAAACTGACGTCGCCTAAAAATATATCACATATTTCGTTATTCATTGCTGATTTAACCAATGACAACAGCGGCCAATCATGTCATGTCTTTTTAAACCAAGTATTTTCTATAATATTCAGTACAAGAATTATTTCCGTGTGAAGTAATAATGGGTCGATGTCTTTATACTCGTAAAAGAGAACAAGGTTAATTAATCACAAGGAAAAACAGATGTTTTTTTTTGTGTATCGTGAAAAAATCAGAAATTGCTTTAAAGAGCTTAAAAGTATGTTAGCGAAAAATAATGAAAAGTTAATGAGAAGTTTATTTTTCCAGAAATAACTTCTCGTTGCAGAAAAGAGTAACTATGCAGCAGCTAGAGTCCAAAAAAGCATTTGCTTTTGAAAACAATTTCATTTTGCTTTAGTCGAGGCCTGATAATTAAATCGTGTGGTAACAATTCATGGCTACGTGTGCATGCATGCACAAAGGAATGGTAAAGGTAGGCGCATACTATACATTTGTTACACCGGGGTGAAAATTCTCAGCAGACACGATAAATTTTCGCCCATGGTGACCATGGTGGAATGTTAGGCATAAACTCCAAAGAGTTAAGTTAACAATCAGTCTGCCTGCCCGTTGGCAAGTCCTTCGGTATGCTTGAAGGCAGGCTGAAAACGAATTTATTGCCAAAGTTTGGAGAAGGTTGTACAATAGAGGCCTGTCTGTGAGCGACAGCGACAGCGATAGCAACAACTATAAACAATAGCTGAAACGCATGTTGCGTGTAAAAGAGAATTATTTTCCCAGATAAATGCATATGATCGAAGGCGTGGTGGTTCGTGTACCGTTGGCTGCTATCATTTCAAAGCCATCAGAAGCAGATAAGAAACGGTAACTAAACGGTATCTCTTACCCTTAAAATTTCTCCATTTTGTTAGCATGCAATGAAATTCGAGTTACTCGAAGGCAAAACTCGAAGCCGTTAAAACGTTAGATTTATTTGGCAGGATAATAAATAATTTCACATGAATGGTTGAACCATTGAAACCTTGATTTTTTAGTCGATTGCATTTTTTTTTTTCGAACATCGACTTTAGAAAGACGCTAAAAGCAATGCTTTCCACATTTTGGTGAAGACAGAGAATTAGTTTCAAGTACATTTCCATTTCTTTGGTGGTAAAAAACAAAATACTCTCTGAAGATATAACTTCTTTTAGAATTTCGCTTTAAAGACCACTGTATTGTCTTTCAAATGCTATATAAATTCTTAATATCGGTAAAGATTTAAAAGAGTTATGGGCTATAATACTAGATAACTTTTTAGTTTTGTAAATTGTAGACTTTCGTCTGCAAAATGTTGGACCCACCGATCAGCCTCTATAGTCTCTAATGGATGCTAGACAATGGAGTTCTAGACAAAATATTGACAATTTCTCAACTTTTTAGAGATTACTTTTTAGTCTTTTAGAAAAAAAAGTCCTTTAGATTCGTATGAGAATCGTATTAGATTTTAATATGATGTTAGATATTTCTTAATCCATTTATTCTTTCTTTAATTTTCCTTTATCATCCCCTTCATCATCATCATCATTATCATCCTCCCAAAACACTCAAGAGTGAAAATGAAAAACAGTCACTTTTTCTCACAACAAAATGAACGCACTGTAATTTTTATTTGGGTTATAAAATTTTTTGAGTACATTTTTCGAACAAACTAAGGTTGCTTTGCTGCCAAACAAAAAAAAAAAAAAACGGTGATCGATCGACCATGCCAACCATGTTATACAGGCCAAGTTAATCAGTCTTCAATTAAAACTATTCGCGAATAACATTCTAAAAGTGAATCATTAATTGGTTACAATCTGTGTTAACTATCTAAAGGACACGATTATGATTATGATTACGATTATGGTTATGACTAATATTGTATAGACAATTGTAAAAATGTAGAATTTATTGAGTTCTCTCGATTGCTTCTGCGTGGCTCGATGCGGTTGATCAACATCATCGATCATGACATCATTGTCATTGTCATTGTCATTGTCATTGTCATTGTCATTGTCATTGTCATTGTCATTGTCATTGTCATTGTCATTGTCATTGTCATTGTCATTGTCATTGTCATTGTCATTGTCATTGTCATTGTCATTGTCATTGTCATTGTCATTGTCATTGTCATTGTCATTGTCATTGTCATTGTCATTGTCATTGTCATTGCCATTGTCATTGTCATTGTCATTGTCATTGTCATTTTTATCGTCTTTGTCATCGTCATTGTCATTGTCATTGTCATTGTCATTGTCATTGTCATTGTCATTGTCATTGTCATTGTCATTGTCATTGTCATTGTCATTGTCATTGTCATTGTCATTGTCATTGTCATTGTCATTGTCATTGTCATTGTCATTGTCATTGTCATTGTCATTGTCATTGTCATTGTCATTGTCATTGTCATTGTCATTGTCATTGTCATTGTCATTGTCATTGTCATTGTCATTGTCATTTTTATCGTCTTTGTCATCGTCATTGTCATCGTCTTTGTCATCGTCATCATCATCACCGATGGGCACATCGATAGCTCTGGCACTTGCTGAATAATGTGTATACGGAGATATGAACATTTACACGGGCTTACACACACCTCTTAACGGCTCTTTGGCGACACTTTTTCCACAGGACGTGCTCTAAACGGGATAACCTCCTTGGACACTCACATGCTCACAACAAGACGGCAAGTTATCCTTGGAATTTCTTTGGTTTTGGGCTCTTTGGCTCTTTGGTTCTTGGCTTGACTAAATACGATGAAAACTTTTTCTACTTGTATCTCATTAACGGTGGTGGGCACTATTAAAACTACGACGGGAATTTTCGATACACTTTAGGGTCTGGATTTTGGGCTCGCCGGCTGGACGGGTGGGTGGGCGAAGCAAGAGTTGGAACTACGCTTGATTTTCAATTAAGAACTTGATAAATTTGAATGATTTGCAAAACTGGAACAGCTTTTAAAACTAACAGGAAGCGGAAATGGGAGAAAGTAGTAGTAGTAGTAGTAGTGGCGGGGGGAGGGGGGGATTTGGTGGGAAGTGGGAGGCGGTTAGTATGTAGGTGGCAGGGAAAAGGCGGGATGTAGGCGGGTTGAAGTGCGCATGGGGTGAGGAAGGGATTTTTATGGACTTCTTTTTCTCCAGCAATATCCTTTCTTTCACTCTCTCTCTCTCTCTCTCTCTCTCTCTGTCTGTCCTGGTCTCTCTCTCTCTCTGCGGCTTTAATAAACAATGAGCAAATTGTTCTCGTTGAAGCCGGCCGAATGACCGGCGTTGCGCACAATGAAGCAGGAACCATCGAAGTGCATGCGTTTCTCGTTACGTCTAAAGAGAAATGAAAAACACAAGAAGAAGAAGAAGAAGAAGAAGAAGAAGCAGAACACAGAGAAGAAGAGGAACACAGAGAAGAAGAAGAAGAGTAAGTGCAAATTGTCCTTCATCCCGTTGCAAAAGTGCTATAAACGTATTGAAAACTCGACTCGTAAAGTCGTCAACCCTTCGTATCGACTCGACCCTTTACTCACCTGACAAACAAGTGCGAGGTCTTGCCCAGTGAGGCCGTGCAGTGGATGCCCGGAGTGGTCAAGGTGGCCGAGCCATTGCCGGGGCTGGTGCGTATTAAGCACTTGTTGTGAGTGCGCGTCAATCTGCAATGAGACAAAAGCTTGGTATCAGTCGCGGACGACACTAATTGGCAGCTACACTCGGCCCACGGTGCCCTGCACCCAATACGGAAACCTTGAGCGCCATCAAAGACGAAGCTGTCATCCGCTGCTGATTTCTATCGAGTCGAAATTGAGCCCGGCCGGTTTCTTTACTTACTTGACCAATCCGTCGGCGGCCTGCGTGATGCGAAAGCCGTTGATTTCATAGATCTCGGTGCCCTCGTCGGTGCATGAGTAAGTAGAGTTCTGAATCACTTCGTTGGCGTCTTGCACGTACGACGGACCGTGGCGCGAGTCACTGCAAACGAAAAGAAACTCAATAATGTGGCCCGCGCGAGTGCTTTGAATTATCGTTCTTACTCATAGAACACCGTCAGGGTGTAGTCCTTCGTCAGATCCGTGAAGGTGTCGGTGGTGGTGCGCGTGCCCGCCGTGTCGACCAAGTAAATCAATGCACACGACTCGCTCGTGAAACTGACGCCCTTGTACCACATCTTGGCATACCGCCTGCAATGGCATAACAATTATGAAAAAGGCACCGGCCTCATTGGCGCTCTAAGCGCCGCCACTACTCACACATAATTGTTGGTCTTCATGCCGTCGTAGGTGACAATTTCCACCTTCGAGCCGCTCTGCAAGACACGCCCATTCGGATGGATCAGAGCGGAGTTGCTGCAGTTGCGCGACAGAGCAATCGCGACCATGCTTCGTTGATTGAGAACGCGCACGGCCTTGTCCAGGGTCATGTCAATGCTGTGGTGAATATTTCAAAAGAAGCAGCTGATTTAGTATATGCACAAACCAGCAAAAAACTCGAGCGCCGCCTACCGTATGCCATCGCGCAGACGCAGCTGTATAGTGCCATTCGTCATGGCAATGGGTCCAGCGCCCGGGCAGGGCGGCGGTGTCGGATTCTCGTACTCCACACCGCGATGCGAGCCGCTCAGACGGCCCACAGCGTAGGGCGGCGGCGGCATGGGCTGCGGAAACTGTTGAGCGTGGTGAGAAGGTGACATCATGGGCGGCTAGAAGCGGACATGAAACTGAGAATAAGCCTGCCACGCCCCTCCCCTCTACACCACTCTGGGCACTCACCATGCGGCACATGTCGTTGTCGAAGCCGTAGATGGGCGATGGCGGTGGTGCCACCGGGTAGCGCGTGTTGAAGGCGCTGCGTGTCATGCCGGCGCTGCGTCCTGTGAGCGGGCTCTCATAGCCGCCGTAGTGGTGCGGCGAAGCGGCGCTCATGTGCACCGGTATCGGCATCTGGCGCGCCTGCATCGGCACCGATGGAATCGGGGTCTCCTTGGGGGTCATGCCACCACCGGCGGCGACATTGACGCCGGCCGCGCGCTGCGACACGAACGGGGCAGCACTGGCGTTGAAACGAGACTGCGAGGGAAGCGAGACGCACATACATACAACACACTTCACTTTACTAAACGGAAACGGAAACACTTTGCTTACCGACGAGGGCGTAATGGCGGTGAAGACAGACCGCTGGCGCACACCGTTCGGAGTCTTCGTGGGCGAGCGCAAGATGTTGTTGATCTTCTCGTTCATGTTGACGCGCGCGAGAAAGTCCTCGGTGTTGAAGCCGTTGATGGTGGCCACCGTTGGAAAGGAGGGCGTCTTCGGCGTTTCCGGCAGAGTCTTCGGCTTCTCGGGCTCCGCCGGCTGCGTCTGTGCCTGCTGTGGCGTCGGCGACAGCAGCTGCTGCGGCGCTGGCAGCTCCTTAGCGGGGCTCTTATTATCGGCGGCATCGGTTTCGGAGTTCATGGCGTTCTCGGTTCGGGCTTCGGCTTCGGCTTCGGCGGTGTTCGGTGTTCGGTGTTAGTTCGGTGTTGTCGGTCGGTGGAGAGATGTCTTTCGTGTTTTGCGAGTTTTTTTTCTTTGCTTTTGGGGCAATGGAAGAGAAAGTGTTCAAGAACCTTTTTCCTGGGTTTCTTTGAAAATCGTGATAATGTTTGCGAGCGGAAGTAAATAAAAAAACTGTAGACCGTCTGAGAGAAAAAAAAAGAAGATTCGAATTTTTATTGCATGAAACTGCTTCGTAAAAATTTTCAACTGATTGAATGAAGTAAAGAAAAGTTTTCTACTTGAAAATTTTTTTCTCTGCTCGACTTGAGAAAAAAATCAAAGGTTGCTTTTGCACAGAGCTCCACAGTTCATGAGCGGCGCGGTGCGGGGTCAATGGAAATCAGCTGAACTCAGCTGTTCGTGAGCGAAAGACGTGTTGTTGTTGTTGCTGGTTTTTTTGTTTTGTTTTAATTTGAAAAATAATGCAAGGAAAATCTGAGAGATTGTGGATTTTTCTCGTGCAACGTTGAAGTATTCGGTGAGAGGTTGGTACGGAGGTCGATCTCGGAGGTCAAGCACTATGCGTGGAGGTCGTCGAACTGAAAAAGGGTGAATGCGATAGTCATGTTGGTAGCAAGAAGCGAACGATGAGTGCCAGAAGGGAAAGAATTTGCAATTATAATTTGTACGAATGTGTTGCGAATAGGTTGCCAGTCACCTCGGTATATATTTATGTACTCATATATTCATATAAATTTATGCAAAATTAAATATTCAGAGAGCTAACATTTTAACACAAGAAAAAATATCTTCTACATATCTTCTTGGTTTTGGGACCTGTCCTCGTGACGGTTTGATGCTGATCTAAGAACACCGGCGAGGTGTTCTTCCAAAGCTGAAGATTACGACTGTGATAGATGTTATGAGTTCATTAAAATGTAGCTTGTAGTTGTTTGTCAACGACTTTTGAAAATTGGTGAAAGGGGCGAAAGCTATCATCGCGATTGTCGCCCGAAAATTGATTTTCGAGAAATTGATTGATTCGAATTTGATTTTCAGTTAAAAAATTCCACAATAAATCTAAAAAATTTATTAAACCAAACAAAACTTGAAACATAATGAATTCGGTTTTGTATTTTTTTTTTCATTAAAGCGCTGCTCTAAACGTAAGCAAAATTTTTTTGACGAAATATTTGCGTTGCATACTTTTTGGCTGCGATTTAAATTCGTTGGCAGTTACCGAAGCCTTGCAGCAAATAGAAGAGGATTGATTAAACTGATTAATCTAAATCTAAACAAACAAATAAATAATAATGAATGAACCTCAAGGTGCGTCCCGATATTGTACCTTGAGGTTTAACCCTTCCCTAAGAACAATAATAAATTAATTGATTCCTGTTTGCATAGTTATACTCGATATCAAAACAATCAATTATTTTAATGCCAGAGTTTGTTTGCATCAACCGCTCCCCCCCCCTTCCTCAAACCCTCTTCTGTTACTTCTTCTTCTTCAGATTTATTCTTGTGGTTCGTTGCAATAAAAATCAATATGCACATATGTATATTTATTGATTTTCGCTGTGATTATTTTTTACTGCATTTTTTGCTTTGCTTTATTTTAAGGGACGAAATTATATTATGTGGGCGCCAGAATGCGCCTCACATGTGCCGCGCATTTTGTCTTCAGTTTATTTACTGTTTCTTTGACTGCCAGCCGCTGTTTTTTGTTTTTAATTTTCAATTTTAATAAAACTTGTTCAGTATCTAACGGCGACAAGAGCAACAACAAGCACGAAAATAGCACAAAGTCACAAAAATAGTTTTTGTATTTGTGCGTAAACTCATAAAAATACGATTCTTACTTCGGCGAAGCTTATGCAACGCTGCAAGTGAATGAACTCGATTTTTTCTTCACTTAAAACTTTTCTGCTTTGCAATAAAATGGAGAAGACAACTGATTATTTCTTTGAACAGTTTCAGTTTTAGCTCACTAACTGCTAAAAGATTGCTCTGAACTAACTTTCTTTTGTCTTGTACATTGAAGTGGAAAGATATTTATAATAAATCGCCGATGAGCGTTTTTTATCCTCCGCTAAAAGTAAAAAGAAAATAAAGATTTAAGATTAGTTGAATGCCAAAGATATAAAATTCATGATAAACGCTGTCGGCGGCAACTCCAAAATTGAATTCTTCTGCATTTGACATGAAGATCGTTCAATTCTTATACTGAATGGATCATATTATCGTTCAGTCTTAACATTTTCGGACAATGTCACAAAGACTTGCCGAACTCACCTCCCTTTGAGTTGATGTAACGGGTGCCTTTTTTTTATTATGTTGTTTACTTAAGAAGAAAGAATTAATTAGTAAAGTAAAATATGAACTCTTGCTCGGGCAGAGCTCAATAAGCTTAATTCCGAAAGATTTAATTCGTCAAAAGAAATGTCATTAATCAACTCATCCTATAAATATGTTTACTTATAATTTAGCCCTTATCAAATGTCGAGAATTGATTTGTTCAATTGAGTTGAACGAGTGAGGTTTTATGACTGAGTTTTTTCTTAACGATTAAAAATTAACATGACGGTTGATGTGTTAAATTAGAAAAAATTCAATAAAAATACTTCCTGATAAAATTCATTAAATTAAATGCAATTTAGATGCAATTTCGATTAGAAGCGTTCATCCTGAAAATATGCAACATTTTCGTGCATTTATTAACTATTGTTACTTTTGCCTTTAGTTTTTTTATAAACTTTCATTACTTAAAAAAAGTTATTTAGCCAAAAATATGCGACTTTAAAGAACAAAAGAAACAAAGTTAAGATCCCAATTAATTTTTAAATAAATATTCTTAAATTCTAGCAAATATATTTAAAAAAAGAAACCAAACCAAACCAATTAAATAAAGCTTTAATCAATGCATCTCCTCCTCCAACTTCACTCGGACTTATTTTTATATTTACCACTTTTAAATCACTAATTTTTAATTATTTATAGAGTATTTAAAAGGAAAGTGCACGATAAAAATGTCAAAAGACAATTCAGCAGCATGCAATTTATTTAAAATTTTTTCTTAAATTTTCGGAGAAATTTCTTTTTAAAGTGCTAAAAATATTTGAACTCAATTCGTTTGGGTCGTAAATATTTCTTCATTGTTCTCATCACTTGTTATTAACAATATCACACGAGAAATAATAATAAAAACTCATTATAAAGTAAAGCATTAAAAAAAAATGAAACGCTGCTATGAAACGAAAGTTTAACAGCCATAATTTTCATCATCGTCGTCGTCATCATCATCATCATCAGTGGTTACATTGAGATCATCATCGTCATCAACGCATCAGCAAAGTAATTTTCACTTTCTTCGCAACGGAACGTGAAAAGAAAAAAAAGAAATGCAAACATTTTAAGTTAGTGTCAATTGAATTTTTTTTATTTGTTAAAAATTGTTTTCATCTCCCAATTTTTTTTTCTTATTTTTTGCCAAACAAAATCAGGAAGCTGTAGGAATTTATAAATAAATACATTTGGCTTCCGCGGGCACCTGCACCTGCGTCTGCGGGCGTGTTTTTTAAAAAAAAATATCGTTTTTTGTAAAACAAAAAAAAACAGCCGCCCATTTTCACAATTTTTACTTTGTTTTCTTATTAAAAATTAATAAAAATATAATTTTTGAATTGAATTTTTGTTGACACGCGACGTGGAAAATGTGTGAAAAAGTAGGAAACGCTCGCGCTTGAACACGCGTGGGTGGAATTTTTTATATCTATGTATTATTAATTCATTTTTTTTTTTGTTGGTGTTTTTTGTGTTTTTTTGGGATAATTGATATGGTTAAAATCGATGAATTTAATGACTTATCACGTGACAGCTTTAAACTCATTCTTTTCTTTGTCTTTTAAACGGAAGTCACGGGCGTCAAATCGATTTATTCGTATTGTTTAGTAATGTTTTATGGATTCATTCAATTACTTTAAAACTTACACGGTTTTCAGGCTGTTGCGGGCGCCTGAAGTCCTTTTCCTTTTAATACAAGTTTTCAAAGTCTTTTGCTGCGATTTCTAAAGTATTAATTTTTGGTACTAAAGTAAATAATTCTTTTAAAATTTTGTCTGCAGTATTTTTTTTAAAATTTGTTATTTCAACATTTACTCAAAAACAATTCTGAAATTTACAGTTCTTTTCAATTCATCATATTTCCAAATTTTGGAAATCATTATTAATCCAATCTTGTTGTTGTAATACAAGACTTGTTGTTGTTGTCTGTCTTTCTTTTCGACTTGAATTGTTTCTAAAACAAAAAATTCGATGTTGTGTTAATTTCAATTTTAATTAGCTCATTAACATTTAATAAAAATTAAAACAAATTCAAGTCAATTCAAATCAAATTTAAACGGAAGAGATGGAATCGAAATAAGTGCCAGCCAGCCATTTTGTTTTTTTTTTTATTTATAAAAAGCTAGACGCTCTCGAGCGTTGGCAACGCAAATGCATTTATTTTTTAAAAGAGACACTTGATTAATGATGATATTAAATGTTAATGTTGTGGGTCGTCTTATTGTTGTTGCTGCTGTTGTTATTGTTGTTGTACTTTTTTTCTCTTATGGTTATTGTTGTGGTTGTTGGTTTTTTGTTGGTTCGACCAATTCAACTATTGACGACTGAGCAGCGGTGCTGCGTTAACGCAGAAGATGATTAAGAAATCATCGTCATAGACGAAAGAAAATGAAGAAGAAGAAGAAGAAGAAGAAGAAGAAGAAGAAGAGAAGAAGAAAAAAAAGGGCAGCAGGGCAAACTCTTTGAGTTTTATTGTTGTTGGTTGGGCTTGCGGTTGACGTCAAAATTTGATAAAATTATATTTTTAGCGATGACTACTGACCATGCCGGCAACACCTTCCAGGAAATCCCAGTCCGACGTAGCTAAGACGTAGCCGACAAACGATTTGACTCACGCAAATGGTTGGCAATTTATCGCCAACGTCATCGGCAACGGCATCCGCATCGGCGTTAAAAAATTTTGAATTAAACGAAAATGAAAAAATTTCTTAGCTGAAATTTTATGAATTTCGTTAAAATTATGTTAATTAATAATATTAAATAATTTTTCAGCTATTTGTGATTTCATCAGCAAAGAAGAGACTTTTTAAATTTTCAATATATTTTAAAATTTTGCTTTTACCTCCTTTTTTCACATTTTCGTGAAAATTTTTAAAAAAATGTCTCGTCTCTTAAGAAAACAAAGCCGAAGTAATGGTTTTCCTTTGTTGTAATTTTACGGCAATTTATTACACAATAATTAAGTATCGTATGCAATTTATGAGTGGGTGTGTGTGTGTGTGTGTGTGTACATATGTGAAAATTAGTACACTCTCTCTGCATTTCGTGTGTGTCACAAGAGAACTCTTTTAAAAATCATCCACCCACTCACTATCTCTCTCTCTCTCTCTCTCCTATCAACAAAAACAATAACAATCAGCAAAAAAAAAAAGAAAAATGTTTTAAAGTATAAAGTTAAGTAAATTAAAAAAATATTTATTACTCAAGAATCTTGCGGAAAAAACCGCACCGCATTAAATTCGTCTCGAAAACTTTGCAGCACAAAAAAAAATCGTAAGATAAAAAAATTGAAAATGAGTCAAAATGAGTTTCATGCAAATGCGTATCATTTTACGCCTAATATTTTACGCATATCGCTTACGATATAGCAAACGTATTTATAACGGCTGCGCCATCTTTTATGACGGTATGTTGACATTGAAGAACTTTAACATTTATCAAGCGATTTATTTGAGTAAACATGTTTGTGAAATGACAATTCAATTGCAATTTTAAACATGAATCGCTTTATACCGATACAACGCGCCGAAATAGTGACGCTGTACATTGAAGCTACTCGTGTATATCGTCGAAAATCGATACTGGCCAAGAAACACCGTCTAAAAAACACTATTCGTCATTTGGTGTCAAATTTTGTGGAGCGCGTGGACAGTGGAAGATCGTTGATATGCCGCTCATCAACGTCCAAGACGTTTCAATGAACTGGTTGAAGCGGCGGAGAAGAGAGTGTTGCCGAGAGCACACATGTGTCTTATCGTTCAGCAGCGCTCAGCATTTTAGCGTCAGTGCAACCATCTTGGGGCGCATTTTAAAGGCTGATTTGCATTTGTTTCCGTATAAAGTGCAATTGATTCAAAGAATGAATGCCGACAGACCATCCACATCGCTTGGAATATGGCGGCCAAATAGTCGCATACCGACATAAAACATGGCGCACCCAGAATAACAATGGATGCAGCAACGAGTAATAATAGCTGCTGTAACATTATTTTTTTTAATTCTCAGAAATAAATTTTTTTTTCAAAAAAAATTGTTCTCTTCTTTATTTCTTTTTAAAACATTCATTTGTCAGTAAGTGTCAGTGGCGGCGGGCGCGGCAGTTCGAGTAATTGTTTAAATAAAGCGAGAGACACTGTCGATGAGGAAAATGTGGCTACTCTGAAATATTTATAAAAGTTTTGTATAAATATATATTTACAAATGAATACATTTTCCGGACACGATCTTCTTCGTTATTCGGGAGTACATACAGTTAAAAGGTTTAATGGAGCGAGCATGTCTTTAGGCAGCTTGAATGACAGTTTGAAAGTTGAGTTGTCACTTTTCAGTTTCCGCAAATTATATTCCATGCGAGAAAAGTCATGGAAGTCATGCGTGCGTACAAATCGTACAGAATGATGTACTATATTTAGCATCTCTCAATTTGCTCTCTCTCATAGTGATTGACAATAAGAAAAAGAACAAGAAAAAATGGAAAAGTTAATGACTGAAGACGGTGCGTATTTAAGTGCACCCACCGTTCTTTTATCAAAGTGCCCGCGTGTTAAACACGAAGAAAACTTTTGTAATGAGCTTGTATCAACGTCGATGTCGATGCGACGATGTCGACTTGTCTCCTCTCCAAAAGCATTAAGATTTTGTTGTTGTTGTTGCTGTTTCGCCGCAAAGCTGAAAATGAATTCGTCGTTTCTTTTTCATTTCGGCCAAACAACAATAATCAGTTTTTACACTTTTAAAAGGGTATTTCGGCGCTAATTTAAATTCGCCCTTATAGCACGACATGGAAAAATTTAAAGGACGAAGAGAAGAAAAGAAAAAAGAAAGAAATGTTTTGTAGAAAAAAAATTGTTGGCAGTCAGTAGCACAATAAAGTTTTACTTAAGAAAAAAAAACAAAAATAATTTTTTTTATTCTTTTTGTGATCTTCTCCTGTTTCTGGGTGTGTGTGTGTGTGTGTGTGTGGTGTTTTTTCTCAACCATAGCCTTCAGACAAATTCTCTCCCAAAAGCATTAAAAAACGGATGCTGCTGCGAGTGCACTGAACTTGCTTGCACTTTGCTTGCACTTTGTCTATTGTTGTTGTTGTTGTTGTTCTTGCCCTACTGCTGTTGATGTGGTACAAGTAGTTGTTGTAATTTTTACCGACGCTATATTTGCTATTGTTGTACCGAAGCGAAGGTAGAAAAAAGTACCTAAAAATAAATTGTAGTTTGATGGTTTTTCAAATTTTGCTTTCATGAACGAACGACGACGCACTTTGTTGATTGAGATTGTTCTTCTGCTTAAGTTTGTGCTACTTTCAGTTACTTTTTCTAATTTTTTTAAAAAGTAAAACTTTTTACTAAAAGCAAAATTCATTGCACACAAAATTATAAAATTATAAAATCTCCAAGCTTCTTTAATTTTCTTCTTTTAACTTAATAAAGTTAAAGTAACAAGTCGAGGAGCTTGTTCAAAAGCCAACAGCAATTAATTTAAGTATCAATTGATTTTTAATAAAAATTCAATTCAAATAAATTCAGCTCATGATAAAATTATAAACAAAATTATAAAATTATAAATTTTTAATAAAAATGTAATTCAAATAAATTCAGATCATGATAAAATTTTGCTATAAAACAAGTTTAAAAAGCCCAATTTTTTGATTGTTTTCTCTACATGAAACCAAATGATGCTCTCCCGAAAGGTTTTTGTTGAGAGCTCTAAAATCGAGGAAAAACTTTATTCCATGCGTCTTATTGTATTCGCCATTAGGAATTTTATAGTTCATTTTTAAAGTTCTGACTTAAGGTTCGTAAAGTCACAGCGTCACTGAAAACCGGAAGAATCAAATTAATTAATTTCTGCAGACAATTTCTCGTTAAGATAAATTCACATTGAAACGATTCAAAATGGAAAGGGAAAGACGGAGAAGGGGAGGAGAGAGCTCTGGGATGTCAGGAAGAGTTTTGATGGTTTTTATAATGTTACATGCATGTATTCAGCGCACATACCTACACACACACAACAAAAGCACAGCAACTGTGTTTTTTTTTTAATTACGCATATCAAAATATCTCGTAAACCTGAGTTTAATGAAATAAAAAATTAAAGAAAAAAGCCCAACCTTTAAAAACTTTTCGAAAAATATAGCAAAATTGTCTAATGATGTCTAATGATGTCTAATGATGAAGGTAGAAAGAAGTCTAAAAAAGGGGGAGGGGGGTAGGGGGGCGGATAAAAGAAGCATGTTGTTTTTGTTTGCTGCTCTTTCACTTTCCAGTAGCATTTCTTATTAACTAAACAATGATTTTTTTATTTGCTGAAATCATTAAAGTCTAGGAATAAAAATAGTATGCACTTTAATGCAACAGAGAAAAGTGGTTGAAGTCTCCACTAAAAGTCACGTGACATGTACACGAATATTGTAGTTGTTGCTGCTGTTGTTTTCATGCCTCTCTTTCTTTCATTCATTCATTCTCTTCTTTCATTCACATTCATCATGTCAATGCGAAGCGGAAACAATACAACGAAAAGCTGTATAAAAAAAAAAAAGAAAATATAAAATAAAACAAAAACTATCAATGGACGTGCGGAAAGTAGCTCTTCTTCTTCTCTTTCTTTTGATCACAACAAGTCCCATTAACCTCATTATTCCCCTTCCCCTTCCCCTTCCCGAGTGTTAATAGTGTTGTCTGCTGCGTTTGTGTTTGTTTGTTTATTTAAAATGTCAAAATGACGGACGCCATGCGATGATACTTGTTGGTGTTTGTGTTTTGTCATGAAACAGTGAAAACTCTCTTTTCTCTCGGTCTCTTCTTTCGCTCTGGCAAGCAATAAAACTTGACGCTTGGGGGTAATTTGACGCTAAAGTAAATTTGTTCTAACCTCGTCTGAAAGTTCGTAAATTCGTGAAGAAATTTTGTGTTTTATAGTTGCCATTGTCGCCGTTGTTGTTTTGATTTCAGGTTTTATTATTATTGTTGTTGTTGTTGTTGATGTGGTTACTGTTTTCATTTTGCTGCTGCCGTTGTTGTTGTTGTTGTTGTTATTGTTGTTGTTGGTTTTAGCATTAATCTTTCTTGACTTGAAGACTTGAGAGCATTTTCTATTACTCTTTTTTAAATTGTTGCGTTAATTTTGGATGACAATTACTGAAGTAGTTGTTGTTGTTGTTGCCGGCATTGACAGTTGTGCCGTTGATACAACAGCTAGCTGTTTGTTTTTGACCCTTGTCTTTCAGAAGATATGAAGAACTGATTGGGGGTGCCCTCTTTTGGGGTGGTCCTTCCTTCCAGGCCAGCCTAAAAGGTCTCATAAGTATTCAATGAACTGACCGAAGTTAAATTATTCAGGAGTGCTTAAATTTGTGGTATTTATTGCTTAAATTTTTATATGATGTTATCGTATTTTTTTTTTATCATTCGTCATTTTACGTGTGGGCGACGCGACGTGTGAGGGAATTACGTAAAAATGTCTGTTAGCAAGCTAACAAATTCGTGTGTATAATAGCAGATAATTACAACAACAACAACTACAACAACAACAACTACAACAACAACTACAACAACAACAACAATAATAACAAGAACCTAACAACAGCATAAATATACAGCAATAAATTAAAGAAGAAAATAATACGATAAATTGAAAGCGGTGGAAATTTTTGCGCTTTATATCACTCTAGCGAGTGATAACTTTAACTTTTTAAAAGAATTATTTTTATCGTTTTTTTTTTATCTTTAAAGTCAATATTTATAGCTTGATAATGTTTTTTAAAGTTATGTAAATCTTTAAAAAAATGTCGCACTTAAAGGTCTTAACAACAAAAAAAACCAACATAGTTTTGAAAGCTAGAGTAATGCAAGGTGGTAATAGAAGGCTTATTAATTTTAATAAAATAAAAAATTTTTTAATTTTTTTTTATTTAATTTTTCTCCGCTTAATTAAAATTTGAAATGTCCTACCGACCGCTTAGTAAAGTATGATATTACTCTGAAATGGTTCTGTAATTAATTAATAAAAAAATTAAAAATTTAAAGAAAAATTTAATGAAAATTTAAATAATTATTAAACAAATTGTTAATGAATTTATTAGCACAACTTATTTATAGTTATTGTATATTAAAGTATGATATTTCTTAGAAATGTTTTGCAATTGAATTGATTTTTGTGAGGATTTGCAATGTAATGAAAAATGTAATTACATAATTATTAAGAAAATTGTTAATGAATTTATTTTATATTATTTAATTTCTTGATATTATGTCTCTTTGTTTAATTCTGTTGAATCAATTTTAATTTAATTTTAATCCTTTAATCTTTTAGTTAAAAAGGATTTCGATTTGAAGACACTAAAATCCGAAATCTTTAAACTCAATTATTGTAGAAATTTTTTCCTTGTTATTTTTTTGCTTTTATAGGATTATCCATTTTGCAGAAGTCCATTAAAACTTTAACGGATAATGCAATTAATATCCATCCATATCAACGATAATGTTTTTCGACTTTTTGCAGGTTGGTGAACAGGAAAAATTGTTTATGTGTGTGGAGAGTGGTGAAGGGGGAGAAGGGGGGGGGGGGGTGGGGTTGTGGTTGTCGTAAACAAAAGCGTTTGTCAAAGTTAATTAAAATCTCTCAACAACAACAACAATAACAAACAGCTGGGACAACACTAAGGGCGGTCTGCCCGAATAAAGTGTCATTCGGTGTTGATTTTAAATCCAATAAAAAAATTAATTGTTATAGAAAAAATATTAAAACGACAGAAAAAAAATTTCAACCTTTGTGCGTATTGTGTTGTCAGTTGTTAATTTAAATAATACCTGCTAAAACATTTAATAGAATTGACAGGATGACCCTGATTGTGGTTATTGTTGTTTTTGTTGTCCTTCTGTAGTCGATTGATTTTTCTGCAACGTTGCTCACACGTTGGTCAGTTTGGCCTTCAACGAATTCTGTGGGTTTTTGCGCTTTTCAGAGAGTTTGTGTTGGTGAGTTGAGTGTTTGGAGGTTTGGAGGTTTGGAGGTGTGTCGATGTCGATGTCGATCAACATTTAAAACATTGTACATTTCACAAAAAATTAATCCTTTTTAAATTGAAACAGAAAATTACATTAAAAACGGCTGCTTCAGCAGAACTAAACATCCCTAAAAGTGGTTAATACTCTGCTTAAGAAACACAATAAGACCACGCCTACCATCCGGCGACGAGTAATGGTGAGTAATGTTGAAGCTTCATTTTTACCAGCGATGATGGTATTATTTGCCGCGCCTACATTTGGATCCTTGATGGCGACACCATCAAAGGAGTTGCACAGATCCTTTGTACAAGAACGAAAATACGTTGCGAAAGTATAATCGATAATGACTTTGTTGAGAAACTGAAATAAAAGGGAATAAAAGGAAATTCTTATAAATTCCACAAAAATAATAATAATAAGAATAATAAGACGATTAATATGTCTTATCACTTCATTATTGTCACACGTCGTACATACATATGTTGTACATACTTACAATCGGTTTATCATCGCAACCGCGTATAAATGATACCACCTCACGAGGTTTCTAAAGGAAGAGAAGAGAAAAAGAATATGAGTCAAGAAATTAAGGGTTAAATTCTCCCAAAAACTCGGAAAGAAAATGTTGAAAATGTTTAATAAAGATAACTGATGAGAAGGAAGATAATGACAGACTCCAAAAATTATAGGGCAGCAAGTCCGGGTGTGGTTGCCCGAAATTCTTTCTGCTCTTTAAAAGAGAGAGCGAGAGAGAGGGAGAGGGATAAGGTGACATAGGAGACAGATTATTAACCTTTTATAGACCATTATAGACCTTTAATAGACCTTTAATAGGCCTTTTTTAGAAATTAGGCAAAAAAGTTTTCGGTAAATTTTCGCCTTATTTTAAACGAAACTTTTTTTTTCTTCATAGAAACGACTCTTAAACTCTTAACCATGACTGGCCAATGGGTGTTGGGATGATCAAGTCCATCACCCCCTTTTTTTCGTCCATAATTTCGACAGCTAAGGGTTTACTCTTTTGATTTCTTTCAATCTTCAAAAATAAAAAATTACTTGATAACTTTTTAAATGTCAAAAAATGATTTAAAAAAGTAAATTTATTAAGAAGAAGGGGAAAAAAGTAATAGAGTGTTAGAAGAAAAAGTGTTAGAAGACAAATGCTTAACCCTCAAAAATAACTAATAAGTTCTTTTTAAAATTCAGAGTTTTTTTCGCTGAAAATTCAGAGTAAAGAGTCTTCAAAACTTTAAAAAGAACGGAGTTTATTTTTTGTAGATTTTAATATAATAAAATACTTTACACATTTTTAAAAAAATTACGCCAAATTCTCTTCAGGCCTTTGAGTGGAACCAAAACAAAAACGTCACCAAAACAAAATCATATTGGAAACCGAAAAATATTTTAACGGAAAGAGCTCTTTAAACAGAGGTCGCTCTTTTTTTTTGACGGCTCCGGGAAATAACGCCCAAATGAAATAAGGCCCAATTTTTTTTTTATATGAAGATTTGAAATCGTAAAATTTGGGCCTTATTTCATTTTTTTTGGGCTTTATTTCATTTTCAACAAAAACTGAAAATGAAATAAGGCCCAACGTTGGGCCTTATTTCATTTTCTGTGGGCTTTATTTCATTTTTTTGTAAAAATTTTAAAATTTCTGAAAATGAAATAACGCCCAAAATTACGGCGTCGACTGAACTTTAATGCAGAAATGCAGAACTTTAATGCATGCAGAAAGACCCTGGATAGAGGAAGGCTTTTCAACAAGGAGATGGTTTTGTTGGCTGAGGGTTTTAATCCCTGCCACGGCCGAAGGCCGGCACGCAGAAGGAACCTCGATAGAGAAAAACTTTTCAGCAAAGAAGATGGTTTTGTTGGCTGAAGGTTTTAATCCCTGCCACGGCCGAAGGCCGGCATGCAGAAGGACACTTTGCCTGCTCAGAAGGACCCTGGATAGAGGAAGGCTTTTCAACAAGGAGATGGTTTTGTTGGCTGAGGGTTTTAATCCCTGCCACGGCCGAAGGCCGGCACGCAGAAGGAACCTCGATAGAGAAAAACTTTTCAGCAAAGAAGATGGTTTTGTTGGCTGAAGGTTTTAATCCCTGCCACGGCCGAAGGCCGGCATGCAGAAGGACACTTTGCCTGCTCAGAAGGACCCTGGATAGAGGAAGGCTTTTCAACAAGGAGATGGTTTTGTTGGCTGAGGGTTTTAATCCCTGCCACGGCTGAAGGCCGGCATGCAAAAAGACACTTTGCCTGCGCAGAAGGACCCTGGATAGAGGAAGACTTTTCAACAAGGAGATGGTTTTGTTGGCTGACGGTTTTAATCCCTGCCACGGCCGAAGGCCGGCACGCAGAAGGAGCCTCGGTAGAGAAAAACTTTTCAGCAAAGAAGATGGTTTTGTTGGCTGAAGGTTTTAATCCCTGCCACGGCCGAAGGCCGGCATGCAGAAGGACACTTTGCCTGCTCAGAAGGACCCTGGATAGAGGAAGGCTTTTCAACAAGGAGATGGTTTTGTTGGCTGAGGGTTTTGTTGGCTGAGGGTTTTAATCCCTGCCACGGCCGAAGGCCGGCACGCAGAAGGAACCTCGATAGAGAAAAACTTTTCAGCAAAGAAGATGGTTTTGTTGGCTGAAGGTTTTAATCCCTGCCACGGCCGAAGGCCGGCATGCAGAAGGACTCTTTGCCTGCGCAGAATGACCCTGAATAGAGGAAGGCTTTTCAACAAGGAGATGGTTTTGTTGGCTGAGGGTTTTAATCCCTGCCACGGCCGAAGGCCGGCATGCAGAAGGACAATTTGCCTGCGCAGAATGACCCTGGATAGAGGAAGACTTTTCAACAAGGAGATGGCTTCGTTGGCTGAGGGTTTTGTTGGCTGAGGGTTTTAATCCCTGCCACGGCCGAAGGCCGGCACGCAGAAGGAACCTCGATAGAGAAAAACTTTTCAGCAAAGAAGATGGTTTTGTAGGCTGAGGGTTTTAATCCCTGCCACGGCCGAAGGCCGGCATGCAGAAGGACTCTTTGCCTGCGCAGAATGACCCTGAATAGAGGAAGGCTTTTCAACAAGGAGATGGTTTTGTTGGCTGAGGGTTTTAATCCCTGCCACGGCCGAAGGCCGGCATGCAGAAGGACAATTTGCCTGCGCAGAATGACCCTGGATAGAGGAAGACTTTTCAACAAGGAGATGGCTTCGTTGGCTGAGGGTTTTAATCCCTGCCACGGCCGAAGGCCACTTTGCCTGCGGAGAAGGACCCTGGATAGAGGAAGGCTTTTCAACAAGGAGATGGTTTTGATGGCAAAGTGTTCTTCTGCGTGACGGCCTTCGGCCGTGGCAGGGATTAAAACCCTCAGCCAGAAAAACCGTCCCCTTGTTGAAAGGTCTTCCTCTATCCAGGGTCCTTCTGCGCAGGCAAAAAGTGTCCTTCTGCGTGCCGGCCTTCGGCCGTGGCAGGGATTAAAACCCTCAGCCAACAAAACCATCTCCTTGTTGAAAAGCCTTTCTCTATCCAGGGTCATTCTGCGCAGGCAAAGAGTCCTTCTGCGTGCCGGCCTTCGGCCGTGGCAGGGATTAAAACCCTCAGCCTACAAAACCATCTCCTTGTTGAAAAGCCTTCCTCTATCCAGGGTCCTTCTGCGCAGGCAAAAAGTGTCCTTCTGCGTGCCGGCCTTCGGCCGTGGCAGGGATTAAAACCCTCAGCCAACAAAACCATCTCCTTGTTGAAAAGCCTTCCTCTATCCAGGGTCATTCCGCGCAGGCAAAGAGTCCTTCTGCATGCCGGCTATCGGCCGTGGCAGGGATTAAAACCCTCAGCCAACAAAACCATCTCCTTGTTGAAAAGCCTTCCTCTATCCAGGGTCATTCTGCGCAGGCAAAGAGTCCTTCTGCGTGCCGGCCTTCGGCCGTGGCAGGGATTAAAACCCTCAGCCTACAAAACCATCTCCTTGTTGAAAAGCCTTCCTCTATCCAGGGTCCTTCTGCGCAGGCAAAGTGTCCTTCTGCATGCCGGCCTTCGGCCGTGGCAGGGATTAAAACCTTCAGCCAAAAAAACCATCTTTGCTGAAAAGTTTTCCTCTATCCAGGGTCCTTCTGCGTGACGGCCTTCGGCCGTGGCAGGGGTTAAAACCCTCAGCCAGAAAAAGCGTCCCCTTGCTGAATAGTATTTGTATATTAACCAGTCCAGTAAGTCCAACAGCTGCTTCGTAGCTAACCTATTTCAGCATTTATCGCAAAATTGGGCCTTATTTCATTTTTTTTGGGCTTTATTTCATTTTTTGATAAAAATTTCAAAATTTCTTAAAATGAAATAAGGCCCACGTTGGGCCTTATTTCATTTTTTTATGAAATAACGCCCAATTTGGCAAAATGAAATAAGGCCCGCATTGGGCCTTATTTCATTTGGGCGTTATTTCCCGGAGCCTTCTTTGACTATATATTTTTGTTTTACAAAAAATTTACTTTTACTCAAAATAAAACTAAAAAAATTTTCTTTCACTAAAGTCGAAAAAGTAGCTTTAATTTTCACATGAAAATTTAAAAGGACACCGCAGAGACCGAAATTCTCGAAAACGTTTCTGGAGAATAATAAAAAATATGTAAATCGCGATGTTAAAAGAATTTCAGTTATGTTGAGAACATTCGTAATAACATTTATATTTATTTATGTGTCTGTATATGTAGTATGTGCGAGGCTGTGCGTTAAACGAGCTTAGAAATCCTTGAAAATGTTGAAATCTTAAGAAAGTTTTCAGGAAATCCACTAAAAAGAAAATACATAATAATTTAAATAAAGGCATCAATTTGAAATATGTATAAAGAATACGAGAAACATGAAATGACTCTTTCGAAATTCCTCCGTTTCGTGTTTTTTCTTCCAACGATTTCATTGAAAGACTGTTGCGTTCGGTAAAGTTTATTTCAATCAACTGATTCTTTCAGGCTTCAGGCAACTTTTCCCCCTCAATACTCTGCTGACCCCTCTCACTGGAGGGGAAGTGCCTCCCTTCGGTTGCTGGCTTTGATCGATCCCCGAAACCATTGCATGAGGATTTGCATTTGTTTCCATGCATTACACGCCGACTGAATAACTGAATATTTCATCAAATTATGCTAATTTCGGGCGTCTGTCAAGCAATAAATGTACCAGTTGCGGTGTTGACAACGTCGTGGCATTGTGTGTTGATTGCGTGCTGCAATCCGGCGTTTGGCTTCAAAACGGTCAATAAAATATTCGGTGGCAAAGTTGAGCGAGAATTCGCGAACCAGCGTTTCGGAGCCAGCCTCTTAATTGCTTTAATTGTGTTCACACAATGGCCTCTCAAACGGCCTCTAAAACAGTGTCTAAAAGGGATGGTTGCGTTTGATCAAAGACTTGAGGTTTAAACACTGAAACCTCAGAAGCTATTAATATTTTCGGTTTGTACTAGTATCGTTCGTCACTCATACGACATGTCGTAACAGTAATTGTCGAAATTGTATACGTACTTAAGACTGCTTGAATAGCGTAAAAAGTTTCTCGAAAGACGTGAACATTTTGCATAAAAAGCTTGGACCTTAACATAATAAAAAGATGATTATACATGTAGTGAGTCGTACAACACCACGAATATATGTACATACAACAATACTATAAGTTATAAAATTTTAAAATGGATACCTATACGAGTTAATCGTACATATCGTATGTAAAAAAGATTTATATTGAACAAAAATCACTTACAATCGTCTCTTGTCGCATGATTGTGCAATATTTTTTATTACAATCGATGATGCCGTTTGTAGCCAAAGGATTCAGAACACATGAATCGTCCTTATCAGTAGTTTTGCTGTAAGTGCAGCTATAGCAACGTAAACCTTAAGAAAAATATACATAATAATGATAATAATCAACAATTAGTATACATAATGTAATAAAGTCCGCGATTTTAAAAGACTTAACAGAAAGATTGTAACAGATAACAGTAATACGGTATAACAGAATAGACAAGCACATAGCGATTTTAATAGATAACAGAAATACTAGATAACAGACTAGACATTTACATCGCGATTTTAACACATATGTATGTTAACATAGTAGATATTGACAGATGACTAAGTAAGTTTTAACAGATAACAGAGTTTTCGATTTAAACATAGTTAACACAGAAATTTCAACAGATGGCAGAGTCGATGTGAACAACGATTTAAATTTTAACAGATAACAAACAGATTTTAACGCGCAGATGTTGCGATTTTAACAGACTGTAGACATTTCCATTTAAACATACATAGTTAACACTTTAACTTTAATAGTAAACATGATTTTTAACAGATTTAACGAGCAGAGCTTTCGATTTGAACAGACTGTAGAGTCGATGTGGACGGACACTTAGTTTTTAACAAATAACAGGGTAAATCTTAACAGAGAACAGGCATTTCCATTCAAACATAGTGAACACTTTAACTTTAATAGTTAACATTTTAACAGATGGCAGAGTCGGTGTAAACAACTATTTAAATTTTAACAGATAACGACGAAATTTTAACTAGCAGAGGTTGCGCTTTTAACAGACTGTAGAGTCGATGTGGACGGACACTTAGTTTTTAACAGATAACAGAGTAAATCTCTGCAGATAACAGAGACTTTTATTTAAACAGGGATTAAAGGACGACCATTTCGAAATAATAGCTGAGTAGATTTTAGTACAGAATCAAATGGACACCACACAACAAATTACAAACGCAACAAATTAATTAGGTCAACAGGCGTTTAGGATTTCGTAAAGCTTAAACAAATTTATCGCGCTGATTGCATTTCGAATATGACGCACACGATTTTTCGTAACAGCAGTGACGTCAGCAATAGTTACATACATTATACGTTTGCTGTTTGTTGAACAACAGCGACTACGTGCCAAACAGCTGTCGCTCTCATCATCATCATCGTCACCATCGGTCTTGTCATTGGCAGATCTAACATTGAAT
The DNA here is from genome assembly GCA_949752815.1 of Conops quadrifasciatus. Lineage (NCBI taxonomy): Eukaryota > Metazoa > Arthropoda > Insecta > Diptera > Conopidae > Conops > Conops quadrifasciatus. The sequence goes on along the minus strand of OX457077.1, from coordinate 13,282,582 downwards.
AAGTGGAGCAAGTGACGATGACGATGATGATAATAGCAACAACAACAACAACAACAACAACAATTACGATAACAATAATCATTGCGTGTCTTTGAGCGTGCTCGCTGTTCTCGAAATATATAAAATTTTTAAAACAAAACAAAAATAAGCAATAAGATTAAAAAACAACAACTCAGCAACATGGACAGCATCAGTAAAAACAACAACAACAATAGCAACTACAGAATTAAGAATAATACTAGCAGCAGGAATACCATAAACAAGAACAACAAGAACAACAAGAACAACAACGCAAACAAGATCAAGTAAACAAACAATTCAAGCGAAAATTGAGTCAAGCGAAAAATCAAGGAAAATCTAATAAATTGTGAATTGTGATGATAAGTTTCTGCTGTCGTTGTTGCTGTTGTTGTTCTTGTTGTTGTTATTGTAATTTTATTTTCCTCAATTCTTAAGAATACTCTGATGGGTTTTTGGTTTCGGGAGAAATAGTAGAAGTCAATGAATTATTAATTTTCCTTTTCAAAAGTTTTTACAAAAAAAAATAAACTTTCCCAGAAATTTAGAAATTTGAGTGATTTTTGGTTAATTATTCGAAAGTCAAACCGTTGTTTTTTCCAAAAGAAAAGGATTTATTTAATTTTTGAATTTGTTAAATTTCGTGTTTTTCTTAAAATTCAAATAATAACTTAGCTCTTTTTATTTTATTTGTTGTTCGTTTCGTAACCCTTGAATTTCCATAGAATTTTTTAGTTTTTAAAAAAAAAAACTCTTTAGAAACATAAATTAACAACTTTTCATTCAGCGAGAAGCGTTTTAAGTTAACTGAAATTTTACGTTATTGCAAGGTCTATTTTGTTTTGGTTGTTGTTGCTGTTGTTGTTGTTAGTATGTGAAAAGCTCCGACGACGAACAATAGAAGCAGCAATAGCAACAACAAAAACAAAGGCAAAAACAAAGTAATATCAACTCAAAATGATCATCATAATGGCCTCTGTCTGCCTGCCTGTCTGTCTGTCCAGCTGGCAACGCGTCGATCTCAACGCGTTTTTGCTTTTCACACAAACAAACATAATGTATTGGGTTGAAATATTGAACCCAACAGCAGTTCCGCAATTTTTTCATGACAAATCATTAACGAATCTATGACGAAAATTCATAAACGGAAAGTGTATAATTTTCATTTGTTCGAATTTGTTGCTGATTTTTAAGCTTCGTTCTATTTAAAAAGGATATTAAATAAAGCTAAGACGGCATAAGTTGGAAAAGCTTAACGAACAAAAAAAAAATCAAATATAAAAAGCTGTCAAATAATTACTGAAGTACAAATTAAATTTATAATTATAGCAAGAAAATAAAAAAAAGTCATTTCATTTATCACTTTATGACGATCAATTCTGATCTCAGAATGATCAAACAATTCGGCCGCTTTCTCTTTTAGGTTTCTTAATTGAGGCATTTCAATCTCTGCGGCCCGTTGTCATGTTCTGGTGATGCTGTTTGATCGAAGACAATCGCGCCGTTTGTAGGAAATTATCAGCGACGATCTGTAAGAACTCGTCAGCATGATTCATGCGCGATGATGAAATGTCCGACATGATTCGTTTATGTTTTCTTAAAGACATAGAGAAACTACGGAGCGGCATGTATTTTTTCGTTTTCTTTATCGCTTGCTTCCTCATCTTCGCATCCATCGCACGTCAACGTCATCGTACGGCTAATCATAGAATCATAAAAAACTGATTTGCTTTTCTTTCCGTTTGGTTTGTTTGAGATTTTCGCTGATTCGCTTGAAATCAGCTAATTTGTACGTAACATAGCATGTCTTTTGGCACTGATTGATCGAATGACACTTTTTGACAGGTGAAAAGCTGTCGCATGACGAATGCTTGATTGACGCTTATAGTACTTAGCTTCGTTGAGTTTGTTGAACGATGATGGGTGGGTTCATCTTACGCTGCAAACTCACCATGGATTAGAGGCGCGAGTACGAGAATGAGGAGAAGCAGCGAAATGCGAAAGAAAATTAACGGGCAGGAAACTTTTTGAATGCTTGCCTCTGCCGAACGTTGTTGCATTTTCTTCACTCCTTGCGATGTACTACGAGTATTTACACTGAACTAAATTGAGTGAAGAACTGTGTAGCAAGTTTTTATTTACAATTTCTTCTGCTGCTTGCTCTTCTTCTGTGATAATGGAAACAAGGCAGAAAAATACATAATAATAATTTACTGACAATTTTCTGTGATTACTTAATGATTGTCTGCTCGCAGCTCTCAGCTCTTTGCCGTTTGTTTGATTTTGTTCAATAATTTTTTGTTTATCTTGTTTTGCAAAAAGTTTAATTAATGGAATTGTTTTTCTCTTTTTTTTATCTCTTTGCAGCATGATCATTATGTTCCCGGTTCGCCGATTTTTCGTGAAGATCACAAGACACCGCCAATAACGCCACCACTTCCTGCTCCTGCTCCTGCTCCTCTTTCAACGCCGAGAAGTCGAACGAAGGGTAAGCTTGAGTTTCTTGGTCTTGAGTCACCCTCATTGAGTTTCGAAACTTGTCGACAGATTTTGGAATTTTTTTTTATATAGACGAGTATAAACAGTTAGTTACTCTTTCGGTTATTTTTAGGTCCTTTCAAATTTTTTCTTTCAGGGCTTTTAAAAGCATGTGGTTGAAATTTTTGCACCTTGCCATGACTTTGGCGTTCATAATTTCGATACTTTTAAAGCAATTTTTATTATACGATATTTTTTTTTACTTTAAAGCCAACATTGTCAGCAAATACGCTTAATTTGAGTGATGAAAATCCATAAAAAAGTGTCGAAGCCTCAACGTATTTAAAAATCAAAAATGCAACGTCATTTCCATTTTTAACCCGGAAATACCCGGAAGAATTTAAAAAAAAAATACTACTCCTATCAATCAAAGAAAATACCGAAGTGTTAAAGCATGCATGCATTTCGAAAATAAAATAATGGAAAATATTTTTGAAATTCTTAAAAAACCCAAGCATTCATTGATGTCAAAAGCTTGTCAGGAGTTTTTGGCATGTTTACAAAATGGAACACGTTCAACACTATCAACACCGCCATCATTTCTTCCACATTAACAACATAAACAAAATGCATCCGTTGCACAAACGAAATTGGAATGAAATTAAGAAACGACAGGGTGACCCGAAAATATCAAAATTATTAACAGTCGATATGCGCGGCAACACTTGCGGCGCGCAGAAAGAAAAAACCGACTATCCGGTTGGTGAAGGCGAAGGCGAAGGCGAAGGCGATGGAAAAGGAATCAATATCGATTTGAGATCAGCAAATTGTTTCTGCGGATCATGACGATTCGCTCTTTTAACATACGATAATACAAATACGCTGACTTTGTATGTTTGTAAACACGTAGATTGCTGCTGATTTTGAATCTCCAAGCAATGATTTTGCAAATGAGAAAAATGTCTTTTTTTTTGCGATTTTAGTAAGAAAAGCATTGAAAAAAAATGCAGGAAAAAAACCAACGTTAATTAATCGTTAAAGAGTGTCTACGAATATCATCTCCATCAACCCAATTCAATCGAATTTCCATTTTTGTTGTTTCTTCGGAAGAATTATTTGTGCATATTTTAAATATAGCCGAATAAAATCATCAATATTTACACTAATTTCGGCTTGAAATCTTGAGGAGCAGCGCTCTCTCTTCCTGTTATTTTCATACGCTATACTCGCAGTTCCGTGCAGCAAACAACCCACTAGTTTCAGAACTAGTCTGTTCAGTAGATTTAAAGCTACTTGTACTCGCGTATTTCAAGCCAATCGAGTGTACTTTGGCGAACAAACAAACACACTCTCTTCTCCTCTCTTCTCTTCTATATAATTACTTATACGAATACATTCAAAGGCTGGAAAAGACCACTGGCGAGCGAATTCCAGACGTCAGTTCCAGACGTCGCATGATTATTGTATAAGTTGTACAGCGCGCTGGACCATTAGCTTTTAATCAAAGCTTTGATATCGTCTGCGAATCGATTCTTTCTTTAGGCAAATATCATAACTTTGTTTTCTCTACTCCATCAAATTTCTTCCGCTTGACTTCTTGACTTGTTTATTGCGGCGAATTGGTAGTGGCGGCCTTAACTCGAAGGCGCTTCAATTTCTTGCTTCAGCTTTGATTTGCTAACGATATAATTCAATTGTTTGCGGCTCAATCAGGCTGTTGAATAATTGTCTAATTGGAAGCGGCTTTGTGCGGCTCTCTGGCAGCAGTTTTGATGGTGGAAAGTGGAAGTGAAGTGCACAGGAGAGCAACAACATCATCATTATCGGTGTTTGGGTCTAAGGTCAAGCATGTACGGTCTTGCTTTCGTATATAAAGTGTCTAATTTGCGTTGGAAATATGAACTTTAGTGGTCAAAGATAAACAAAGAGAAGAGAGAAGAGAGCAGAGAGTTGTGAGGATTAAGTGGTAGAGAGAGTGGTACTGAATGAAGTTAGGCTTGCTTCAGCGTGTAAACACAATAAGTAAATTGGGTTCAATTAAATTGTTTCTGGTTAGAAAACCGCAACCCAATAATTTGTATGAGTATAGGTTTAGGTATGGTTTACTGAATTTACTACAGCGCCTTAAATGTATCAAAGCACTGCCATGGTCTCTCTCTTTCTCATTCTCATTCCCGCAACAGGCGACATCACCGATCATCCAGCGCAACCTCCCACCCCCAAGCAGCAGCAAAACCCACTGCAACCGTGCACCATGACCGTCTCTGTCACGCACGCCTCGCAAGGTGCCGCGGTCGTTCAAACAAAAACCTCCACTCCCGGTTCCGTGCCGCCGCGCTGTTACACCAGCACACGTTCCGCAGCCATGATGGCTCTTGCTATGGGCCAGCCAGGGCGCACAAAGACTCCGCCGGTTGACTCCGTCGCGGTGGCAAAAGGCTCTAGCAGCGCTGCCAAAATGACCGCAGCCGCCAGCCCACAACCGGTGGCTGTTCCGGTGGCGGCAACCAACCCGAAGAAACTGGTGGCCGGTTGTGTAAAGAATGCTAAAGAAGGCACTGCCACAGCCGCAGCCGCTCTGATGAATGGTATCATTACTGGCTCGGGTGGCAGCGCTTCGAGTGGCTCCGACAACGATGGCTTCAACAACTCCAGCTCTTCCACAGCTACCGCCCTGCGCCGTCTCTATTTCAAGAGCGGACGCAGTATCAAATCGAAACTGAATGCAACCGTCACAACATCGATGACGCAAGGTGCGCCGATGGGTAGCAGCTGTACGACGGCAGGAGTTCCGAAGGTAAGGCTGATTGAACGCAGCCTGACGGTGCGGTCCTCCCTGCTTTCGTAACTAACTATTCTCTATTCTTCAAAACGTCATATTCGTAGGTGGTCGTTATGGGCTCATCCAGTGCCTCCATGCCCGATAACACAATCAGCACTTCGACTGATTCGGCCTCGACTCTGGTCACGAGTGTGGCGCACACCGACACCTCGGAAACGTGTGACTCATTGGACACGGGTAAGACGGGTCGAAAAGGGACCCCGTGATCAAAGCGCAAGGACTCCATTAACGCCTTTTTTGGGTTCTTCTTGTGTTCTTCTTTTTGGGCAGGCGACAATTCGGGCCAGAGTGAGCCTTTGTTTAGCTCACTGGAAGAGCCGTTACTCACCGCCGTTCCCATGGACTCCGAACACGATGGCACCGAACTGGAACTGACCAGCTGCTCCATGTATTCCCGTCCAGATAAGAACTTACAAGACAGCACCGAGGTAAGTACACCGAATTGAAGGGTGCGTAATAAAGGGACTATGGTCTGGAGGGAGGGACCATACAGAACTCCAATGTTCCCATCTGTTTTTTTTCTTCTGCTCTTCCGTCTTTTCAGAGTCAGGAGTCCTCACTTTCCATTCTCGTGAGTGATCACACATCCACGACACCACTCTTGGCCACACCGCACCGTCGCCCGAGTAGCGTCAGTGCCAGCGTCAGCGTACGCGACCGTTTACCGAGTACCGCACCGGCGCCCAGCAGCGCTACTTCCCACTTCACTTTTGATCCACCAGAGCCGCCACAATCGGCCCATTCGAGAGCAAAATCTGGCAGCTACTTTACGTTCGAGGACTCTCCGACGACGACGATGATGATGATGGACGAGAGACGGCATCATCGGACTGCGTCGAACTCGGGACGCTCCAACTTTGAGCGTACAATTCCACAGCAATCGTCTCGCCCTCGGGACAATTCGCCGAGCAGTCGCAGCAAGCTGAGATCTCAGGCGACAAATTCGGGCCAAAAATTTACCTGCGGCGAAACGTATTATGGGCATGAACGTGACCAGGAACCCGGCATCGAGAGCAATTACACGCGCCCGAGAAAGGTTCGAACACGTGACTCCAGCTCTTCGTCCTCTTCCAACTCGCGCAATCGTCATTCAGCGGGTGGAACGTCGGCCACCATTAAAACTAGTCCTAAACGCGAACCTCGCCACTCGTCGTCCTTCTCGAAACTCAGCACGGCACCGGCCGCTCTCAGGGACCAGCACCCCTTTGGCGCCGCTGCTGGCAGCAAGCCGAAACAGCTGTCGCCCTCTTCACAGTTTTGCGGCAACCAACGCAAGTACTCTTCCAGTTCTTCGTCCGGTAGCAGCGAAAGGGAACGCGACCGTGCACGTGAACGTGAGCGTGATCGTGATCGCCAGCGTGATCGTGCAAGAGATCGTGAGTACGACCGTGAGCGCGCTTACGAAAAAGAACGCGATGCTTCTAAAGACATTAGCCTGTTCCCTTTTGATCGGGAGGCGCTGGATTATGAGCGCATTCAGCGCGAGTGCTTCGCGGTCGACGAGAACTCGAGCTCCGTTTCGGTTACCAGCGAATCGGATGAGGCCGAGCCGTGCTCGGTGTATGAGCGAAAGCTGTCGGTGCATCCTGCTGTGTCGCCCAAGTCCGCTGATATTTACCAGCAGTATAAACTGTTGTCACATCAGGAGCAACAACAGCACCATCACCACCACCACCATCATCACCACCAGCAACAACAACAACAACACCAACAACACCAACAACGGATGAGCATTGGCAGCGGAGCTACTCGTAAGAACTCTAAGCGTCTGCGCCCCAAATCAGCGCTAGGTCAGCGGATTGCAACGCAGCCGGATGCATTCCATCCACAGACGAGCTCGTTGCTTTCGCCTGGCGAGCATTGCCGGGGCGATGCTCCTTCTCTGGGGGCACACAAGTCTCACCATGGAGAGCTGAATAAGTTCGAGGACATCGCCTCCAAATTCGACCAGATTCCACCGAAGCACGGTGGCTCCAACGCTGATCTGACCACAGCCTACCAGGTTCCTTCCACACTGTCTCACTCGAGCATAATGAACAACAACCACCAACCACCGTCCGAGGGCGCTGCCGGCCACGCTGCAGATTACTGCGGCAGGAGCAGCAACAACAATGGCGGCGGCGGCACGCTGGGCAGTCCGACGCATTCAATGCGGGCCACAACGCCGCCACCAACAATGCCCAACTTGCGCGTGGACTTCTTCGCGGAGGTGCAAGTGCGGTCGCACAGGAAATCGTTTAAGTGTAAAGCGGCAGCGGCAACGTCGGCCTCCTGTGGCGAAAATTTGGACAGCTGCCAACGTGGTGGCAACGGCGGCGGTTTGATAAATGTGACGTCAAATCCGCTGGAAACGGCTGTGTGCACGCAACCGCGGGCAACTATCGTGGTGCAGCAGGTGAGTGTAGTGTCGCCAGAGAAATTCGAATGCGCGTCCACCGATCACAAACCTACTGGGCTGGGTACACACACACACATATACACACACCCCCTCCCCCTATTTTTCTTTAAGTTCCAATGATCATAACCAGAAAGAAATGCGTGCGTGTATCGCGCTGCAGATTCATAAAATGCAGATTCTTTTCTTCGGCGAAATGAGGCGATTTCCTCTCCTCAATTCTCTCTTCCATTTGAGTATGATTCCTTGCACTCGTAGTGCTCGTAGTCTCTCAAACGCGCTCGTTTCGGCGCGATAACTCACAAATGCCAGCGGCCGTTGTCTTCGGCGCTCTATAAAATCGTCCAGGTGGCGACCGTTCGGTACATTTGTTTACGATCAGCGCCACAGTGAAGAAGTGTAGACAAGAGCAGTCCAGCATTTAGCAAGATTTCAGCCTACGACAAATCAATGAAGAACGATCTAACAGTTCAGTACAGTTCGGTACAGTGAAAATTGAAAAAATTGATTAAATAAAAAAAACTGTTCTTAAAAACATTACGAAAAAGAAAAACGAATTTTTTTGTATTTGTATTAAAATACAGTGAAAAGCATTTTTTATTAGAAATATTCTGAAATTTTGTTTGAACAATAACTGGAGAAAGTTAGTGTCAGTAGAAAAAAGAAGAAAAAGAAGAAAAATAAAACAAACAAACAAACACAATGGCGCCTTTTTACAAAAGGTTATGCAGAAGCTTCTCGAAGCGGTACACCGAGGTATGTACGATACAAGTTTACGATTTTCTATGTGTTCCATCAATGCTCGTAGTAATATGACTGACGGTCGGTCATATCGTCATTCAGATGATTAATTTTTTTTTTTTTAAAACTGAACAAACAAAAAACAAAAATGAAAATGAATTTTTAATATTTAGATTGTACGATTTTTAGATTATAGAAGCTAACATTTTTTCAGAAATTCTGGAAAAAATTGTTAAATTTAAAAAAACAATACATATATATATTGTAATTAATATACAGTATACGTCCGTGCCAGTTATCTCGTTTGATAGCGATAAATGATAAAATAGTAAGTTTTTTGCTATTTTGCTATTTTTACTATTTTGCTATTTTTGCTATCCTCTAAGCAGTTTTTGGAAAGTGATCCAGTGGCTTCCTCGAAAGCCATTATTTGTTATATTTTTTCTAGCGAATATGAATTAATTATATTACGTTTATAATATTGAAAACAGCCACAAAAAAGATCCAGCCGGCTCGTGGCTGGCTGTCAAGATGTGCCATTTTAGTCAATACCAACCAACTTTGAACCTTGGACAACTGTGGACTTTCTGCTTTTAGCAATAATTTTAAATGTGATGAAAAAACACACTGTCATGTCGTCGTACGATCATCGTCAAGACGAAGACGTATGTACATAATTTCCGCGGTCGGTCTCTTTTGAAGGGACCGTGAGAAATGATGTCCCTTAAATATGAAAAATTTTATTTATTATAAATTTATCATATCTATTTATAAACTTGTTATAAAATACATCAAATATGCAAATGTTTAAAAATTCGCTTTTTTTTTTTTGATGATTTTTCATCTAAATTATTTAAGACTGATAAACTGAGTTGTCCCCTTTTGAAGTATACCGCTGTGTAAATTAGAATTATTTAGTTCTGCGGCTTTATTTAGTTGTAGTCCTGACTTTTATCCATCTTTTTTGTTGTTTGTGGGTAAATATAATCTTGTGGAATTATAGTTTTTTTACAAATATTCAGATATTTTTTTAGCACCAGAATTAAAGTAGTAGTAGTCTCTTATGGCAACCTTTTTGGCTCATTTATTCACTATCAAGTAATTTTTTTTTATCTTTTGTTAAAGTGTAATCCATTATATCCTAAAAAAATACGCATTATTTATTACCTTTCAGTGGGCGGTGGGCGGTGGGCAGTGCGTGGTGGTAGTGTGTATCCATCCACCGGTTGATTTCAATTAAATCGAAACGCACATCAGAGATAAAACATTCTTCACCTTTTTTTCTTGATTGAGTTTTATTTCCCATAGAGAGTAGTTTTTTTATGAAAAAGGTACAAATCATTTAGTACATGATTGCGATTGTGCGGGTTTTTTTTTACGCCAGTGCTAAAAAAGGCGTATTTGCGTCTGCAGCAGCATCAGCAGTAGCAGCAGACGCAGCGAGGCATAGCTCATTGTGATTCTGGGAATTTCCTCGTCTGTTGTTGTTGTTGTTGCTGCTGCTGCTACATTTGTTTGTCATTAAATTGTTTTCTTTACAACTTAATTAAAATATCACACTTTAGCTGTCACTTTAACGGACAATCATCTGTTTATCCATCACTTTGATCGCAGGCAGTTACGAATATAATGCAGTTGTTTGTTATGAAAGTTGTTTTTGTTTTGTTGTTGTTGTTTTTGTTGTTGTTGTTGTGGTGATCGCTGTCAATGGTTTTATCTGTGGGACTCTTCTGTCACAGCCTTTTTTTGTTCTTGCTGTTTGTTGTATTATTGCAATTATTTTGCATTATTTTGCATTTTTTATTATTTCCATAATTTTTGCTTAATTTTTCATCTTTCCTTTAGTCTTTGCCAATCATTAAATGCATTGTGATGACCACAATTTTGTTGCTGTGATTAGTTGCTGTGATATTAATTTTTTTATAATTTTGTCCATGATCGATATAATTTTCTCGTTGCATATTCTTCTCTTTTATGCATTTTTATTTTTATTTAATTTAATTTATTTAATTTCATATATTTTTTATCTATTTTAAATATAGTATTTTAATATCTAATGAAAATTTTGCTTCAATTATATTTTTTTCGATTCAATTCCAAGATGGCAAAATTTTCTTTCTTTATTCATATGAAAGAACTTATCTTCTAAATTAGGAAACTACACTTTTTCGAGCCTTTTTTTCTTAATATTCAAAAGACAAAATATTTCCGGTATATCTCGAAAACTAGCGGGACCTGTAAAAAGTATTGCATTCTAAGGTCGGCCTAAAGATAGTGCCCAATTTTGTCAGCCTGTTTAAGCTTCTAATCTACCATTCCGCTAAAATAATTTCATACCGAAAAAATAACCACAACCAGAGAATCATGCTTTTGAATTCACTCAGTATAATTTCTATAATTTTTGAAGGTAAAAAAAGGTACGCATGCAAAAAAATACCGAATTATTTTAATGGGAAATACGAGTATAAAAGTTTTCACTTCAAAAATGCATAAATTTTGCTAAAAATCGAAATCAACCAAATTGTGAGGTCATTCGCTTCATAATGAGAGGTCAACAGAATTCGTAACAACATAATAATATGGAGAAAAAAATCATAACAAAATTATTCAAATAATAATAATAATAATTTCAGTGAATAATAAAATTTGTTTATCCCAATGAACGCTTTAACACTTCAATAAAATTGAATTTAAATTTTACAACGGTCGATAATAAAACTCTATAGAGAAAAAATATTTGCACTTTATTTTTGCACATTTTGCACATTTGCACTGTTATATTCTTTATTTCCAACAGACTTGGTTTTAAATAAACCTTTCTTAGCTACATATAATTTCCATTAGAAATTTAGGATTTAGTCCAAATCTCTAATGCTTTAGTTAAATATTGACGAATATTGTAAAATAAATATTTACATTTTAATGAAGGATTTAATGGAACGATCGTCGGCAGAGAAGTTTTTAGTCTCGAACGCCAGATTTTTCTTACTCTGATGTTTTTTCAGCCGACGTCATTTTTAGCGAAACAAATTATGCAAAGTAGTTTTTGTTGTTTTCTTTTTTCTTATTATTATTTTGCAGTTAAGTGTTGTATTTTTCAGCCACTGTTTCGTGTTTGCTTTTGTCTTTATTGTCCTTGTTTGTCCTTAAACGACTCGAGTTTGCAAATAGTTATAATGAGAAAATGATTTTGTGGAAAATTTAGCTTAAAGTTTAACCTTAAATTAGCCTGAAAAGAGAAGAAATTATTGAAGATTTTACAAATGGGTCTTACCTATGAATAATATAAACTCAAATTAGGTACCTTTGGTACTGCTATATTACACATTACGTGAAATCCTTACATAAAAATCTTACAGAAGCTTGGACAGATTTGGACAGATCACTTATAGTAATTTAAATGTACTTGTCCTATCCTGGATAGTTTTGGACCAGCTTGTACAGACCTGGAAATACCTGGAAAGACTTCAAAATTTATTTGGACAGACCGAGTCAAACTTGGATGAAGTCGGGTAGACTTGGGCACACTTAGATCAACTTACAGAAGCTTGGACATATTTGGACAGATCTCTTAAAGTAATTTAAATGTACTTGTACTATCCTGTATAGTTTTGGACGAACTTGTACAGACCTGAAAATGGCTGGCAAGACTTGAAAAGTTATTTGGACAGACCGAGGCAGATAAACTTGGGCACACTTAGATAAACTTACAGAAGCTTGGACAGATTTGGACAGATCTCTTAAAGAAACTTGAATGGACTTGAACTATCCTGGATTACTTTGGACATGCTTTACAATACCTGACGAGATTTGGAAAGACTTGAACAAACTTAGACTGACCTGGACAAACTTGGAAAAACCTGGAAAGGCTTGAACAAACATGAAAAGATTTGTACAACATCTATGGATGCTTTATTTGCGTCTTTCTAGATACGACTCTGTAGTAGAAAATTAGCAAATGTTGCTTTTTAAAGAGAATAATGAGTTGAAATAATAGTTTTATCCTGTTTTCTCAGCTTTTCGTAAACAAATTTTCCTAAATTCTTATGATTTTGGACAAAAGCCAGAAGAAGGCCATCAATGAAATTAAAATGAAAATGAATTATTTTTCCTAATGGTTTAGAAAAAATTGAGAATTAAAAAAACGCCAAAGCGGAAGACTATGGCGGCGGAGACCTTGACTTAGTGATAAAAAGCGAAAAATTGTCTTTTTTTAAAAAATCATAATACTTTTGAGGGTCATTAAACTTTGCCAACAAAAATATCGAAATTATTTAACAGCTATAAAATGGAAAAACAGTGTAAAAAAACAATTTGAAAATCGAATAAATGTTTTTAATTATTTTAGTATACTCAGAACCTGACGAATATCTCGAAAACCTGAAGCTTAAATAGTTTTTAATAATGTTAATAAAAATAATAACGTAATAGTAATCATGAAGCGATCGCTTTAAGAGCTTTTGTTAACGTCATTCCTTGGATTTGCAACGATCTGTTTCATCTGTTTCTTGTTGTTATTATTAACAATTATTATTGTTGTTGTTGTTGTTGTTGCTTTTGTTAATTAAGCGGAAATATTAATCGTATTGCAATAAATGTGCTTCTTTTTTAACGCCTCCATCATTGCCTTGACTTCGTTTCTTGTCTGTATTTAATTCTTTTTGCATACGATTTTCCTTTAATTTCATTTCCTTTCAACGATTTTTATTGCCTTCTGGGTGTGCGTGTGTGTCTGTGTGTTTGTGTGTTTGTGGGGATAAAATGGACATACGTTGAGCTCATTAATAAACGCTTGGTTGCTTACATTTCGGTCGATTGTATTTTAATCGGCTTCAATCAGTGTTACTCGAGCAGTCTGTGACTCGAAGTAACCACTTTGACCTTGTCTGCAGGCTGAGTGTGGTTTCTTCTTTTTGTTGTTGTTGTTGGTATTGTGCGGAAAGTGTACTAAACTGACACAAATCGTGAATTCATTCGGACTTTCTCAAAAAGAAACAGTTTAAATGGTCTTCATTTAGATCTCATTATCATCTTGTTTGTTTGACAAATCAGAAGAACTATGAAAATTAATTTTCAGTATTGTTTCTGTCCCCCCCCCCCCTCCATACGCTACACCTTCTACAACTCATATAATGTTTACGATTTTCACGATTTATCGGCCTCATAAAAACTCATAAAAACCGCGCGACTGACAACAAAGTTTTCGTCCCCAATAATCTCACTTTTTCCAAAAATGCATTGACCCCAAAAGAAAATTCGCCGCAAGCAAAAAGCAGCACCCGCAAATTTCCAAGAAATCTCACAAATAAAAATAGTTTTTTCGGCCTCTTCACCGCGCCTCGACGACGACGGCCAGTGTTGCAAAGTGTTGGCGACAGCTTGCTTTTTTTGTTGTTTTTCGTCATATTTTAGTAACAAACGAGCTTCGGCATAGAATTTATTAATAATATTTTTAAGTATAAAAGATTATTTTTAATTTTTATGTTCAGCAAAATTTAAAAAAAAAAAATTTCAAAATGCAGCGGCTACACACTGTCACACTGACAGTCACACGCACAATGCCTTGCGTTTACCAATCTGTCAATCTTAAATCCGAAAAGTACGAACGATTATGTATTTTTAAATTCGGAACTCGTAAAACGTTGCTCAAAAATAGCTCCAGCCTTCAGTGAAACAACAACAACAACAACAACAACAACAACAACAACAACAACCGCAGCAAATCACTTTAAGTTCGTGGCTGCTCCTCGAGCTGAGCATTCGGTGCGTTTGGACCCATTTGCTTGATTATTTTGGCCATGACTGTAATTTTATATAGTCAGCGTCAGCGTCAGCGCTTCGCGGCATTGCTATTTAGTTGATTTTGATGATCTTTTAATTACTTTCCATTAAATTGTAATTTTTTTTCTCAATACATATTTTTAAAATAAATTTTAAATATTTTTGTAAATACTATTTTTATCTTTCGACTGCATTAAAATAGTTTCAAAAACATGCAACTGCGAATAGATTAATTTTTTTTAAAAAAAATTAGTGTTTCCTAAAATAAATGCACAATTTTCTAAACTTGTGCGTTAGTTTTCGTTGTTGTTGTTTTTGTTGTCGTTGTTGTTGCCGATGCAGACGTTTGTGAATATAAAAACTGAAGTGAACTGATTAAATTCAATTTAATGCATTGCAATTTTGTATTTTAATTGTACGCAGAAGTTTCTTAAAAAATAAAAATAAAAAATAAACCGAATGAATTTTTGGTTTTTATTTTTGGAGACTTTGAAATGGTAGCGAATTTAAAGAAAATGCGTATACAATTTTCTAAAGTCAGTAGAAAAAAAAATCGACTGCTTATGAACACAATACGACCACAAAGACGACGAAGATTAGAACCGTAAAAAAAAAAGAGAAAAATTCTTCAAAATCCTGCAAACAATCATCGAGTCTTAAAAGTTATTATTCTCACACTATATACAACAACAACAACAACAACAACAACAACAACAACAACAACAACAACAACAACAACAACAACCAACAACAATAATAATAATAACAACCAAATGGTGCATAAGAGTAAATATCGTTGACATCATTTGCTGCGGCTGCTCTTTTACGATGTACTGTAGTCAAAATAAAATGTCCCTTTTTATAACAAAAATACATACTGAGAAAAACTGTTGGGTCATCTTCGAAAACATTGACCTAACCATTCCTAACCTATCATTGTCTTGAGTTTGAATTAACTGAATTAAATCGAAATCGAGTCAAACTGAATCGAAGTGAATCGTAGTGACCGGAGAGGAAAAGGAATGGGGGGAAAAGAAGAAGAAGAAGAAGACTATGAAACCTAAAAAAATTTTGTTACATCAGTACATGGAATATAATATCCTTACAATATATTGTGCAATCTACGGTAAAAATTAAGAATATGTAACAAAAACATTTCTTTGAAAATAATAAGAGAGAGAGAGAGAGAGAGAAATAAGGAAACGGCTCATTTATTTTACCAGCGTCTTTTATAAGCGTGAAAGGTTCAGCACATACATATACATATATATTTGTTTCAGTCGCTCGACCGCTGACTCTTGCAGCACAGAGCGAGTTCGCGTGGTCCTTATAAGCGTGAATTTCGTGGCTCTCGCATAAGCGTCGATAAACGTAAACCAATTTTATTAAAAATCATTGTTAATAGTTTGCATTTCAAACTGAATCTGCAGCGTTCAAAATCCGAATTTTGAAAATTTCAAAACCTCTCTGATCTTTATTTTTAGCGGTTTTCTTGAAAGTTTTCCAGCAAAAGTATCGTATTTATCGTATGCGGTGTGTGAAATATCTTTCATAGCACATGTTCAACGGCTGCTTGTAAGCCGGTCTTCACCTTTTCCATTCACCCTCTTACCGTCTTCTGGTTTACAAAACCAAAATTTACAAAATTGCGTTTTATTATTGCGTTTTTAAGCACTGAAGAACTGAAGCTTCCTGCCGAGGAATAGCGCGTTAGTCTCAGCTCGTTGTTTATTTTTAGTAACGAGTGTTTTTATGTGGGCCACAAGGGAACAGCTGTAGCCCTTCCGTTCCGTTCCATTCAGTTCAAGCAACATTTTATTATACCCAAAATTACCCGAAGACCGGGTCGGTCAATTTGCTTTTTTTTTTGCAAATAGCGAATAGCAAATACCGAAATAATTACTGCGATATATTTACATTGGAAATTTTGTTAACAACTCTTGTGCTCGCTGCTTTTCTTTGCCACTCTCTATGTTTTTTTTGTTTTTGTTACTATTTTTATTGCGTTGGAGATCTTCGAAAATTTTACTTCGACTTTAATTCGACTTTCTTACGTTGCTTTGCGTTTCGCGTGCACTAATTAATTACGTATGTATGTACGTACGTCACGATACTTGATTTTTTTTTCTCCAGCTCGTACCATTGAAAATCATTTTAAGATTTATTGTAAATAGAAAATTGATTTGTCTTTAGAAATAAAAACTTTGGAATTGTTATTATTTTCAGCTAGAAGGCGTCTAATGAGAAGAGAAAGTCGTAGACAAGGCGAAAGAGAGTGAAAGGAAGTGAGAGATGTAGAGAGGCAGAGAGGCAGAGATCAAAAAGAACGTTCCAGACCAAAGAAAATACATATAATAAATTTGGCCAATATTCGGCTTGAAGACAAAACGAAACTCTTGAATTCATTAAAATTATGGCAATTAATTTCTTTGCAATGAGCTGCGTATCATTTGAAGCAATGAACGATACGTTTACGATGCGTTTAAATGTTGTATGTTGTTGTATTTTGGATTTTGATTTCGATTTCAATTTATTTACGAGCCAAAGAGTGTTTAAATTTGCCATAAAAGTGTTTTTTGAAAAGCGTTTGAAATATAGAAATAGAAGTACTGCAGAATACTTCTCAGTGCGGGGCTGTGGGCGGTGGGCACACCCTCGCGAGGGTTAAGATTTCTTCTTGCCGTTGATTTCCTCCCATTTTTTATGCCTTTCTTAATCTTTTTTTTGGCACGCTTTCAGTTGTCTTCGCCTCTAAATAGCGTTTCCATTTCGTAAAGAAATTAATCGTAGAACAAGAAGAAGAAGAAGAAAATCACGTTTCCTCTCACTTCTCCTATTACACCAACAACAACAACAACAACAACAACAACAACAACAATTCCTACAAACAGGAATTTCTTTCTTCATTCTGTCAGTCTTTGTTGGCTGACTTTAGCTTAGAGTTCATGAAAAAGTGTCTGTCTATTCCTTTGGGGCATTGTCTGTCTGTTCTGCTCTGCCCTAGCTCCCTAATTTCTAATTTCTTCTTCTTCTTCTTCGTCTTCTTCTTCTTCTTCTTTTGCTATCGTACTTAAACACATTAAGATTGCGCATAAATAAAGTATCTGCTGCTTGTGGCGCAAAGGCGCGCCCAGCTAGCTTTTGAGGCTTTGCAGCAGGCCGCAATATTAAACGGCACGGAAAGGGATATGGCAGGATATATGGCAGGATATATGGCAGGTAGGCAGGCAGTCAGACAGGATGCCTGACAGGATATACGACCAGCTTGCACGTCATTGCACGCCACGCTAAGATAACAAACTGAATTAGATCCACGCCTTAGCGACGCGACCGCGCTTGGGCTTAGGCAGAGCGGCTACACGGTTCTTAGAACCATGAAAAAGTAGGTCATTCGCCGCCGCCGCCGCTGGCTGTTGCTTGTGTTGTTGAGGCGTGTCCGTACCGTAAAACCGTCGACCGGCAAAAAGCTATATTCTGGAGAATGCAAAAAATACTCGCAGTTCGCCCAAGGTTGCAAAATGGCGTCAGATGCGCGATTGCAACAGGCAGGCTGGCTGGGGTCGTTCGTACGGCATGGGTCGCCCCACAATTCAATTGAGACAACAACGAGACACGCCAGCCGCTGGCATTGCAACTTCAATGACCTACAGCGTTGCCACTTCGACGTAAAATTCGTTTGCCGTTAGTTACCTATAGTGGATCAATGTAGCGTGATTTAATGCGATTAAGTTAACAAAGTTACCGCTTTTATGGCCTTACTTTCGGCACTCATTCTTTGTTTGTAGAGAACCTGGTTAACAATACTATGGCTAACGAGGATTGGTCCTTAATCTTCTTGTTCTTTCTCTTCTTCCTTTTCTGCCATTTTCTTATGCTCTGCCATTAATTATTTGATTTAAAAAAAAAAAAAAAACTTCAATAAATAATTGTTGTTATGGTCTTATATACATTTTAATACGTTGTTTGTTTTTCTTTTATCTTCCTGCTCTTGCTCCTCTTCCTTCCTTCTCTTCCTTTTTTCCTTCTTTAGCCCTCCTTAAGCTTAGACAGTGCCGTCGAGACGCTGCTGATAAAAAACGAGGGCGATTTTATCAGCGTCGAACAAGCCAAGGATCTGGCCAGAAAGCGCAATTCACAGCAGCTCCTGCCGCATCATCCGCCGCATTTTCAGCAACAAACACAGAGCCAACAACAACAACAACAACAGCAGCAGCTAAAACGCGATGAAAACATGAGACAATTGCTCGATGTTACCAACACATTGACGTTCGAGGAGCTGCGCGACTTCGAAATGCGGTAAGTGCTTTGCGGAGTGGGGCCGTTGGGGGCGCGTTCCGCGGTCCTAATAAATTTCCGGCTCCAGACAGGGCGGAGGCAGGGGCGGGGAAGGGTACATAATAAATAAAAACATAATAAACTTGCAAGAGTTTGAAAGACATAAAACTAAAAATTTACGATTTCTTTAATTATTCAATAAATATTCTTCCATAAAATATTGCCACAATTTCAGAAAAAATTCCGAGTCGGTTTGGAATATAATTTATATAATTTTTAACTAAGTTTTTTTTAATTTTTATTACTTAAAATCTAAAATATTTTAAAGTTCTTTTACTCCGGGGCGTATCTTGTTCTATAGTTGCAATAGGTCAGCGGGCGGCGTGCTTTCAAAAATTTCAAATGTGTCTCTGGAGAAAGAGTGTCTCTTTCTTCAAATATTATTAAAATATGCAAATATTTGGTCTAACATTGACTTTGGCTGACTTAATTTTTCCTTTGCGCCAGCAAATACTTCAATCCTTCAATCAATTCATCAGAAATTCATGGTCAATCAACGAGTCCTTGCCATTAGCCATGATTCTTCCTTTTGCTTTTCGCTCTACTAGAATCTGCTCGATTTACTTTCGAAGTGTAAACTTTTTCAGTGTCCCATTTTGCATCTAAGTATCCCATCGAATTGTTAAAGTGTTATTCAGTCTTCCTTCTCCATGCTCCTCCTGTACTTCCTCCTGTTCCTTCTCCTTTTCCCCCTCCTGTTTCTCCGCCGCCTTTGTATAAACTTTGTCACGTTGTCACTAAATGTCATTGTCAATCAATACGAAAGCGGCGACTATTGCGCAATTTCTATGGATGGTCACTTTCACTTTCATTTTCAAACTTAGCAGAAACAGAAAACAAGTTCGTCCTTTGTCCTTTCTTCTCTATATATTCATCTTTATCATCTTTATCATCTTCATTTCTTTATAAATCAATTAAAAGAGAATCCTTATTAAATTTCTCGTTATTGAAACAATGCTTCCGATGATGCTGCTCATCGTCCGGCCTCAGTTGTTTGGACGTCTCAAGTTGTTTACTGTCGGTTTTTGTTGTTGTTGTTGTTGTTGTTGTTGTTGTTGTTGTACTTTTGTTGTCATTGTTCGTGTTTACATTCGATCCAATTTGCGTACTTTAAATTTATAGTAATTTTATTTACTTTATTACATCCTTTCAATAAGCTTTTCATGAATTTCTAAAGGCTTTCTATTTCAATATTGATTGTTGGTTTTTGCTGGTGGTGGTGTTGTTGTTGTTGTTGTTTTTGTCTTGCCGTCAACACTAACCATTACATTGTTTCAAGTTCAAGTGTAAAGTAAAGAGAAAATGTTCAACATTTGCAACACTTTAGCATTTGTTCACTCTGTCTTTATTCACCAGAGTTCTTCCCTTCCCCACCCCTCCCCCCGCCGCCCTTTTCATGCCCTCTCTCAGCACCTCAACACTATTTATTTTATAACAAATTAAAAGCAATTTTAACAAGCTGTTTGTGTTGCTTTTGGTTGTGGCGAAAAAGTTTAAATAATCAAATTGAAACAAAAGTTAGCAAAATATTTATACAAAGTTGAAATTTTCTCTTTTCTCAATATTCAAAATCATATTGTATACATTTTTATAACATGTTAGAGTTAGACAATTTCCGTATATACGAAAAGTACGAGAGTACGTATATAATATATCTCTGGAAAGGCCTTGACAGTCTTATTTATTACAAATGATTTTAGTGTTGAATATTTTTCAAAGAATTAAAAAATATTGGTTATTTATGAAAGACACCATTCATTATAATACATATAGTTACAATTTAAGATTAGATTAATATTATGAATATATAGTTTATACCAAAAGCGTATGCTTTTCATTAGAATAAAAATGATACAGCTCTTGAGGATAAGCTTTATAGTCTCCAGTCTCCGGTACTCAGTTTTTCGGAATAAGTCCTAAAGATCTTTAAAAGCTGTTATCAAAAGGTTTTTAGTACTTGATATATAGACACCATAGACAAAATAAACTTGAAGACATTTTGAAATGTAACGCTCAAAGATTTAAAGATCTTCAGGTTTTGTTTTGTTGTTTTTATTATTATTTTATAAACTGTACAACTCATTGCAACAAACAGTATGTACACTGACTGCATGTGCATCAGCATACCGCAAGTACTCTTTGCACCGCCATGAGCTGAGCGCCTTAAAGAGCGCAGCAAAAGTTTGCAAATTGCAAAATTGCAAGTTTGCTGTGCTCTTCATGGCGTGAGACGCGCCCTTGAGCGCGCCCCGACTGAGACCGGTTTGTTTGTTTGTCAGCAGTTTTAGTGAGGAAGAGCAAAGGAGACGAGAAGATGCCGGCGGCGTTGACGGTGGCAAAGTTGACACTTTTTGGCTGCGGCGACAAACTTTTAAAAGTGCACAAACTTCTTAAGCGAGAAATATGCAATGGTAGAATGATGGATTAGTTGAAGTCTGAAATGTTTGTAATAAAAGCTGTTGCTGCCTTCAGTTTCTTTCGTTTAATGGCTGAAAAAGTTTGCAAGTCTTTGCAACTTTGCAAGAAAAAGCATGATGATTTTTATGATCATTCTCAGAAATACTCAAGAAAGTCATAAAACCACATGATGGGTCTGTCTGTATGTTTGTTTGTATATTATTAAAATTGTCATTGTTGTTGTTGTTGTTGTTGTTCTTATGGCAATTCAATATTTGCTAGACTGCATTTGCATTTACAAGGTAAATGCTCGTTAACGGTGCCGCAAATTAGTTACGATGCGGTACGAAAGTTTGTAATAGTTGCAAATTTAGAAACTACGAGTTGGCCAAATATTGCTGGCCAAATATGCCAACCACCATAAAAACAACAGCAACAGCAGAAACTACAACAACAAAAACCAAAGAAATGTTATTAATGACAACGTTAACGACGAGTGCTCGCCATCATAGAACGACGTCTGCAGCGTCGTCGTTGAGTTTTCATGGCAATATCATCATCACTCTGTCACCCTCATCATCATCATCGATTACATCATCGTTGTCAATGAGTGCAAACAACTTTATTGCCGGCATCGCCCTGTGTTTTCACATCAGCCTCGTACGAGTGTAGACGTTTTGAAGAACAAGTATTTTTAGTCTGTTTTTGAGTGTTTTTTGGTTAATTCGGTTGCGTTTTCGTTGCTCGAAAAAAGTAGGTACTAATTTACAAATTCGTGTATACCATGGTATACCACGAACGAACCGTCGAAAACTGTGACGTCGAAGAAAACCATGAAATGATCTTCTGGTCGTCGTTGTTGTTGCTGCCGCTGTTGCTGTCTGTTTGTTATGTATTTGTAAAATTTTATTTCTGTTCGCATTTGACTAAAAATAAATTGATTGGTCTTTAAAAATACAATACATGATGCCTGCACGCACGCACGTACTATGTATATATCGTGCTACTTGTGGTCTCAACAAATGAAAATATATCCGAATTGCATGCAATCTGAAGGTGAGGAAATTATTTATAATTAATTTGATTGTTCAAATTATGAAAAACTTGTTAATTTAATAGCTCATTAACGTGAAAGAAAATGCTGATTATTAGCTTCGACAAAGTTCTCAAGAAATAAACACATTCACGATGACAGACAATGACAAATGATGGCTAATAGAACGCAAAGCCATTGGTTGCTTACACTCAGGGTTACTTTCAGGGCAAGAGTTAAAAAAAAAAAAACAACAAACAAATGCTGAACTGAAATTTTATAATTTCTTTAGAAATTTAGTCGTATAATTAAGTAAAAATAAAATTGTCACAGAAATGATTTGTATGTGAAATGTTGCCGACATTGATCGCAGCTTGAAGGAAATGCTTTCCTTGAGTAAACTCGTGCGCGTATTTCTATTTGTATTAATAGCGTTGCGTTTGCCACCAGAAATCCAACACCTTTCAGCCCCTTTCAGAAGTTTAATAAAGTGGTAAACTTACTGAAAGTGAAGAAGCACGTGGAAGTCAACGTGTTTAAGGGCATTAAACACATCCAATGCATTCATTAAAATACCTTGAAAATTAATGTGTTTACTATTTTACAATTATTACTTCTCTAATAAATATTTTTCCCCAATTATTTTGGCAATTGACTCAAAGAAACAGGCCGATAGACCATCCAAATAGCTTAGAATTTGGAATACGGCGGCCAAACCATCACATACCGATATAAAAGATGGCGCAGCCGTATATGCAGTGATTTTCATTCTCGTTGAAAACACTCTAGTTTCTTGAAACTCACTGAAGATGGTCATAAATTTATTATGAATTTGCCATAATAATATTTGCTGAGTTGTTTAAGTTGTTGTTGTGGTTATTGTTATTCTACTTGTGTTATTTGCGTTCATTGCATGTGCAAATATTGTTAATGAGATTTTATTTATTCATAAGACTTTATTGAAAATAAGAGATTCCATTAATGGAAGAAGGAAGAAAGGAAGGAAGGAAGGAAGGAAGAAATGAAGGAAGGAAGGAAGGAAGGAAAAAGGTGTTTTTGAAGCAAAGAATGAACAAATCTGCATTAAATATTTTTTTTAAATTTAAAAAAAATAGCTTCGATAAAAATCATGTTCCAAGACTTTGAAATGAAATAAAAATTTGTAGCAAAATTTATGAAATAGTATATATTTACGAACCACAAAAAATTGTCTATAAATGTTATGACAAAAATGAAACTCAAACCAATTAAAGTACATACAATTAAAAAAAAATATTCCTAAAATATTCATTTTCAAAATTGAATCTTTAGGAGAACAGATTTTTTTTTTCCTTCGTGGATTCTCTTGCAGCGATAAAAAAAAATTACCAATGAAAATTTTTGTATTTTTGTATTTCTTATCGAAATTAATATTTCGATTAATTGGTGCTGCTGCGGCGGCCATTATTTATGTTGGTAGAAATTTAATTAACATGATGCAAAAATAAATAATTATTTTTATAGCAAAAATAAATAATTATTTTCATTTAATCGTTTATGTTTCTCTTGCATCGAGTTAATTGAATTTTTTTTTTAAAATGCTCCCACAAAATAACATCATTTTCATTTTAAATAATTTAATAAACTTAAATAATTAATTTCGAAATTATTTGGAATTAATTTTTCCAACATAAAGCAACATAAAAAATATAGAAAAGAGCCTTTGAGCTGAATTTGATTGAAATCAAATATATTTTTACTTAGTTTAAACAAGATTTTTTACTTTTTGGTCAAAAGTGGCCGTCTAGATTTGTCGTATATTAATTGCTCTTGTTCTCCTTCTATTTTCAGATATGGCTCGCCGCATCACAGCCGTTCTCAATCGGTCAAAACACCGGGCAGCCGTGCTTCCGGACGCCCGAATCAATTATGTTTACCACAGCAGCGATCACGGTAAGTTGAACAAAGCCCATCCCCGCAGTCACCATTACGATAGGCTTCAGCCTCTTCCGCCGCCTCCTTTTCACCCACTTTTCTTCTTCCCCTTTGACCCTCGCAGCGTCGCTTCCATGCCCAACACTGGCGTTGAAGAGGAATATTATAGACTGCGACACTTCAGCATCACCGGCAAGGGCGTGGTCAATCGGGGCGATTCTTTGAAAAGTCGCCGCAGTCGTTCGAACAATAGTGTGGCCAGCTCAAATTCCAGGTAAAAGAAGATCGATCCTCCTCCGACACAATAACTCTGAAAAACTGAACTTTACTGAAATGCATTGTGTGCAACTTTTTTGCCATTTCAGCACCGAGCATTTGACTGCCGCCCAAATCCCAGCAGCAGCCTCCGCGCGCACCTCCGCCACTTGCAGTCTGGCTTCCAGTCGCGAAAGCAGCACTTCCAACCCGGGCAGCGGTCCCTACAGGTATGTACTCGTACATATGTTCAGCAGTATTCGAGACTTTTGCAGGTGCCGTTTTTGTGTGGCCTGTTTTTTATTGTATTTAAATTTTCTTTTTATTGGAACCGCGACTAACTTCGTTACCATCCTCTCTTTCTTTCTTTCTTTGTTCTCTTCACTACAGAGTTCTGATGCTGGGCGGTCCAGCGGTGGGCAAAAGCTCATTAGTCTCACAGTTCATGACCTCTGAGTACTTGCATGCCTACGATACCAGCATTGGTAAGTTGTTGTTGTTGTTGTTCTTATTCTTGTGGTATATAATTGTTGGTTTTTGTAATCTAAAATCCGTTTTGTAACTATATGCTATACTATATTCAATGAAGCTAGAACTAGAACATTGTAACATTGTATAGAAATGAGCTGGCTCTTAAAATGCTTTTTAGTTCTGCTCTACTTCCGGTGGTTCATCCTTGTCATCCTTTGACTTTGTTTTAATTTGCATTACAATGTTTTTTCCAATTGTATTGATGTTGTTGAATACGTGTCCTACTGGTCGGAGCTGGTCGTCTCCACAATGGAGTTAAACGTGTCAATCTTGCTGGCCTTTGGACAGATCCCTTCGTCAACATTTTTATTTGTTTGTGTTTGTTTATTTTATACCTACTTGTCGTACTCCAATGCTTTGTTGCGGCTGACAAGCAAAAACTCCGGTGGCCGGCCCCTTTCAGGACCGAATGCTGCAACACTTTTCCACACGGCTGTTGATTGACGACACTGCTTGACGACATGCCAAGCAAATTTTGCATGGGTTTCATTGTATCACTTTGTGATGGCCGGCCTACAGTAATGGCTAAAAAAAAAACAAGAATTCTGCTGGCTTGAAAATGTGTCAAGTGACTTTCTAAACCGCAAACCAATCTATGTACATAAATTTATCCTGTCGATTTTGACGTGCGAACGTTTTGAAGTTCTCTTCATCTCATCAAGTTTTCAAAAGTTTCGGCTTTTAATGCTTAAAGAAAACGGATTTTGGTTATGTGTGAGGTTATGTCACACATCAACATTTTTGTCTATTTTAAATTAAATTTTATGTAATCAGGCTGAATAATACACAGTAAAAAACAAATTTTGTCCATAAAATGTGAATCATTCATAATCAAAGATATTTATGGTTTTTTTGGCGTATTTTTTTTGTGGTAAATTTTCTTTTGCGGTAAAATATTTTTACAAAAATACATATAGAAACTATTTTAACCATAAACTTAGTTTTTTTGAATATAAAAAATAAAAGTACATATGCAATTAAATTTTAATGGTTTTTTTCTCTTTTGCTCTGGTAACAAACAACACGGAATCTGTTGCATTCAAAATTAATAAAAATATCTGCCTAAAAGTAGGCAACATCAACATTCGCATTGAAAAGCCTTCTGACGGTAAAAACGATAGTAATTCATAATTTCAAAAATTGATACTTCTTCAAATTGTTAAAGCTTGCAATTTTCGACTTGTCTATACCGATAACCATATGAAAAAACCAATACCAATAGTTTTCACACAAACACACACACACAGAACACTTTAATTATTTTCCTATCTTTAACAAAACTTTAAACACAAGAGAGAGTAGTTCCCAGCCAGCACTTTCCAGATTTATGCCATGAAGGCAAAGCACAAACTCTTAACAAAGTGACGCAATTTTATGTTATTATATATTTATAACAATTTCCTCATCGGTATCGGTCTATCAATCAGCGATGACAATTTTCTCATGGGTCTGACTCTTTGTCAGCCACCGACAATGAATTAATTGTTCCATTTGTGTGAAATTACTCGTATTAACGTTGATTTGTTTTGGCCAAATGAACATGATACGAATATTTGCCCAAAGTTGAAATGAAATTCCATGCGCGTTTCGTTGATGATTGCTTAAAGACCTAAACCGCAGAGCTAACTTCATGATACACAAATCACAAATGCATACACATCATGCAACATGTATTAAAACGAGATATGTACGGCTTGAAATTTGGGAACATTTTATTCTATACACGTTTCTTCTTCTCAATCTGTCGAATAAAGTCATTGGTTTTTAGTTTAATTTAGAAAAGCAGACAGACAGC
This sequence comes from Conops quadrifasciatus, assembly GCA_949752815.1. Classification (NCBI taxonomy): domain Eukaryota; kingdom Metazoa; phylum Arthropoda; class Insecta; order Diptera; family Conopidae; genus Conops; species Conops quadrifasciatus. The sequence goes on along the minus strand of OX457077.1, from coordinate 13,256,067 downwards.
AGCTAGCTTGCTTGGAATGATTGATGGGAATGTGCATTAAATTCAAATTAAATTCACAAAAGTACTCACAAGACAATGTGAGTACTTTCTTAGTTTTTTTTATTTTTGATAGGACAATATTTTTTAAAGGCATGAAAAGTCTTTTAAAAAATCTAGTAGATACGTCAATCTTTGCAAAATTTCAATTTTTTATTAATCATAAGCGATTAAGATATTTTCAACCTTTTTTCCTTTTAAATAAATGACCTTTAGCGCATCCTCTTAAATCCTGCTTAAGTCCTTTTCTCTTGCTATTACATTTTTCTTTCTCTAATTGATTTTAGAAAGAATCCAAGCTCCCGAAGTGATTGTGTACTGGTTTTTATTGTGCTTTGTTTTCGATTATCATTAAATAAAACAAAAACTTTATTAAGTCTTGTTGTTGTTGTGGTTGCCTCTTAAGGAAAATAAATACCAATCCCTGAAAGGCGGCTGCTCGCTTTTTTCCCTCCCGCTTTTAAATTAAAAATGTCCTTTAACGTTTTATCATCCCTTTCAATTCTCGATTTTCTTTCTCACTTCATTCCGCAGATGATGAGTCCGGAGAGAAAGCCGTGTCCGTTTTACTCAGCGGCGAGGAGTCAGAATTAATATTTATCGATCATGCATATACCGAGATGGCGGTAAGTTTAGAAGACACCTACACACCTACATACATGCATACATACATGTGTATGTATTTGTTGTTCTCTGAATGGTTTTTAATGTGGTGGCGAGCAATGCATACCGGGTGGTCGGTCTCGTTGAAGGACCCACTTGTTACGAAGGACCTTCTACTCGTTGGAGCAACAAAATGAAAGCTGGTCAATAGTTATTTTTATGACAGAAGACAACGGCCGCCGCATAGTTGCCGCATACTCATATACATTCTAGTGTGTGTGTGTGTGTGTGTGTGTCGATGTTGATGTTGATGTTGTTAATAAAATTTTAATTACTCTTCTCCTTATTGTGCTTATTCTATTTAAAAAAAGAAGAAAAAAAAAACAATCGCTTGCTTCTATTGATTTAATACGTTTTTCCTCCTTTATTTAGCCCGATGATTGCCTCAACAGTTATGATCCTCACGGTTACTGCGTCATTTATTCAGCCTCCGACCGCAGCAGCTTCACTGTGGCCGAGCATGTGCTGCAGGTCCTTTGGACTAATCAGAACATTGCACAAAAGGCAGTTATTTTAGTTGGCAACAAGGCCGATTTGGCCAGAAGCCGTTCGGTGACCATCGAGGGTAAGTTTTAAGATTCGCTTGTGCTACTTCTTCTTAGGTTCTCATATGTTGGCTTAACCTTTTATTGGTTCTTTAAATAAAACGAAAAAACCAAAACGAAAAAACCAAGACGAAAAACTGTAACGAAAAATTAAGTTAATATAAACGGCAATCGATTGTTCGCGCCATAAATATTTTCTCGATAAATCTTTGCCTTGCAAAAAGGTAGGCAAAAAAACAAAAGTTATAAAAAAATTTTATGATCTTTACCGTCGACTTTTGTTAGTTTTGTGATTCCAAAGCGATTTTATTGATATTAAAACTTAAAGCTACTGAGTCTGTGCTACGAACGCCTGTGACCGCCCTATAAGAGCAACTCTTGAATCTATTTCAATTCTTTAATAGTCGTTAAATTAACGACATGGATTGTTTTAGTCTGTGCCAAAGAATAATATTTATTGTTCGTCCTTAGTGTGAGTTTAAATCAGCTTCGAGCGAACGAAAAGAGCATTTTTTTAAAGCTGCGGGCATTTCCAGTCTCTCTTAAACGCGTAAAAACGCGTCTTTACGACATAATGATTGTCATTAGCTGCAAGCAGAAAAGAGGAGCACCCTGTAATTAACTTTTATGGATACTAAAATAAACTGAAGAGACGAAAATATGAATGATACTGCGATAATCTCACACGCCACAATTAGTGCGAATCTTTGCTAATTATACTCCTACAACAACAACAACAACAACAACAACAACAACAGCAACATTTTCGCAGTCTCATTTTTAATTCTCATTGTCTTTTCTTTTAAAATCTTTGACATGCCATAAAATTGCTCCCTTAATTTTTAACCTCTATTTTTCCCTTAGAATAATTCCTTTTTTCTATTAAAATATTGTTTTCGTTAAGCTTTAATAGCCTTTACCGAAATTTAATTTATGTATGTATACTCTCCATACTTAATACGTTTAAAATTATGTATGTTATTCGATCTAATGCTAACAAACTCCTGCTCATTCCCGCCTTTTTTCTTTTTTTGCAATTACAGAAGGCAAAGCGATGGCTACCGCTTACGATTGCAAATTTATTGAAACTTCCGTGGGCATCAACCACAACGTCGACGAGCTGCTGGTCGGGCTGTTGTCGCAAATACGTTTGAAACTGGAAAATCCAGAAAAATCAAGGTAAGTAAAATCGCGCACACAATTGCGCGTCGCGACAAATGAACTTGAAACGACTTTGTCCGAAAAAGCACTAAATAAATTCGTTCAATTCAATTCGATTCGATTACAAAAAAGACCACATCTCAAACTGTCAGATGGATCGAATCAATTTAACTGAATTGAATTTAGCGTTAACAAATGCACAAACAAAACAAACGAAACGGCTCGTAAGAGAAAGAATCGACCACAAGTAATCGATCTAACGATAAAGCATTACCCATAAACGCAGTTAGCACAGATGCGTAAACAGTCAGCATTCTCAATCCGAATTCCGGATGTGTATTTAGCCCGATTAAAAGCCGCCTGCTGCTAAATATAATATTCAGCTAAAATCCACAATTAGTCCGCCGCGCACGATCCTTAGACCTTTTTTTCTTTTACATTTTTTTACTTAGAAGTTTTAGGCCAGTGGTATAAGGTTATTACTAATAAAATATTTTTCATACCCTCTCTTTCTTCTCCCGCACATTCAACAACAACAACTCTCTCTCTCTCCCCCTCCGTTTCACTTCATCTCCAAATGTAGAGATTTATTCCGCAAACGTTCAATACGCAAATCGAAGCGTCGCGCCTGCTCGCCGCTGGGTGGCGCTTGCTTGACCGCCGGCACGAATCCGAACACGCCGTTGGGTCTGTCCTCGAATGTGATCACCGACGCACACAGCACTCCCCCCGGAAGCGCACACAGCAGGTGGGTCACGTTTTACAAACTACAAGTTGATGACTTGTTTCAATACGACTATAGCATAAAGCATTTTTCTTGGTTGTTTTCAACTTTTTCTAACTTTCTTATAACGCCTGTCACGATTGTAATTATATTTTTACTTTTTTCTTTTCAGTCCTCGCAAGTATCGTGGTTCCCGCACCTCGACCAGCCTCAAGGTCAAAGGTCTATTGGGCAGAGTGTGGGCCAGAGACTCCAAATCGAAGAGCTGCGAAAATCTGCATGTACTTTAAGCTGCTGCGTGTCGAACGAAATGTCGTATCGAAGTACTGCGCACGCTGTATCGTATGCTGTATGAATGGAGGCGTGGCTGATGTGGAAAGCGTGAAAGAAACCAGATAACGGAGCTGTTTCTATTGAAATTAGTATTTTAATGACAAGTATCTTAAGGAAGTAACTGCAATTATTTCTTGAAGCACAAAAATGTTGGCGATTACGCTTGCAATGGTTTACAATGAATTGTTTACGATTAAGATTTCTTGAGAACAAAGAAAGACATGTATTAAAACATAATTGTAACATTAAAGAATATACTCGTGCATATAAAAAGTAGTAGAAGGGGAACATATAAAATATGTTGCAAAGAACAAAGAGAAGTTTAAATGATTCGCAACATTTTAGCGCGTGAATGTTTAGCAACATTTTCATGAGCACGATTCGCAACATCAAAGCGAATATACGAACACACAAACGAACACTTATCCTTCTACTTATTGTATTGTATGTATATTTTAAGTCTACTATTATCGTGTTAACAATCGACTTACAAGAAGATTGTAATTTGTAAATATTACGGATGTAAACGATACACGAGGTTGTTATTTATACGCGCACACTCTCATCTTATTTATTTATACAATATATACGAGTATATGTACGTTTTTATGTATGAACGTTTTTCTGTGTACATACACGCACACACGCAGCTATATAATTAGTTGTGTTCGTATTTTTTATATATAATTTTATATATTGTCATATATTTTACACTCTTTTCTTTAGCTCTTAAGCGAATTTTTTTTTTTTACTTTACATTTTTTGTTAAATTTAAGTTACGATAGATACCATTTAATTTTAAATAAAAATATATAAAATATCTATTTAATTTAATTTTAATTTGTTTGATTTTTTAAAGAAGAATAATAATGATGCATAAAATATTTCACTTATACTGGATAAATCCAATAAAAACTAATAAACTTGATAGATAATCAAGGTCCGACTCAGATCCGATTATCTTGAAAGATTATTGATGTATGTACATATATCACTTTATAGTAAGTCTTAGAAGAAATTTTGCTCTGGGAAAAATCGAGTAAAAAGCGATAATAAAAGTAATCTTTAGCAGAGTTTTGATATCATCCTCGTGTCTCCAGATAAAATGCGTCACTTCAGGCAAATGCGAATTTTTATGTAGATCTTATTGTTTTTTATGTTTCACGGTTCTTCTCTTATGTATTTAAACATCTATCTGTGAATAAATAAAATTAAATTCTAGTAAATAGTTATCAAAAAGTAGAAGAAAAGCATTTGCATCTCGCATCGTTCGATAACCGATAGTCACCGATAGTAAATTTGTTTGGGCCTATGAAAAGTGGCACTTGAACTCATGCCCTTGCATTATTCTAATGGTCACAATCTTGCTACTCGTGAACCCATTATTACGACATTCTTGGCTTGCTAAATAAAGCCTTAATAAAGAGCTAAATAAAATTTTTTTTAAAATCAAAATACATACATATAGCGTATAAAAAAGTGTCGTAGTTTCCTATTATTTAGCTGTTAAAAAAAAAGCACGATAAAGATCCGTAACAACTTTCATGGGCCCTAAAAAGCTACTTAACGATAGTTACTGTTGGTCACTGACTGTATGTATAAACCAATATTAGTGGCATCACAAATTTTGATGAAATTGTAGCACTGTGTTATTTATTATTCAACAATTTATCATGTAAAATAATACATTATAAAAATCCATTTTTTATAACATTAAAGCGAATCAATTACTGATGGGTCCACTAATAAAAAGAAATAAAACTTTAAAATAAATTCATTGTAGGTATTTAAAATACATTGAAATTTTAAATACATAATGCGTTTAATTAATAAAAATAATAATAATTTTTTTTTACAAAGAATGTGCTTCTTTTTTTTTAGAGAATCCATAGAAGCTGGATTTTTTTATGAATTCTCCAAAACTCATCAATCATACGCCCTCGATAACTCAATTGTCAAACTTTTTGGACTAATGTAAAAATTGACGACTTAAGGCACAATTTAAAAAAGAAAGGAATTTTTTTTTAGTTTTGACTAGTTTTGAATACCATTATTTTTTTTATTGCAATAAAATACAGGGTGCTAGTCAACATAATTTAAAAAGCTTTTAGATAGCATTATAGTAAAGAGTTTTAAGGTCTTTCAAAGAAGTTTTTATTGAACAAAAAACCCAAAATCATAAGCAATATTTATTTAAAATAAAAAAGTAATTATTTTCGAAAAATTATCTAAAAAATCTTCGCTTTTGGTAAAACGTATAATTTAAGAGCACAGCAACAAATGTATAAAAAAATATTTAGCAATAAACAATAAAAGTTAAGAACATTTGTTAATTGCTAAGCATTAAAAAGTATTAAACAACAGCAACTGGTGAGTGTCCAAGATAATGTGGTAAAAACATAAACTACTTGTAGTAAGTAGATATGGATAAATATGGTTGGATATGTTGAATGTAGTTCAACATATTCATGTAAAATATCCCGATCACAAAAAGTTTTTGTCAAAGCTTTGTAGAAAGGTTTCTTTTAGCTAGTGGGACCAGTTAATTACCATAACAGCAACAATAACAACAGAAACAACAATAACGAAGGAAAATCACAGTTCACTAGTAAAATTTAGTAACGTTGATGGATGAATGAGGTTACCAACAATACAGAAATTACAGAAAAATTCACAAAAAATTGTTTGTGCATAGAAGAAAAGTATTAATAATTAAGTGAAGGCAAAAATTAATAATTTTTAAGATATAGATATATACAATATATATATATCACTACACAATTAACAAATTTTTTCATGTTTATGCAAAAAATTCTATCTAAATGTGTATGAATTTTTTTAATAAATTATAAAGGATTAAATAAAATTAAATTTAATTAAATTATGTAAGGAGCGATGTTAAAATAATTACATTTTAAGTATTCAAAATGCTGCACAATGGAATTTAAAACTACAAATAATAAATATTGCGCAAAATGCTGTTGATTAACAGCGATTTTCAATCGCAAGACAAAACCGTCTAAGCGCAATTTGCTAGTAGTGTAACCAACCAATTTAGTCGTCGTCGTCTTCGTCAACGTCATCGTCGTCAATGTCCACTTCTAATTAATTATATTAAAAAGAAAATCACACCTTAAATGTCCACAAAAAATTTTTAACACCAAACACACACAATAATCATAAGTAATTTTTCCAATAAAAGTAAAAAAACAATATTTTGTCCATTTAAATAAATTTAATTATGAAACACTAAACGTAATGTTACTTTAATGTAAATACAATAATAAGAAAAAGCAAAAGTACCGAAAGCTTTTTAATTAAGGAAAGTAAAAGAATGGCAAGCAATTGTTAGTTTGGAAATATTTTCTCAGAAAAAAATATTGAAATATATACGTATTATCATATTTACAATGAAGAATGTGGAACATATGAAATAAAATTGTTTTATTTGGGTGGGTGATTGACGCGTGGGTAGTTGTGAAATAATCATCCAGCTTAAAAGTTTCTTCGATGGACGTACGTCCATGTTGCGTAACATTCTTCGTACGCCCATGTTTCGCATCATCAGATTTCTGACGGAACGTACAGCAAGCAACATGTTGCCGGCCGCAACTATTAGCCTTGCAACAATTTTGCTTATTTCCTAGGCGGCGGCGGCGAACCACTGGAATTAGTTATTGGCAATATCGAGTTTAGCTTCGACACCAACCTAACTGCTTGCGGATTGCCAAAACTACAGAAGCATATAGTATAAGGCTGCATTCAGACAGAACGCGCTTATTGCTACGCGCTGCGTGGCGGTTTTTTCGCCCAGTTGTAATACACAGAAATCCCATTAGCTGTTCAGACGTAGAGATTTACGCGTCGCGGTGCGTTCTGAAAAAAGTACAAAATGTCCTACTGGTGTTAGTGTTTTGTGAGTGTGTAAGTTTAGTTCTACAATTTATGGAGTTGCCAGAGTTCAGATTACCAGTTATCGTTAGACAGTTGAAAGTTTGAAGGAAAAACTTTCCAAAAAATTACCATTTTCTGCAAATATGGCATCTTCCTATCTATATATACTCCCAGTTGATTTTTTTCCTTTAGTATCGATCCGCGTTCTGTCTTAACATCAAGATGAAAACGCCCCGCAGCGCGTAGCAATAACCGCGCTCTGTCTGAATGCAGCTTAAGACTATTTTACGCCTTTGACATATTCAAGCAACACTGGTGCAAAGAACTAGGTCCCAACAAAAAACATCTGTTTGCATACACAAGCGCTAAGGAGTTGCAGTAAATTTTATTATTTATTCAATTAAATTGAATTAAATTAATTGAAGAATACTAAATACTAATACTTAAAGCAAATAACAATTAAACGGAATAATACTCAATACATAGCAAAGATCAAATTTGGATTGGAATATTTAATTGTTTTCTGAATAAATATAAAGAAAATATTCCTTGTAATAAGAAATATGTACATCGGCTTTCTGTATCAAGGATTTCCAGAAAGACCAAACAAAACTTATTAATCGAGTTTTAATAGTAAGTATTCCGGCATGTGTGTGATATGTGTACAGATTTTGTTGGTGGGGGATACACTATTGTAATTGCGTTCATTTGTGAAACAGTGTTTTCTCAGTCTTCTACTTGGCTGTAATTCCATTTTCTATAAAATCGTTAACCGAAGAAATTTGGTAAAAAATAGAGATTTTGGAGACGAGAAAATCTATAAACTTAAAATAGAAAAAGTGAGCATATACATACAAACTTCATCGCTAAAAATACTTCATCTGCATTGGACTGGAAATTATCCATGCTTAAACAAACGCAAAATGGAAATGTCTTCACAAGTAACAATAGTAAATATAGTAATTAAGATTTTCTTTATGTTTTTCTGGCCGAGTGTGCAATGTTGGACTTTCATCAAAAGAAATATCTCTTCAATGATCTACTTAATTAATGCTTTAGCTGTACATATAACCACATTAGTCCTTATAAACAACTAACCGCATTAAGCATTTAACGAACAGACGTCAGTAACTCAAAGAATGTGGAAGGGCGGAATAATTTTTTTCATTCTCGCATGGCCTCATTTACAGTTATCACAAAGCAATTACGCTAATAGTCCGGCGGCACTGAGGTACGCAAACCATACACAAACCATATATATTGGCCACGTAGTCTACTCAGAGACCCAGAGTCGTCCTGTGTTAAATAGTATACTTGGTATTTGATATGTACCGAGTGGTAAAGAGTGGTTGTAACAGGCTCAACACGTACGTTTCTGTTTACCATATTTATAGTTGTTCGGACTTATTGAAATTCGGTTATTCGGTAACACTGTTCCCGCAATCCTTACACTTTCTTTTCGAAAAATTTATTAATATTGCTTCAATGCTGCGGGTAGTAGATACGTAGATTTTCTTGGAGAAATGTGATGTTGTGAGTTAAAAGAGTATTACATAAAAATCAAATGAAAACGGGTGTCATCCGCCCACTTCTTCATCGTTGATCTCACAGCTACGGGTATAGGCTCATAAATTATTGTTTAAATTTTTGTTATATTATGCGCTACTAATTGTTCTTAAACAAAATTTTATAGTATTTAATCTTTTGTTAGGTTTTATCCGCTTCCTGACAAACAAAATGTTTCTGCTCATTGCCTTTGTTATCATAAATGGTTGCTTTGCTGGTAAGTATACATATCTACATATATTTAAAATAATTAGAAATGATTTAGAAAAGATTAGAAATATCTAAATTTCATATGGACAGTTGGTTTACTTCTCAACCGGATTAACTCTACGTTTTAATTTCTTGATATATGTTAATGTCGGCACCTATCTAATTATTCATAATTTAAAGGAAACCTCATATTAATACCACTAATGAGCCTAATGCTTTTAAGAATTAGTTTTCATTAAAGATAGTGAACTACGATACTTTGCCAGTTTACTGTCTGCATTTTTCGTTTTATGTAGAAATAGCTTCTATGAATACTATAATTAAAGGAAAAATAAAAATCAATACTAAAGTAACAACTTATTTATATTCATACACTTGAAGACATTGTAAGGTATATTATTTACATATATCGCCGTTTAATTTGCGTACAATCTCAGTGAAGCTCTATAATTATACATATGTTATAAGAATATTATAATTATTTTTCCTGAAAATTATAAATGAGTTTCAATAGACATATGAGTAGTTTTTTTGAAAGTGGTAGAAGTCCACTTATGGAAAAAAATTAGTTAATGGTATTTCTAATAAGATATAGGAGGGTATTTTTACATTTTTAATCTTAGATTCAACGGAGTAAAAATTCTTGATTAAGCTCAAAAGAATTTAGCTATAAAATGTTATCGCAAAAATTTTTTAATACGTATTATTATTTTTAACAATAATTAAAATTATTATTATTATTTCTATAACAATAATATTATTTTCTGTAACAATAATAATATTGATTATAGCATAGTAAAATTTAATAGATTTATAGTATAAAAACCATTACTAGAATTGATTAATTATTTTTAAATTGATTCAAACGCAAACCTTTAAATATCTCAGTATAGCGAAAAATTTACTTATACCACTTTCATATATAACGACGTTTTTTTTTTTTTTGGAATTTTGTTTTTTTCTTTTTATTTAATTCTTTTTCTTTATTTTTCACGTTATTTTTCTTTTCATTTTTTCTTATCCACTGAAGAGCAGCCAGCTCGTGTTGAAAATATATTTACCATTCTTCAGGTACCATACCCGCAACACCGGAGAACATTACAGTGACATTTTTAACGCCAACATCTGTTCGAGTCTCATGGCAGACAATGATTGATTTAAATTCCCATCCTGTTGAGAAATATATTGTCACTTACAAGCCATCGGATGACCGGTATGTTATGTAGATTATGTATTATTGTATATAATTATAGAGTAAGCTAACAAGGGCCTATACCCATGATTATAGGTTTTGATATACTATGTAACGTTCATTGTATATTTATCTAATCTATTTAATTGCAATTGAATTTGCATTACATTTCTACTAATCTTCAATTGTTCTACCTCAATTCAACAAGTTACAGAATCGTTGAGGATGTCGCTGGCAATAGTGAAGCGGTTGTTTTGGATCGATTATCGCCGAGCACCCAGTACTCGATGGCTGTAACAGCCATTTGGCTTGGCAAAAAGTATCGCAGTAGACAGATAATATTCAAAACTTTAGGTAAAGGCAGTTTAAAAACATAAAAACATCATCGAAAATAATGAGTCTATTGCAGATTTGCCAAAAGCACCCTCACAACAAGAATTTTGGAATGGCATGACTAACCAGAGTGGTAAAATTGTGAATGGTACAATGTTCGATGACGTCACTTCAACAGCGACAAATGTCTTTTCCACAGGGATGCACAGGGAAGTGCCTACAGTGAGTGCAACGGTCACTTCTGGCACTATATTTTAGTGCAAGAAGTCTCTAAATTTCCGATTTGTTATTATATTACTACCTTATTATCTTGTCTTATGCTCTTTAGATACGTGGTGTTGAAATAGGTATAGTTATAATTGTGCTGATGGTATGGGCCGGCGCTATAGCGTTGTTCTTTAATCGTTGGGGGAAAATACGAATGCTGCTTCCGTACCAGCCGGACTACAAGCACGAACAGTTGAAAGTGCCTGGAGCGGGAGCGTGCAGTGGCGGCGTTTGCACTGGAGAACACTCCCATCAGGTATATTCGTTCCGTAAGAAATACTCCTAAACAGTGTATTAATGTATGTTTGTATGTATGTCTATATGAAACGATATTAATATATGGACATATGAATGTATGGATGTACGCATACTGAAAATTTTGACTTGCATTAATAATGGTTTATTTATTTTAATGGTTATTTAAATTTGTCATGTTATTAGTATAGATTATCGTAATATAATTATATATTTCGAAAATTATACCCTTTGTTTGTCATACTCGTATGGACTTATTTTTCATTAATTACTATTGATGTTCTGATTAATATACTGACATATACAGGGTGCGCCATGTTTTATGTCCGTATGTGAATATTTGGCCGTATTCCAAGCGACGTGGACGGTCAGTCGGCAATATTCTTTAAGTCAATTGCACTTTATACGGAAACAAATGCAAATCATCGTTAAAAATACGCCGCAAGGTGGTTCCACTGACGCCAAAATACTGAACGCGGTGACGATACGACACATGTGGGTTCTCAACAACACTCTCTCTTCCCGCTTCAATCAGTTCATTGGAACGTCTTGGGCGTTGATGAACGGCCAAAATTCGACACCAAATGACGAATAGTGTTGTCAGCTGGTGCTACTTGGCCACGATACGAGTATTTTCGACGATGTACAGCGTCAGTATTCCATCGCATTGCTTTGGTGTGAAGCGATTCATACCAACATAAAAGATGGCGCGCCCGTTACATACATATAACTGCAATATTTATGTATGAGTAGGTAATGAACTATGAACTAAACATTTTCTTTCTACAAAATTGTACTCCCGCTTGTGAGTCTGTACCAAGAAGCCGGCTCCCATTTGTTATGGTTGTTGGGAATAGCCATTGAGAGTACATACAGTAAGAATTATATCCAAGCTGTCCTATCTATATCGCCTGGATAGTTAGTCACAAATAGTAATTATGGGTGTTTGCTTTAAACTAAGATCTTCTTGCATTTTTAAAGTCCATGAAAAAGCGCACTGAATGCCTGAAATTTTCTTACTTTACCATTACTCTAGCTATCATAAGCTTTGCTTCTTTGAAGCGGAATTTTATAGGTTTTTTTCAACAAGTATTCCACAACTATAGAGCTAATGAAGAGAATTTTGGTCCTTGAAGAAAGGTTAAAAGACCACTTCGGCCCGAATGTAACATCTTTATCAACACACCATAACATCACATCACATAACATAACATATCTCAAATATTTTCTTACATATGTACAATATATTTTTCAGATTCTGGTTAATTATGCGAAATCATAGGTTATTTTATCTACATTATATAGTACGTACCCTCGTAATATCGAAATTTACTAAATTATTAAATCGTAAATTTAGTGTTTACCTCAGTGCGAGGGCTGTGGTCTATTTGATCGTTGTTTTCAATACCCACGTCGTGAACTGGATCGAGATTGCGGTTGCCAATTTGCTCTTCTGCACAGAGCTGACACGGAGAGCTAGCAACCAACCAATAACGACGATAATGACGATGTTCCGCCGTCTGAGAGCAATTTTCATAATCTTCGTAGAATTTCCGCCAGGAATTTGTTACGCCATGACCGTCCTGACCAACAGCTAGAATTGTGGAACGCAGAAACAATGGATGATGTCCCCCATGCCAATGTATCGAATAATCGCCGTTTAGAAGCTGATCAGCGAAAATTATGTTTACATTCAAATCGAAAGAAGGATGACATTTTCGCTCGACCGGCACAAAACCGCTCCGACGAACGGTGCATTTTTGTAGGATGTGAGCAGGATTCAACAAGAGGCGGTACTAATATGTTGGAAGCGAAGAAGCAAATTAATTCACGTCATCAACGTCTCTTCAGTCACTATCGAAAGTATGAGCAATGGCGACGTAGACAATTTAGTTGTGATTTTAATTACAAGAGGCCGAAACCGTTCTTGACGCCGCAAACATCACTTGCTGCTGGACAAAGTGTACAAAGATCTCATCAATATAGACATCAATTTTCCTGTGTCGAGCATATTCGACATGACAGTCAAAACTCGCTGCTAACTCGCAATGATTTAAGTACTGCGAGGAGAGACGACCCGGTTTACACCGACACTATACCGAACGGTGAAGAAAAACATGCAAGCGTAAGTTCGCTTCTTGAATTTTTCAGATGATGCACAGCACACGGTTAGTGCAAAACGGCTTACCAGATTTGGTTCAATACGTTAAAGATTAAATGCACTGTGGCGTTAATTTTGAAGTTGCTTTTATTAGTTTGCAATTTTCGATTTTTTGCAAGGCTTTGCACAAGAGGTCAGTCAAATGAAATGATATGAATTTTACTTTAGTTACGTCCAGAAGTAAGACAAAAATACTAACTACATTATTACAATTAGTTTTATACGCTTATAAACTATTAAAATGTTAAACCAATTTATAAGAAACATTAACATTAACTGCTTGTAATGTGTACTCTAATAATATGTAAAAAAATCATTTTTTTCCATTCAAAACCAAAATATGCTAGATTGAAAGCAATAAATAACACATACACTTATGTACATATGTACACCTTGTTATATACACCTTGATATAAAAATTATGTCGATCGATCAGCAAATATGTAATGATACTTCGTCGTCGTCAATATATTGTATAATTTTGTGATACCAGAGAATAAGACAGAATTATAGAGCTGAAATATATGAGAGTTTATAGAGGGGTACACTTTTATAGAAAGTTGTGGGAAGAAAAAAGTTGCAGAGAAAGAATTCTGTAGGCAGAAAAGTTTAAAACTTCGATGGAACTTCCCCAAAATATTCCATCAAGTTATTCGTACTTCAAAAACCATATGAAATTACAATAGGATACTATTTAGCAGGTTATTTCTGTACAGCTTGTGAGTGTTTTTCTACAAAGATAATTAAAAGTTGTTAGAATTCGTGTAAAATTTGTGAGAAATTCTTTTACCGAAAGACTTCAGCAAAAAGAAGAAGTTTTTTAAGTGTTAAATGGCAATTAGTTAAATAAAATTTGTTTAATTTTTGGCTTGTGTCTATTGCTTGGCTGAGCATTATTTTCTTTGGTGTTTCAATTTGGTTTGTGTAAATTTATTCCGCCGTTTTATGAAGCATTGTATAAAGTTTTTTTGTTTCCATAAAGTATTTAACTATTTGTATATGCTTGCACTGTATTTAAAACAATAGGAATAAGATGTACATAGTAAATCGTGTGGCACTTGAGGAATTTCAACACTTGCTTCAGAAAACAATCGGCACAAACACACTTTACGCTTTTAATCGAATTATGTTAACTCACAAATTTATAATTTAATCATTTAGTCTCTGCCACGGTTAACCCTAATGCGATCTTAAGATCATATTTTAAAATAAATCGCTGTATTTTAATTTTAATTAAAATTTGCTGGATTAGTTTGATATTTTTACCTTTTTTTTCTAAACAAAATTCATGTTGCGATTATTTTTTGAGAATAATTTAAGGACTAAGCTTGTAGTTTTTTTATGTAATATTGATATTGAACTTATTAGTATGTAGTACTTATATGTTAAGTAAGAGCGTTTTGTCTGTGAAATTATATAAAAATGTTGTATATTTTTCTGTTACTGTGATACTTTTTTCAGAGATTACATAATTTTCCTTATTGTCCCACAATTTCGCAGCACTTTCAGACTGTGCACGAAGCCTATTCAGCATCTATTTCGGAACGCTGCTCCCGCAGCCGAATAAACTCAGCCATTTTTGTATCATCAGAGGGCATAGGCTTCGATTCTGTGGAATTCTTTCGCCGCCATGGTTCCCAGAGTCTTCTTTGCCGTAGGGCAAAAAGTGCGGAGAATGTGGGAGAAAATGAAACGGAAAAGGTATGCTGCTCTCTCTGTAAATGAATAACCGATTATTTGCACAATTTATCACTTCTTATATCTAACAGCAACAATTTGTGCACAAGTCTCAACAAAGTGTTGATGAAAATGGCGAATTAAGAAATGAGGTGAGGAACGGCAAGAACTTCTGCGAGGTGGAGTTGCAAGAGTATATTCCAAACGAGAACTATACAACACGAAATGTATCTGCCCGGAAAGCGAGGAAGAAGGAGGACCATGAAATTCAAGATTCCGGTTTTGTAGTGACTAATTTAGCCAAAGTGGCATCCGACTTTGTTGTCGGCAGCGTTTCTATTGAGAGGCCGACTTCATATTCAAAGCAGAGCAGCCTCTCCTCAAGCGATACCAGTCGAGATCAAAAGCCAGAAAAGCAAACGCACGCTACTCTTAAGGACTTAAGAACATGTGCAACTGTTTCGTGTGATTCATCAGATACTGTCGAGGAATTTGTTGTAGTTGCACAAAAATCTAAGTCGGAAGAGCATCAGAGCCTTCTTCCAGCAATCAAACGAAATCGCACATCACAAATTTCTACCGATGATAGCACTTGCTCACTAAATGCTAAAGCTTCTAACGCAACACCAGATTTAATATCAAAGGTTTCTGTGCCAGAGCAGTCGTCGCAATCACCATCAGCGTCGCCTGAAGACATGGAAGAGTGTGAATGTTTGTAGCGAATGGTATCCGAAATATTTATATAAAGTCTTACGAGTCTAATGCTCGTGCCAGCATTAAAAGTGAACAACTCTGCTAAGAGCGCATGGATTAATAAATACATACATATAGTATATGAATTTCGCGCCAAAAGAATAAAGTACACACATATCAGTCAGTCTTCTGTGATAGGATGCACTTTTTATGACCACTGTATGCGAAGAGACTTTTGAATGTATCATTTAAGAGACTGAACTCTCCGATAATCATATGTTTTTCACACACACGCACACACACACAGTTGAATATATATGTGTATATATATATGGCACAATTTAAACACGTTCAATACGAGTGAAAATCACTACAGTCACTACAGAAAGCGCTTTTTATGAAAAGTGAAGTGAAATCAACTGAATTTGTTCGGAGAAGGGTAACGGTGGACCAATAACGTGGTCTCTTCATGACCACGTATTTTTCAATGCAAAAACATTACACATTTTTATTAAATGTAATACATTCGTATTAATGCAAAATGTTTAAACGTATTAAAGTAAACGAGAATGAGTGAAGAACATTGCTCTCTAAATATTACTAAAATTCCAAGTAAATACGGACCAATTTATGTTTGCATATTTTTGAGTAAAGTTGTTGTAAAAATTGCTTAGATATAAAAATTTATTTGTAATTATTAAGATATACGTACACTACGATTCTGTCCAGACCAAGCACGTTAATGTTAAAATTATTTATCAGAACTAGAACAACTTATTAGTATTTATATTTACAAGATTATACATAACTTCAATAAGTATACAAAACATATACGATAAATGTATAAATATATAACGCTGAACATGATACGCTGTCGGAGATATTAAGTGGATTACTTACTCTATTTGCTGTGGTGCCTACGATAGAGTTGATTTTGCTTACAATTAATAGAATTGCTAGCGTTTAAGAGTAAACTAAAAATGCACTCAAAGAGAACAATAAGCCATTTTTCTGACAGAAAACACTACATGATAATATCAATGAAAACCCATCACTTTTTTCAGGACTTAATTATATCAGTGTTCGAACGGCCGGCGGCGGCAGCTATAATTGAACATTCTTCGGTTGTTAGTTAAATACTCGTATGTACCTATTTTTAATTAAGAACAAATGCACTTGCACTAAATGTACTATGTACACCTAACTATGAAATACGTGTGTATTTATTTCAAATGAAATGGAATGGAATGTGGGCCTCATTAAAACATAGCGAGCAACAACATTAGCCAAGGTCAAGAATTTTGATTAAATAAATGTTTATTGATTAACGAATAAATCATTTCTCTATTTCAAATAATCTTGCATGAAGTTAGTTATGGAAAGAAAGTTGGTAACGGTATGCACACATACAGCCACACACATATTGACAACCCTTCTCAGTTGTTCTAAACAAAACCAGTTGACGCGCGTGTGGATGCGCGCCAGTCAATTTCTGCAGTGCTCATAAAAACTTCGTGCATGATGATAACAGCTGTTTTTCTTATCTACCACAGTCATATTCAACACTACTTGTTCTTCTAGAGAAGAGCAATACCAGGGCTGCCGTTAAGCGACACTTCTCAGTTCAGTAATGAAAATCCACGTCTTTTATCAATTGCAGTGTGTATTTTAATCTTCTTCAGAAAACTCGTGCAACAAATACAAAACTCTCATCAGATATGCAAATATGAATTACGAAAGGGTGGATCTGCAATTTCGTACACCCAGCTAAGAAATTTAGCTCTAGAAGTGGATGAATTTTTATTTATACCTCTTATACAAGAGGTAGGCGTGACACTGTGCCGATTTCCGCTTCACTTTGGCCCGTGGTCAATTGCCTGAAAGTTGAGTGAGAGGGTGGACAATCCCTGAAGATGGACAGTGAAGGTCAATGATATGATTATGGCATGGTCGACTGAGGGGAGGAAGAACTACGGAAAATGAATGAAGAAAGTGGAGAGGCTTAAGGTAAGAAGCCACAGATAGATTTGTGGGTATAACCACTGTGGGTGCGCAAGAAGGACTGTGAGAAACAGGGAAGGAGGAAGAGCTAAGGAAGAGAAGATCACTGACCTTCGCAAAGAGCCATGAGGTAGGCAGAAAGGATTTTTTAGGACAGCGGTGCATTTAGGATGGGAAATTCCACCGGTCCGAACCCTCCTGCAAGAAAAAATGGAATGGAAAAATGGAAGGGTTATACAAGCTTCCAAAATTCTCAAGGATTTGGGCGCCCATCAAAAGCAAAAGCTATATACGCCTCAGCAGTGGCGTAGCTAGTATGGGTGACGCTCCGGGACGAACTGGTGTTGTCATTCTTAGAGATTCTTTACACTCGGTAGGAAGGGGTGGTGTTACTCCTATGCAATCTATTTCACGATGACAATTTTTATATTTTTTTACTAAGTGTAATTAATAGGTGTGATATTTGCAGCAAGTCTCTTGAATTGAAATCTAGCCGCGTTTGTGGAGGAATCTGTTTGAAGGGCTTTTGTGGTGCGGTAGGAAAAATCTATATAGGATGTTATTTTTGCATAGATAAAACTTACTAAAGGGTTAACTGTCAAACTGCTGTAAGCTGTCATACTGCGCTCAATGTTTGACACTTTTAATCAGTATACTCTGACAAATCATCTCAGCCACACGTTACAAAATATCCGAATTTACATTGAAAATCACTCGTCGATTAGTGCAACTTATGGGCAACTTCGGTTCGTTTTTTAACATCAAAAAAAAAAATTTTTTAATTTTTCGTGTTATTATTTCAACTTCTATCGGTCTTAAAAACACACCCGTTATTTACATTAGTACTCGAAAATTACTCAATAAATATTTTTGTACTCTTCATTTTTCTGTTCGGATGGCAGCCCTTGCAAAACTAAAAAATCCTCGTTTTGGCTGTTTATTTGTATGTGTGTTTATCGGAAGCGAGAAATAAATAGGTACATATGTAATTGTATGAAAAGTGTGCCAGCCAGTTGCATAATCTTCTCAATGAGTTCGAGGAAACTTCTGAAACTTCTCGATTCTAGAATTTTTCGGTTTGGTATTCAATCGAGAATTTCCTAATATATAAACTAAGCGATTAAATGCATAAATAAAACACGCCTTATAAAAGTCGTAGTTCCTTTAGACCAAAATGCTTTCATTGCATTTTGTTGCAATTTAAAAGTTCGACCTTATTTTATCTTATTCTATTATCTTCATAAAAGTCACATAATAGCCTGCAGCCAATGCAACAGTATGATATGTCACACGCACTTGTATGCGTTAATTTAGGCTACCTGCCAGCAAGAGGCGGTATTAAGGTTTAATTTTCTGACGAAAGGCGCCATTTTTAATAACCGAAGGAATTTACCAATGAACAATATCTCATAAATTAAGTCTCTTGAAATTTGTGACCAATCACAGACTGCACCGCATTAAAACATTGTTGGTGGATTTCCATTGTAAGAGCGATGCTGATGTGAACCGATATATTTTTGTCCTTTTTACACGAAGGCGGTCGGTGTTCCCTTCAGCAATTGAACAGAAACAAGTTCTTATTTCAATGTAGTTGTTGTACAGCCGCCCTCGGTTGGACTGTAGTGGAAAAATTCTTTCATTCGGCTTGTTAGTTCGTCTTCCATACCTGAAAAGTGAACACGGCGGAGAGTGTGTGTCGCCATCAAACTTTTATAGTACTGATGTGGATTTTCCGCTCGGGCGGCACCGATACCGATACCGGGTTTCCAAAGAAAAAACAAACAGTTGCGGTCTCTCTGATTGGCGCGACGGCGCGTCTAAACTAAATGGAATTTTAAATATGCAAAAAAAAAGAAGTTAATACTAATTTAATGGAGAAATAAATATTTAACATATTCCACAAGTGCGTGCTTATGAGCAGGCGACGGATTCGGCATTGCCTCAATTTTAATTGCGGTGTTTTAGTGCGTTAAAGTTAACTATGGATGCGAGCCTGTGTAACGATTTGTCGTGAAATTAAGTACATAATTGATTTTTGATCTTGCAGCTTGTTTTTGGATTAACATTAGGATTACTAAAAATCAGTCAAAATGTAAAAGTGGATTATAAAAAGCGCAAAATGCTTCTACGCCAATTCGAGATTATTTAACTAATGGAATACAATTCAAAAAAGTAAAACCTATTCTAATATGCTACAAAAATCTATTATAAGATTAATTTAAAATAACTGAAAAATCTACAAAATTAATTATTTCGTCTACGCCTAAGTGAAATTAGTATTAATACATGAAAGCAATAACTTATAAAAGAATGTTCGCGAAATAAAACCCGCAGCAGTTGCGCAAGAGTTATTTCTTGGCTTTAAAAATCAATGAATCAATGTTTTAATTTTGATACCTTTCTGGGATTATATTTGCATTATTGCTTTCTCAATGCGCTCATCATAAAGTTATTTGGGTAAGCTCTCTCTCTCCCTACCTGCCGTGACCTACGCTCAACTCTCTTTTTAAACACTCCAACGTACGCTCTAAAGAGGAATTGTGTGTGAAAAAACTGTGCTCCAAAATACACACAATTTACTGTAAAAGAGAGTTTCTTAACTGCAACAATCGGAAAAAGTTGGAAAAATACATTTTACTCTTAAAACGACACAAAAAAAAAATGCAATTAATTAAGTGTGGGTCGATGAATTTCACTTTAATTGTTTGTAGCGATTTTTTAGCTCAAAGACTGTCCTTTTTTATTAAGAGGTGTGGTACGAAAACGCGTTGATAGAGTCCGAATATCTCAAAGCCCAAAAAAAATGACAATTTTCATAGAAAAGTATCGTCCGCAGGCTTCCGACACACTTTTATAGCCAAAACATCGAAAAGAAGGCGACTGTTTCCTTGCGGTACAAGCTGCCATAGCCCAAGAAGCTAAAAACAAAATATGATAGATACTAATAGGCAGGACGAAGACCATTATGGTCAAAACGTCGAAACAAAAGTAGCAATTGCCTCCTAGCATACTAAAATGGCCCAAAGGCCGACAGAAATATAGAAGTGAGCTATCAAGTAAAGGCTTTTCGGGTATGGCCGAAAAAATAACCCATGAACTGCCGACGGACCTTCGGATGCGTCCACACATCGCAGGCCATTAATTAAAAAAAACCAAGAGCTAGCAAAAACCACACAGAAACCTTTACAAAGACAATATCATCGTCATTTTTTTTTATATTCTATCGAGCATAAATACTTTTTGGTGCACTTTTTAGACAAAATCCGGTAAAACAACTTTTCAGCCCACTATTTTCGTCGCCATTCACTTCAGTTCAGTATCAATTAATTTTCCTAAGACTTAAGAACTAGCGATAAAATTCAAAAAAGGACATAACGCAACGTTATGTTAGTGTAGACGTGGGCAAGGCAGTTGTTTTTTTAATCTTGCTCCCATTTCTAGTATGTCATTTTTTCAAAAATCTCCTTTCCTGGATGAATGGGGTGAAATTGATCCCATATCGTACACCTCATATATGTATAAAGTCTCTGAAACCCACCAAAAAAGGGTACTTTAATTTTCTGTTGTTTAAATGGTTATTCAAAACTTAGCAACGGCTTGACCGCTTAGGATGGCATCCTTTCATTGCATAACTCTTGGATTTCAATGAGATTTTCACACATAAATTTCGCATGCAATTAATTAGAAAATTACTTAATATTCGTGGTATTAATTTTTAAAAACTTGCCTTCAATTGTTTTTATGTTTGTATACTCCAAACATTGTTGGATTTCAGGAAATTTGCGCCCTTACAACAATTTGATAGTAAGGATAGCGCATAGAAAGGGCCATTCTCGTGTGTGTGTCTGTCTACCTTTTCTACCTGCCTAAATGCGCTACAGAGACTGTTGCTTCCTGCGTAGATTTTAGATATTGGTTGAAATGGTTTTATTTATGTTGCGTACCCATCGACGAAAGGCATTGAATTTATGGGTTAATAATTGTCAAATAGTACAAACGATAAACGATAGCATCATTTCGCGATCTTTGATAGGATATCGATATTATTTGTGCGTTCCTTAATTTATGATTTATTTATAATCATCGAAATAGACTCTTTCTTCTACTTAAAAAAATCTTCTTTTTAAAATTTTCTTTGACTTTTATTATAATTAATATTTTATAATAAATACGACCTTTTATTATTTATTTTTTTTAATGAATATCCGTTTTCATTATAAATAAAAGCAGTTTTTATAAAATGAGGGCTGAAAAATTTCCTGTTTGTGAATTCCCTAAGTTTGGTTCAATTAGTTCAGATTCCAAAAACGCATTTTGTTACTACTAAAAATAAAAAAAGAAGAAGAACTTCTAAAAAGAAGAATAGAACTTCTAAAAAATTAAAACGAACTTTTTTGATGAAAGATTACTTCGTTTTTTTTGAGGTTATCTCAACAATAGCTAGCAGGAAATAGTATATTGCACACATTAAGGCCCGTTTGCCACACACTTAAGGCCCAATAACTTCAACTTTTCGCGTGTCTCGAGTTAACTTAACCTTCTGATTACAGTTCATTTATCAAAATCAGAATTTTCATTATCACCAACACGCGATTACATTACTTCTGGTTACCCATAACCACTTGTAGGCAGCGCGCTTCTGCCATAGTTTAGCTACATTTCTCATAATTAGTAGAGTTGGTTTCAATTAGCCACAAAAGCGACGACGACAACAACGACAAGCAAGAAACAACCTGATGCATAAGAGACGGAGCAGCATCATGGCCTTCTGGAACAAGACCATTAAAAACTTCATTCCTTTTTTTTGCATTACGGTATTAGGTACAAGAGCATTACGAGCATATCATTTCCATTCATTAAAGATGAAAGAAACATATTTCGTGTAAATTTCTCCATTTTTCGCACTAATTTTTAATTGAGAAAGTCTTCCGCCGCTGTCAGAGGCGGCTGTCATTGATTCAACAGTAGAGTTGAGGCGCGCTGTCAACCAGAGAGCGCGACTTTGAAATTCGAATACTGAATGGGCGCGGCGCAGTCGTTATCTTTTACGTAAAAAAAACAAACTTCTTGTTAAAGACAATTTTCTACGTAAAGGCAAACTGCGTACGAAAGCATTTAAAACTAAGGAAAAAATAAATCAAAAATATGTAATGATCTTCCCTTCCCTTCCCTTCCCTTCCCTTCTATGCACCTCTTCCTTCCTCCTTTTAGTTATTTTCACGTAGAAATGGAAATATTGGGTGTATTTTTAAGACCGATAGAACTTGATATTGTAAAAGATAACACAAAGAATTTCAAATAATTTAAATGGCATTATTTATTTGAAAGATCAATACATGACATTAGCATTTGCAAATGATTTCAGGAATATGGCCACCACGGCTGTTCTTGACGAATCGCGTTCTGGACGTTCAATTTGGGGCCGCTTTTAGCCGTATGTCACAAATAACACGAAAAATGTAAAAAATTGTATAGGGTGGACACCACCACTTCCGCCCCGGGTGTCACCCATGTTAGCTACGTCACTGAGGACGAGTACCATAATCCGTTACTATAAAAGGGTACCCAGGATACCCACATCATCATGACATCCTCATGATTTTTCATGATTTTGTGTGTCATATAGACTCGATACTCTATCCAGTTTTCGCATTACATTAACCCATACATGTCATAGGACCCGGAGTATGATTTGGTAGTTCATTTTTGTTCATATTAGTTCATTTTTGAAAAAGGAACCTTAAGGTTATGAATCAATGTATGAAACTGGTTCTAAAAAACAAGAGCAGAATATCTCGTAAATCGAACGTAATGAAGAAATTTCAGGTTGGATGGGATTGTAGCTCATTAGTACCTAATTTAGGAATGTATAGCTTGTTTTCTAATTTAAAAGATTAGCTCAATTGTTATGATCTGCATTATAAAATGCTGTATGCATCTTCAACTCAAAAAGATCTTAAAATATCTTTGAAAGACCTTTTGAAGACCGATCTATATTGGCTTGTGAAATATCAAACGATCATAAAACATACGAGTGTTGAAGTTATTTGGACTCCTCCAAATTGGTTTTATCTACCAAATTAACATTTGATTTAAGACTGCATTTCTTTATATATATATATATGTAGGTACACTGATCTAAATGAATTTTTATTTTCAGTGATTTTAACGCTGCATTGTGCTGCTCATTGTGTATTTCCTTCAAAGATGTCTCATTGTTGTTTACTCTGCGTCAATACAACGAAACTCCCGCTCGGAAGGCTTGAGACTAGAATCGAGTTGTTTCAAGGCGCACTAAAAATTATATACACATACTGACATGGATAAAGAAAGTGCATATATCATCTTAGTGTGACTCAAGTACTTCTTTGAATATTCATCTTGGAATATTCGTTATACAATTAAATAAACATCGACGATGGCAGTATCCTGCCCTGACGTTATGTACGGTGCATATTATCCATATTTGTATGGCCGCGCTGGACCCAGTCGATCTTTTTATCAATATGAAAGAGTAAGTACTACAGAGAGAGAGCGCATTGGACTGTATTGATGATAAATATTAAATATTAGAATAATAATATAATTTCAGCAAAGCCTTTTAAAGCCTTCGTAAAGCTTTCTTTTCGAGATGTTTGTTTCGGCCTTTTGTATATATTTCTTAATTCACATTAAAATCAAGTGAGAAGTATAAAATGACCAGAAAAAAGTACAAAAAAAGGGTATGAAAAATCAAAAAAGAAGTCTGAATCTCAACTTGAGAGATGGTTTTAGATTGGATTTATAATGGATAAATCCCTTTTTATTATAGACTTTGTTAAAATTGTTGAAGTAAATAATATGGGTTTAATTTAAAACCAGGAAATGTGAAGGACATAATCGTTACAAAACATCGTTACAATTTTCTCCAGAGACTTGTTTTGAGAAGTATTTGAAAAAATCGGTCCTGTTTGGGTCTATATAACACTAAAATGGTACAATTTATTATAGATATTTACTCAATACTCTTATTATTATTAGGATCGAATGTTATAAACTCAAGGTTTTAGAGCAGTTAGTGGTCTAAGGGACTACGGGGTACTCCACATCCTTTGGTTTATAGAAAATTTACTTATATTTGAATATTTTCTCAACCGTTTTAGATATTTTACTCCTTCAGTATCTCATTTATAATAATCATTTTATGTGTACATAATAAGTTTTTCCTACACAAAATTGCATTCATATTCTATAAGGCTTTTTTTATATTGAAGATTTATTAATTGAGGAAAATGCGGAAGCTTTTTTACCGATTTTGTAGCTCTTGTTTTCGTTATCTTTTCATTTACAATATCTTTATTTCATATCGCAAGACGCACTCTGTGAACTTTCGATTTCATTAATTTACATTTCGCAACAATATTTTCTGCCAAAATGGATGGATGTTTTGATTTTAAGCTACAAAGAATTTTTGTTTTATTTTATTTTATTTTATTTCCAAACAGCTTTTGTTTTGTTGTAATAAAGCTTAAGTCTGTAATATAGTTTTCAACCAACTGGAATGCGTTCATTTTGTTTATTGAACTGAACAAAAAACCAACTATAAAAACAACAACAACAACAACTCAACAAAATTTGCCTGTTTTTTTTTTTTTGGTTTTTTTTTTGTTTTTTTTGGTGTCTTTTTTTGTAAGTCAAGGCTTGTCAACACCTAAAGGATGTTGATGCTCTGCTGAGAAGAGTAAGCAGGTATCGTTTAAGCAGCGAACCTAAAAGGTTCAGTTTCCCACGCTCAAAATGGTCTTGCCCCATGGTCAACGCATGGTCGCACGCACACTACGTACGTACGTACGTATGTATATTATATATTTTTCATCTAACAATAAGTTGGTACAAGAAAGCCGAATACCACGGCATGGTCGAAACTGCCGTGGCGTATAAGAAACATTGACTCACTCTGAGCCTGCGAAGCAGCAACATCTCCTTTTCCTTTTCGCGACGTCGGGATACGCAGAAAAACTCACTGTGTCGGGGCATCTCAAAAGCATTCCTGCTGTCCTCAAGCCCAATTATACAAGGCCGCGGCTTAAACAATATTGGCCTTTTATGTACACGAAGCGAACAGAAGGCGGCTGTTGCTGCTGCTGCTGCTGCTGCTGCTGAATCGAGTGAGCTGAATCGAAATCATTGAGATAGTGATGCCTAAAAGAGTCTACAGCCGCAATAGAAAATGAGTTTCGAATGTGAAAATAATTGCGGTGGTGGATTTTATAAAGCTTTGACATGCGGGACGAATGAAGGGAGACAGAAGATACCATAAGGCAGCCGCAGCACTAGAACTAGAAATTTTCGTAAATAAAACAAACTTAATTTCATTGTTTTAAAACTATTAACTTTGTTGTTAATTAATAATTATAAAAATTGTGTTAATTATAACAATTTTATAAGAGCTTACAAAGTAAAGCACGAATAATAAAACGTATATAGATTTATGTGTGTACGTATTATGTATAGGTTTTGTGTTTCGTGTAAAAAAAATCGCACAAAAATATCTTGTATCTTACTCTTTCGCTATCAATTGATACGCCTCATTTATGGCTCCGGCCCATTTGAAGTCCGTCAGACTTCGACTTTGAAGTTCTGAACTGTCAAATCGAGTTCAATGTAAGCTCTCTTACGAACATCGGCCCTTTGGCAAAGCATCCGTCAAAGTCGAAGTCGAAAGTTGCTGAACTTTTAACTTTTCGACTGCGTCAGCCGATTTGACAGCAGTTTGTTTACATTTTAGTACAGTAAATTGAATGAAGTCGAAGTTTTCGTTGGGCCATAGCAATACGTTGACGTTTAAGTCGAACTCTGACGGATTCTATGGGCCGGAGCCATTAAGGCGTAGATGGTCGTGGATTTGTTGGCCTAAATCTTAGACTTTAAGAGGCAAAAAAAAGTGGGGGATGGTCCTTTAAAACCAGCCCGCAGTCTAATTTGAAGACAGAGCAAATCGAGGTATGATTATTTTCTTTGGTTTACCCAGAGAGCAGACTTCAGACTACTGTCTTGACCTCTTAAGAATTGATCAATAAAAGTACCGCACTCACTCGTCGAGTGGTCGTCTAGTTGGTCGCTGGACCAACTGTGATATTTAGCACAAATTAAAGAAAATAATATTTAAAATTGTATTAAATGAATACCTATTTCTCACCTTCTTCTAAGCACATAATTGTTTTTCGTTAAACAAAGAAAAATACCTTTTACAAATCCATTCGAGTTCGTTCATCCATTGAGCATGGTAGCCTGATTCATTGTTTTATGGCCTGATGGGCTTTACGTCATATTTCTCCACTTAATTTTTCTATTTTTCTAAAGCATTAAAGGCGCCAAAAGATTAGGGTTGCCCTTGCGGGCACGGAGTTGTTTGGGTTTGTGTTAATTTAAAGCAGCAAATGTCACTCTGGCACTCGTAAATCACAAAGAATGTGACCGACGACGACGACTGTGTGCTGCTGACATTATCACGTTCAGGGCCTCGGCGTTAACCGAAGCATACGCCATAACTTTAAGTTGAGCAGCGAGTGGAGCAGAGAGACACAGCGGCCTCTGTGTCGCGCACACAAAACGATCTAAACTGAAAATCAATTTTCATAAATTAAAGACGTGTCATTTGGACTTTGTTATAATTTGAAACCGTACGCTTCTTATTTTTAGTTCAATCAAGATCTATATTCGTCGTCGGGAGTGCAATTGGCCTCGTCTAGTGCGTCGGGCAGCTCACATTCGCCGTGCAGTCCGATACTGCCGGCGGCGGTGGGTGCCAACGCGGCTGCAGCGGTGGCAGCAGCTGCTCAAAACACAGCTGCCGCGGCGGTAGCAGTTCAAGCCGCTAATCATGCAGCGAGCTCCTCTCTCTCTGCGTCCACGGCAATAACGATGAGTGGTGGCGGCGGTGTCGTCGTTGGAAGCAGCACAGACAACACTCTACAAAACAGAGCTCATACCAAAGAAGAGGACCTTGGTAACGTACGGAGTGAGGCCGATGGTAAGCGAAGATAAAGTCGTATATTTATGCGTTAGCATTCAGCCTCTCTATTTTCACTATAAAAGTTTTTCAAAAAAGTTTTCAAAATTTTTTTCAAAATTTTAATATTAAAAAAGACATTGATCTTTCCATTAAACGCACATTTGTTTATGCAAACTTTTGTCGCCGACAAATTTATCGTATTTCCAGTTTTCGAAAATTAATGATTATCGTGCTTAGGATTTATTCAAAAGCTATTTCCAATCTTAATTTCTTACAGCCCGCCTTGTGGCAACGCATCATAACGACTCCTCCTGCTCTTCAACACCTGAATCACCTCATCATACGCTCCCAAGCACGCAAGCCAAGAGCCATCACATGGATGGCGGCGGTGGCGGTGGCGGCGGCGGCCATTTGAATAGTCTGGGGAGAGCTCAATACTTATCGGCATCCTGCGTTGTTTTTACAAATTATTCAGGAGACACAGCGAGCGTCGTAGATGAACATTTCTCTAGAGCGCTTAATTTCAGTAACAAAGAAAGTAAAGGTATGGATTATATACGATAAATCTATATACAACTTGTGTAATATACGAGTATACGATATAAGGATATTTTTAATTCTATCCTGTTAAAGTGAGAATTTACCTTCAAATGCAAGCTTCATTGTCAGCTTTATGGAACCTTAAAGTTAAACTAACACCTTTTTTAGACGCCTGACGATTTATCTATTCGGAATTATATTCAATGTAGCTGTTACGTAGCTTAATTGTAGCTTATTTCAATGTAGCTGTATGTACTAGCAGGATTTTCGTAGATTTTAGCTTAAATTGGCAGGCAAAAAAAAAATCTGCTTCTTTGCGTCGAGGCGATAACGTCACACCAGAACCAGCATATTTTCATCTCCCGCTTATCACTAAAAACAGAAAATTAAGGGCATTTTTATGTCACAACGACACCATTTTACAATTCGTAGTTAATTCAGGCTTAAAACTATTAAAATTAACTTTTAAAAAGAAAACAGAAAAAAGTTTTTACTTTTCTTGGACAACTTTTAAAAAATATCGCTTGTGTTAATGCCGCGCGTCATAAACGTTTACAGTAGCTCCAGAATGCAGCGTCTCCGCGTCAGCTCTCTCTCTCCTGGCCCGTCCCGGCCTTTAACCGGTTAACGAAATAACTCTTATGCCGTCTTGGAATGTGAGGCAAGTGTTAGAAAAATAAACCACAGAATTCTTTCAACAACGATGCAGATTTTTTTACTCAACGATTGAGTGCGTTTGCTGCCGGCTAAGAAATATCTAAGAAATTATTTAAGAATGTAGAAGGTGCGTCAGTGGCAGGCAAAGTCAAATTGCAGCTAAATATTTTATAAATAATTTTTATTGATGGCAGTAATTGCTACTGACTGATGATTGTTATGCCATTGTTATGAAATAGAAATAGACACACAAAGAGACAGAGAGAGAGAGTATCTCGTTTGCGTGTGGTCCCATTTTAAGGTCACATTTTCATTAAAAAAATCAATATAAATTACGAGCAATCGTCAGGCCTAATGATTATCTAACTTATCGCCACAATCCACACTCCTTCAGGCTCTTGATGCCATTGATGCAGCCGTCGGACAGTCCCTGCCCTTTCCCTCGCCGCGTGCCCATTTTTATGGTATTTGTTTTGCTATACTGTCCTTATGTCCTCCGTCCGTCGGTCGGTCGGTCGGTCGGTCGGTCGGTCTGTGCGCATTGTGGTAGCTGCGGTTAATTAAGAAAACCGTTCGATTCTAATATTAAAAGCGTATTAAATTCCTCAAATTGTCACAATGCCGATCAGATAAAAAGGTGCACGTCCTACTGTGTGCTTACGTGCTGTAACTTTACATTTCTGTTGGAATTCCTTCCGAAAATAAGAATAAGAAAACGGCTGGTGCGACGACGACGACGACGACGACGACGGCTGCTGCTGTTTTTCGTTCCTCTTCGTTCCTCCTTCCTCTCGGCCCCTGCCGCTGCTTTTGTGACTTTCAAACAGTACACTTGTTTGTACGCTATCATGACACGCGGCATTTAAGCGAAAAGAGGCACATCACCGATTCAAAAAGCATCACTTCATTTGCAACATCCAAGCAGACACCATCAGAATTAATTTATAGGATACTTTTTCAAGAATCGCGAAAGGAATGTTGCGTTCAATGGATTCGTATGAAAAGAAACTCGTGTCTCTTACCCAAGACGCATTCTTTAGCGGTGCACTGATAAAAGGCACTCGGAGGCCTCTTGCTATTTTCGGAAGCGTGTTCTTCAGGCGAACTCAAACTGGTAAATGTATCCATCCATACGCGCTCTCACATCAAACGTAACGCATCCTTGTGGGACGACGTTTAGGCCAATATTCTAGTAGGAGCAGGCGGTTTTGCTGGCGGTCGGGCCGTTTAGCAGGCAAAAGAGGGTGGCGAATATGAGTCAACACAATGCCGCACATACCGGCATGATCACATAGATATGTACAGACGAGCACATATCGTGTATATTGATAATTTGACATGCATACGCGTTACACAATTTAATTTTGTGCAAAGACTTACTCTGCATTTTTCGCTTGCGCAAGCATCTGCAAAAGTTGTTCTAACATTACTAACAGGTGAACACAAGTCGCCGGAGATCGACTCGACTCCCGTTTACCGCTCAACTGGCTAAAGTGTCTGCGCAGCATGCTCCTCCAGATGGGTTCAGGTGGTTCAAGCCGCAAGCAACCGGCGACCATGTTGCGACAAGACGCCACGAAACTTCAAAAGAAATGAGCTGCAGAAACAAACAGGAATTAAAGTCGTTGCTACTGCCGCTGCTGCTGCTGCCAACTCACGTACTAGTCGTTGCCGGCTTTTACTAGCCCGCAACTGCCCGCAGCTGAAATAATCGAAGTAGGTACAGCACAAACCTACTGGACAAATGCAAAATGCTGTGCGTGCAAGAGTGCGGCGGATTGACGACAGAAGGCCGCGCATACATGTACATACATACTTACTTTGCAATTTAATCATTTATCGATTAATCGAACTGTGTGCTAAGTTCTCGAAAGCTTCGAAAGCATTAAGATTAAAAGAATGTTCTTCAAAATTAAGGTTAAAAATTGCTTTAATAGGTTTTTTTACTAGAGCAATTATAATAATGATGCTGTTCGTTTGGACGTCTTTATAAGAAACTGCTTGGTTTTTGTTTTTTGAGAAAATAAAATAAAAATAAAATGTACCAGATTTCTGTAGCTCCTACACAAACCACCGCAATAATTTAGAAGAGCGAATTAATCGTGTAATAAAACCGAAGGTTAAAACACAAATTAAAACCTTAATCCAAATGCTCGAGATGAAATTTCTACGAAATTCATAATTTAATCCAACGCATTATGCGTTATTTATTTTCAGAGAATTGCTTTATTATTGGCTACGCGAATCGTTTCAATCTTGAAACGTGAAAATCCTGCACGCGTGCTCAAATTTCGGTGACTTGTCCTTTGTAGAAGATATTTCTTAATGGATAAGGCCGTTTTGTATAGCCAACATTCTAAAAGTACTGCCGAGGTTGTTGTTGTTGCTGCGCACAAGCGAGATTTTCCGAGATTTCTGCGTTTAACTTTACAAGTTTTCGCAACTTTATTTAAATAATATTTGTCCTTTTTTGTTTTAATAACAGAATTGACTCGTTGTTATCAATTGTTATGGCATTTTGGATTTAATGGAAAGTTAAGAGGTTTTAGAGATACCAAGATGCTGATTTTGTTTTTTAAAGGTTTGCCTAATAATTATAAGAGTTATACCAAAAAGAGGCGGTAACTGCCAAAAATGAAAAAAAGCCATTGATATTATTACAATTTCGAAGTTAATTTGTCATTTATGGATATTGAAAACTCAATCTTAACCAAATTTGTTAAGATATGTTACATATTCTGAACTAAAAGTTCTGTCTCGTTTTTGATTCTTGCCGTCTCGACTAAAGACTAAAGAAAACGGGTTTCTCTTTCTCAGATCACGAAATAATCTTCGTACACAAAACTTGTTGAGACTATATACGAGATCCTTTCATGATTGTGCAATATGTATTATCCTTTCCCTTCAACATTTTTTTCAAATCGTTTAAATATTGTTGAAATCTTTCTTCTCTTACCGAGAAATTTGTTGTTGAAATTGTTTATTTTGTCAACAAAATGTAATAACACACAATAATTTTAATGATACTCCATCAATTATTTGATAAAATTGAAAATGGTGTATTTAATATAAAGGTATTTAAAGGCAAATACATATTTTATCATACGAGAAGCATCAGAATCTCGTATTTCTCGTATATAAGGCGGTGAATACCACTATAACTCATAAACCATGACCATTCTTAAACTTGTTTGAAAACAAATTTGGGACTAATTTTTGTGAAAGATAACGAGAAATTGAATTTTGTGTGAAAATCTGTGTTATTAACTCTACTAAGAGCCGTTTACTATATTACTACGAATAAATAAAAAGAAGTTTGTTGGTTATTCTTCAATTAATATGTCTCTAATAATGAGATGTTTTTTTAACGAGAGGTTCTGAGAAAGCTAATTTAGGCTAAAAGCTAATTTCGGAATAATTAAATTATGGATATAAAACGTCTTAATGTGAGACTGATTTCGTTTATAACGTTACTATACTTTATTGACCATACTCTTTTTGTAACCATTTTAATTGTTTTAAATTATAAGTTTTATAAATTTAACTTTTAGAGCAGACTGTTACGTTCGAGACTACTACAATTTCATTTCATTAAATATCCTTTGCAGAGTCCTGCAATCCAATGTCAGCCAGAAACTTTCCACCCTCGTTTTGGAATAGCAATTACGTACATCCTCTGCCCGCTCCCGCACATCCACAGGTAAGCAAGAGAGTAAGCAAGCAAGCAAGCACGCAACTCAACTCAACTCCTTCTCGGTATTATTGATTTAGTGGTTGTTTCTCTGCAAATTTGTTCCTTTTTTTTTGCAAATGAGTCAGACTTTTTTGTTCGCTTGCAGGTTAGCGAATTGTATGCATCGGACGGCGGCTATGCAGCCGATCCCTGGGTACCTCACGCCGCCCACTATGGCTCATATGCTCACGCTGCTCATGCGCATGCAGCACACGCTCACGCCTATCATCACAATATGGCGCAATACGGAAGTCTCTTACGGCTGCCTCAGCAATACGGTCACGGTTCCAGGTAATACCAACGCAAAGCCATACATACTACTGCCGTCTTACTCGTTAGAACCTTCTCGTTCTCGAGTATTTGTAAAGTGTCTCCGTTCTATTCTATTCCATTCCTTTCTATATTTGCAGACTGCATCACGACCAACAGACTGCGCATGCTCTGGAAAGCGCGGCGGCATATTCCAGTTATCCGACGATGGCAGGTCAGTAGCAAAAAAGTACTTAGGCACCTTTTGGTTTTCTTACATCAGGAATGCGAGTGATGCGAGTACCTAACGCCACTAAGGTTTAAAACGAGAATTTTCTCGCATGAAGCGATTTTCGCAGGAAGAGAAATATTTAAACATACTCATAATCACGCTTATAAATAATAATAAGAACATAAAAACAAAATTTCTTCCGTCCATGCAGCCTTTTTCAGCGTTCTTTTCTTTTGGTGATTTTTGCAGGTTTGGAGGCACAAGTACAGGAATCATCAAAAGACCTCTACTGGTTCTAACGACGTTCCAGCCGCCGTCATCGTCATCATCATCTGCTTTTAGTCGTGGGTGTTTTCAGTGATGTAGGATTTAGGACTTGGAACACTTTTCAGCCACAATATACGATTTTCTAATATTCAGGAATGTGTATGTAGATACGATTTTCTTACTGTGTGGTATTGTATGTACTATATAAAATCGATTAAATATATAGAGACGAAGCGGTTTTCCTTAATTTTGTGCCGTCATTAAATTGCGGCGACCGCAGCAATAAAACAACAACAGTTAAAACAGTAAAAACTATTAAAAAAGAAACCCATTTTTTAAAAAAAGATACCACTAGAATTTATTTAGCGAATAGTTTAAGTTTAAATAATCGATCAAAGTACAAGTTGATTATAACAACTATTTTCTTTATACGCGTATATATAATATATATACTCGCCCATTTGTAGCCCAAATGTAGCGTTATTGATTTTAAGGCTAGTATGAATAGTATTCATTTTAAGTTATCCTCAGGCTGTTAAGTTTTAAATGTATATGTATGTAATTAGTGTATGTGTATGCTTGTATGTATGTAGTAGTTTTGTTAAGGTAATAAATTCAACGAGGTGTAAAGATTAAAATAATTTAAATATTCCCCAATAAAATATGATGATGAAAAGATATATGTATGTACACACTTATTCTTGTTTTAGTTCTTATAGATTTTACAAGTTGAGAGTCTATTTAAAAGGTAAAATATATAAATTTAGGAGGATGCAGAAGATAGATGGATTCTGCGGCGTTAACTTTATTAGACAGACATTTCTCGCCGAAGAAGCGAGAATCGAACACTAAAACCGAGATTGAGATGGCCTAAATCTTAAACACTCTTTAGAGTGTAAAATTGAAACGAAATTTGGCAATAAAGACGGTTTTTCCTTAAAATGTTAGCTATTTTGAATATAATATTTAGATCTTTCTTAAGTGAAAGCAGTCGAATCTGCAGTTCTGTACAGTTTTAAGCCACTATAACTCATAAACCATGACCATTCTTAAACTTTTTTGGAAAAAAATTTTGAGATTTATGTTTTGGAAAGATAACAAGAAATTGAATTTTATGAAAATCAATCAATTTTATGAAAATTAATAACACATATCAACTCTACTAAGAGCCGTTTACTATATACATATATACGAATAAATAAAAAGAAGTTTGTGGGTTATTTTTCAATTAATATGTCTCTTATAAACAGATGTTTTGTAACGAGAGGTTCTGAGAAAGATAATTTTAGCTAAAAGCTAATTTCAGCTAAAAGCTAATTTCGGAATAATTAAATTTTAGAGATACTGACTACACCCAATAAAGTGTTCACTGATTAATCGATAGTAAAAAAGAAATACTAAATATAACCAAAGGTACCTAACACTTTCTTTTCTATATTAACATCGTATTGCGGCGCGGCGGTGCCGAGAAGGTAATGTTTATTTACAGCCCTGAGCGGTCGACACATCGACGATCATATTTCACAAGGTACAGC
This sequence comes from Conops quadrifasciatus, assembly GCA_949752815.1. Classification (NCBI taxonomy): domain Eukaryota; kingdom Metazoa; phylum Arthropoda; class Insecta; order Diptera; family Conopidae; genus Conops; species Conops quadrifasciatus. The sequence continues at coordinate 13,221,149 of OX457077.1, read as the reverse complement.
GCAGAGTGTCGTTTTCCTGCGACAATGCCGTTGCAATATCGCACGAAAACCCAGCCGCGTGATGTCCCCGAACTTGGTGACGCACAATTTAGTGGCACAACCGGCGAACATTTGGTCATCTATTCATGAATAAAACATCAAGTTGTCATGTTCTGGATCGGTATTTATTGCTCTGCGGCCCGCAGTGAAGAGAGCAGAAGCGGGCCCCTACAAGAGTGGGCCACTCAGTCAAATCATCATAACTGTCTCCAAGGCATGCTTTCGGCTGCGGTTAATAAATTAATATGGTTACCTAAGAATTGGATGAATTTTGAAGAATGAATATTTTATTGTATGTGTATATGTATAGTATGGAGCGCGAAGGGCGAAAGTGATCAAATCGATTTAGTGTTAGCGATCGGCGGCGATCTTTAGCAACAGTCGCAGTCGCCTAAGCGTACACACAAACAATGGGGCCCAACATGTACGAATGCGAGTACACTACGGAGGGAGGGTAGCATCGAACTTCTGGGCCGGACGGCTGTCCACCACAACGACAGACGTCTCTACGCAGTCATCGATACCGATCGTCTGTCTCAGTGCCCTTTCGCGTTCTGTCCTATTCCGAATGCGAACTTATGGACAAAGCCGGAAACGGGACATTAGCATAAAAATGCAGTTTTTATGGCAGGCGCATCCATCCAGCGGGCCAGCTTGTTCAGTGCCAGCAACTGACGCTCGGAAGCTCGCGAAACTGCAGTTGTCTTAAAGGTGTTCATCGTTACTCAAAGCGACCGGATTTTATGGCTTTTTAATAATTTCGTTTATCGAGACGAACGTTCAACGTTGTCAGGTTACATGCGGTTAATACATTTGTGAGATAGCGGCCAACAATGATGCACCTACATACATACATATGTACTTGTATGTAACCTTGTACATATTTACCTGTCTGTACCTTTGCCATTGTAAGTGAGTGTACCCGGCCGAGAGGTGTTGATTGTATTCTTTTCGGGCAGCTGATGTCGTTAGGACACTCCAGCGAAGTTCGGCAATTTTCAACTTTGCTGCGTTGCCATAAGAGCTATACGCAATCAATTTGAAATTAGTATTTCGTTGCAGCATTTTGTTGTTGCTGGATTGACTGGGTGCGGGCCTTTATTTTAGTAAAGGGTGTTTTTTTAAGCTCCATAGAACTTCAAATGGTAAAAAATAACACAAAAAATTTAAATTTTAATAAATTTGTTTTATTCACTCGAAAGATCAAGACATGGCATTAACATTTGAAAATGATTTCGGGCATATGGCCACCGCGGCTGTTTTTGACGTAGTGCATTCTGGACGTGCAATTTTAAGTCACTTTTTCGAGTACTGTTGGCCGTATGACACAAATAACACGGATAATGTTGGCCTCCAAGGCGTCAATTGCTGTTGGTTTATCAGCATAAACCAGTGACTTCACGTGACCCCACAGAAAATAATCGAAAGGTGTCAAATCGCACGACCTTGTTGGCCAATTGACCGGTCCATTTCTCGAAATTTTCATTTCAATAAGTCGATGGTTGCCGTCGCCATATGGCAGGTAGCGCCATCCTGTTGGAACCTCATTTCGTCTGGATCAATGTCATCCATATTTTCAAACAAAGAATCAATGATCGTGGTGCATTAACGATCTCTTTTTTGACTGTAACGCGAGCTCCGGCCTCATTTTTGAAGAAATAAGGTCCAATGATGCCACCAGCATGTAAACTGCACCAAACGGTGCACTTTTCTGGATGCAATGGAGTCTGTAGAGTCTTTTGTGGATTCGTCTCACTCCGTATGCGGCAATTTTGGTTATTAATAAACCCGTTAAGCCAAAAATGAGAAAACAACGTCTTTCGCTCGAATCGACGACTAATTTTCAAATTAAATTTGGATAATTTGTTAGCGTTATTCAAGCGTGAGTCTATTCATGATGATTTGCCAGACTATACTGAACATAAATAACAACAAGATCAGTCAGAAGAACAGCTTATATTGACAGTTGTTCCTATCGAAAGTTCTATCTAAGCTAAAAAAACACCCTTTAGCTTAAACACAGTCAAAGCGGCGAGATGCTACTGCAAGTGACGAGAGCTGTAAAAGTCTAGCGATTAACCTAAATGATAGCTGCAGAGACTAGCGGCCAAAAATTGAATTGTCGAAAAATTGTCAAAAAGAACGCCCACGTTCATGTCGCTATAATTTTATTTCAAAATAAATTCTGAATCTGTAAAAAAATTAAATAAAGAAAAAGCATTCGAAATATGCAGCGTGGCTGCTTTTTGTTCAAAATTTCTCGAAATATTGTTATATTCATAATATCAATATCGACCTTCTCTAATGATTCTGTTATTCTTGTTTTTATGAAATTATTCGTTGTTAATTTCTCTCAGGATCTGAGAAGGGAAGAGTTTTTCAGTAGAGTCGAGAAATCTCGGTCGAGATTTTCAACGAGAACCGGCTACTTTACAGTCAAGGCTGAATCTCGAAAAATCTCGTTCGTGCGGATCATTTACTTCATGCAGGAAATCTCGGAATGTGACACCAAGAAAAGGATTGGGCATAGCTTTCAAGGCTTTAGAGAATATATGTACAACATATAATATCTGTCCAAAGACAGATTTAGATTACATAAATTTAAAATTGATAGCTGAAATTAAAACTCTTCACAATACTTTGTGTGATCATCATCTGAAAACTGCAGAATTTTTCCAAACAAAGAGACGCGCGAAGATGAGTCAATCTATGAAATGGGGCGCAGGTAGCGGGATTATCTTACGATTCGGTGTCTAGCGATTTTTTTTTGGGGGAAATTCATTTATGAATTTATAATAAATATATGACATAAAAACCACAGCCAGAGCAGAGCAGCCCGCAAATGATGCACAAACGAAACGACCATGAAGCTCAACGCTTCAGAGCAGACAAATAAATCATAGCAAAGGCTGGCGACTGAACGCCGTGCCTATACAAGACCCAAATTAAAGTGTTGGGAAATATGGTGTAGGCGCGCGCGGTTGGCCGGGCGGAAGACGAGTTGGCAATGGAGCAGAGCAGCTCCTTTGACAAAGCTCAATACACAGTAGCCGGCGCAGTAGCGCTTCGTTTGCATAACATGTGCTCAAAATGTGTTTTATTTCCTTAATGGGAATTGATTTTGTTATTTGCCATTGAGGATCATTGACATGTGCATTTGCATCCGCCTCGCCGAGGCACCAACGCATATCGAGCACTTTGCGGCCGCTCTCTTAAACCGTAACTCAATTCACTCAATCTGAATACGAAAAGATTTCAAGTTTTTGCTTACGTGTACCGTATACAAGACAAGTAGTCCCTGCTTATCATGGTACATGGTAACGAAGCAGCGAATATTTTGTTACAAAAGAATTTATAAGCGTCTCCTTTGGCGCTTTTCGTTTACCAGAAGGAGGAAGGAAAATCGAGTGCGTTCCCTTTTCTTCTTTCCTTCCTTGTTGGTGGCGCCCGCAGCGCAGCCAACCATTTCATTTCAAATTTTCTTCACTTGCGACTTCAAAACGAAGAGTGGCAGGAGACGGAGGATCGCCTGGATTGCTCCTGCAACATTGCTTTGAAGTGAATTTGGGCAATGGGCTTTTATGGTTGAAATTCGGGTTGATTTGACTCGAGCAGTTTCCAAGGAGCCAAATAAACTTAATTTGTTCATAATGAGGAAATAATTGAAGACGATAAACTTTACTAAATGTGAAGATCTGGTGTTGGGGACGACGGCGATGGTATGTGGGTCCGTTGTCAGTGAAGAGCCAGAGCCCTCAAAGGATACTAAACCCCTTTTCATTCAATTTCAATCTACTGAAGAAATTTTGTTGGTCTTCTTTTTTCAAATTCTCTAAATTATTTCAGAGTGTTTTAACAAAAGTGGCGAAAAGTGAAAGAAAATTGATTTTTTAAGGGACGGTGCTCGGAACCTCATAAACTTTAACACAAAACCGGCATATATTTAAATAACCTGGAGCAACGAACTGGCCATGGATACTCTCTACCTATAAATACGTATTAAAATGCATTAAAAGCCGGCTTTAGGGAAAAAATATTACAACCAGGTTAACTTTTTTCCAGAGAAAGAAGAGTTGTTTCTCTGTGACTCTTTTGTCCTTTTGGTTGTAGAAAGGACAATTCGCAAATAAACACTTTGTTGCGATTCGTTTGTTTAAGTTCTTATCGAAAACTGAAAAAAACGTAGGTACACGTAATATGTATAACCGTTGGGTAGACTTAGTTTCCACAAAGTCAATGTTTGAATGAAGTTGTTCTACACAATTGGACCTAGTTTTGGAGAAGGCCAACCAACCTACAACAAGTGCTAATCAAGTTGTACCAACTAGAGGGCTGCATGAGACGTCTCGATGGTTTGTTCAAGACGTCTTGAAAGTTTAAGGGGGTGTCTAAAATGTTTCCAATGCTTTCAAATCAAGCGGTGACTGTCAGAAGCGCTGCTGAAAACATTACCACATATGCTTCCGACAGTTACGACTTGAATCGAAATCAAATGGAAGCACTCTATCAACGCAAAAATGCAACATAGAAGCCCTCTAGTACCAACCTGCAGCAATATTCTCTAGAATTTTGAAGTTTTAGTTTTTCAACAATAGTTTTTTTTAATCAATAAATTGTTTTGTTAAACTTTAGATCATAAGTTAAATTAAATTTTTTTTACATTCATATTACATTCATATTCATACATTCATATATTGATTTCTTAACATTTTTAGTCAAACACAAGAAATGATTTTTTTTGATTTGATTGATTTTTTTTAATTTCTTTCCTATTTATTATGAATTGAAATATTCGTTATTACATATAGAGTAATTATTTTCACCGACCATAGGCTAAAATCAAAAAAAAAATTACATTATCTCAGATTTTTCCAGATTGTGGGTCGGTCGGCCTTCTGTTAAACTGGGTCCAATTATTAATCAATGCAATAGTGCACTTGAAAGAGGTTTTTCTACTTGAGAAAATGTGCAACAAATGTAAAGTCAACACAGTAAACTATTTCGGCACTTCCGCCCTCAAGTAGATAAGATTTCAATCAATATGTGTTTATACGAGTAATACGAAATTAATATAATAATAAATTAATAAAACTAATAACAAAGTAATATTCTTGATAAGGTGTTCTTAAGAACTATATCTGCCGCAATAAACAATGGCTTTCATAAAGCCAAACAAAAGATAAAAAGTGTGTCTAATTTATTTATCTTTTAACCATTTGGTCCAATTGCGCATTTGTGTATTATGCACGCCAAATGTCTTTCGATTGTACACCTGTTTATAATTTCACTGATTGCAAACGGTACGAAAAGTTTCATTTTGCAAGTCTTTCTCAAGCATTGGCACCCCAAAACACCCCATTCGGTTCTCCTTCAAAGTCTCCTTTGCTAAATTCAAAGTAGCCCGTTAGGAAATGTCGATTATAGACGGAAGCAAGCATCTGTCCTTTCTGCTAACTCGATACCATAGAAATCTAACCATATCAGTCAGTTCTTCATTTTCACGGCATACGAAGGCAAAGAATTCGAATGGTTATGCACGGAATGTGTGTGCGTGTGTAGGTGGGTGTGTGCGTTATAAGTCTCCGCCCAAATGGCAGCTTTCCTGTTTCTGCTTTAAGGGCATACACATACCACACAGTCGTCCACAGACAGATGGTCCTGTGAGAGAGCGGGGTAGGTATACATTCATTCTCAGGGTTGATCTGCACACGCAAGTGCATTATAAAATAGTTTTATTGTGTATATACAGAAGTATATACGACTATGTATACTTGTAGAAACGAAAAGCCTTTTCATTTTAAAAATGTGTATAAAAATGTGTACCTTTCTAAACTATTAAAGTAAAGACTTTTACACACTTTTCATAAAGACAGCTTTAATATAAGCCTTTTTTAAGGTTTATAGATAGACAGACTATCAGTGAAAGTTTAAGATTTCGAAAGAATTTCACTTAACGGTCGATAATTTCGGTTTAATTTTCCAACTTAGCAGGTTGTCATATATGTACATGTATGTATGTACATCCTAACCAAAAGGTTGCAACCTTCTTTACTCATTTCCAACTTTAAAGAGGGTACAAATTTTTATTCGAAGTTGAAGTTTCAAGCCTTTCTAAACTATTCAAACTTAATAGTTGATAACAAAATTAAGAAAAATGTCAACCCAAAGAAAGTTGAAAACATTGGAAAATTAAACTGTAATGTTTAATCGTGTTGATTGCTAAAAAATGTGGAATGATAAATTAAAAAATTATAAATATTAGGAGTACGATTTTGGTTTAATAAACAGAAAACCAAAAGAAAATATATGTACAAACTTATGTTTATAAAAAACTAAAATCTTAACTTTACGCTAAGCCGTAATTTATATACCCCGAACCCATCCATAGCTGTCGAATCTATTGTAAAACTGAGCAATGAATAGGTGATGACCATTTTCGGGAAGTTATTGGGTATAGTCCGTTCAATAATGTCCAGATTATAAATTTCAATCTTCTAGCACATGATTTTGTTGAATGTTATTTTCCACACGCGGAGATATAAACTTAACAACTTTAAATGTTTGACCAACCAATAATTACCTAATAAGTGGTTTTTTTCGTGGGATGAACGAAATCCCGGATTACAAAATCTCGAATGACAAAACGATACGAACAATAGAATTCCTCCCAAACGAAAGACAATAAAAAAACCCAAAATTCAAAACCCTAAAATTACAAAATCTGGAATATTTTGTAAATTTTGAAGCGACAAAATTTTGATTATTTTCGAAATCCCGAAATGAAAGAATCCTAACGCGACAAAACTTACCGACACTTAGCAAGTATGTGAAATCGTTTCGGGATTATGTTGTTTTGGGATTTTGGCGTTCAGTACTTTGTCGCTCTAGATTTTGTATTTCGGGATTTCGTTACCAATCCTTCGCCGGAAACGACAAAATTCCGATGCGACATAGCTTCAAAATTACAGAACGAATCCAGCATTACATATTTCGAGAATTTCAACATCCAAAGAGGATTGCCAAAGTTCCTTTGTACCTAGACAGTTCCGCGTTAGCGACTTACGGGAAAAGCGCAGAAAAGCGTTAAAACCTTAGTAAGTCCAACTCTTACTCGGTTACCAAAGTTTTTCTGCATCTAGAGTATCGCTGTGAGAGAGACCAGACCAACTACTCTTAATCATAATAGCTAGATCTAATGGCTTCGGCCCATTTGAAGTCCGTCAGACTTCGACTTTGAAGTTCTGAACAAATCGAGTTGAATGTAGCTTTCTTAGGAGCATCGGTCCATAAGCAAAGCATCCGTCAAAGTCGAAGTCGAAAGTTGCTGAACTTTTAACTTTTCAACTGCGTCACCCGATTTGACAGCAGTTTGTTTACATTTTAGTACAGTACAATTGAATGAAGTCAAAGTTCATTGTTCATTTACTGTTGAGGCGTTTCTATCTCTTTTCCTCCGCTCAAACTACACTGAAACGAAAGAAACGAAAAAAAAATCACGATCCAGGAAGACTGTTAGGATCTTATTATTTATATCGAATATTCAGGGCCCAAAGACTGTTCTCTTTTGGACGTTCGTTCAGAAGTAAAATGTTACCACAATTGTAAAAAAAAAATTGGAAATGTCGAAAAATGTCTAAAAAATTGGCCAAAAAAGGCTCTACAGTTTATGGTTGTTACCATCAGAGACAAATACCGTGGCGTGGAACGTTCTTATTTTTGCCGTAATATTTAGTACCTTAAAAAAATGAAACAAAAATATTTTTATTGAATTATTATTTTTTTTGCTAGAGAACCTTTCGCGTATTCGGTACGCGAAAGGTATTATTGAATTACATTCCCGATTTTATTATCTAAAAGCTTGTGAATTTTCCCCAAAAAAAGGTTATTTAGCTTTCAGCTTTATTTTCTTTGCTTTACAGCCAGGATTTGCTTAGTAACACACAATGCGTTGTTGCTTTGCTGCGTTGCTGCGGGACTGCGTCGTTTCGCTGCGTTCACCTCACTGGAAACAATCAATGAACAAAAAGTCAGTCAGCGCGCGAAGCTCGGAAAATCATCCGACGGCCAGGAATTCATTACAAATAAACCGCGACAAATTGGAATAATGAAAACGACTTGCAAGAATTTCTTTGAAGATTTCTTCTTGTCCTGCGTTGACACTTTCTGTTTCTCTTTTTTTTGGGACGTAACTCGGTACGTAAAATGTTGTTAGGATAAAACAAAACAACGGGAAATTTTCTTTTCACCATAAGAAAAACCTAATGACCCAAGTTTCTTTAATTAGAAATGTTAAAACGTTATTTACCAAAAAACGCATTTGCAAAACTTGCATGAGAGTTAAGGAACAGATTTAAAACAATCTGTGTCACTTCAAAACAGCTTTGGACAGCTTCATATTAAAGTCCTTTAATAAAATGGATGATTTCATGGAACAAATATACATATTTGTTCAAAAATAGTAAGTAAAAAGTGACAGGCTAATTTTATTTTGCGAAGATTTGAGAAACTCTTTCTCCGAGCCGTTGAAATTCTTAAAAAAACCTTATTTTTGCTTTAAAATGTTTCGATAAATAATGGAGAAGGCTATTGATTCTATGAATCCCAACTATTTACAGCCATATTGCTTTTGAAATAATTTTCAATTATTCGTTAAATTCAAATAGTACGGTTGGAAAAATACTAAATATTAGTTCAAAAAATTCTTGACATTTGTTGTGTATACTGCAATACCGACGTAACCTTTTTTATCGACATTTCCGATGATGCAGCAAAATACTTAATTTTAGTGTCAATTTAGGCACAAGCCCTAAGAGTAGAATAGAGCCTCGTAAACTTATAGAAAACTTAGTTACAGCGTGTACAAAACCTTCAGAAAGTATGTTTTGAGGACAATATTTTGTCGGCTTATGATATTTTATTTAAAAAGTGCCATCCTCTCTTCGTTCAGCCACCACAAAAAGTGTAAAATAAACAAAGTAATTTTCCAAAAAATAAAAACTTTTATATTTTCTTTAAAAATTAATCTCAACTAATTTAATGGACTTCTAGTTGATCTATGAAGTTTGAGAAAATTATCTCAGCTACATCATTTTATTTTTTTGTGGGAAATGCATTTTCTCCACACACACTCCACAAAAATGCCGCATCGCCTTAAATACAATACATACTCGTACAATGCAATAGCAGAGAGATATTGATATTAACATTATAACATAATGAACTACGTCCTACCTGCCTTTGAGACAAATGTTCTTGAATAATCAGAACCGGAGAATTCTTTATCGGAAGCGGCAAAAACGTAGCCGCAGCCGCCGCAGCCAAGCTGTTTTTCTCACAGATCGCAAATGGAGGCACGTCAGCCCCAGCGGCGCGTTAAATTGCCCCAAGAAAATCGCAAATCGCTCCAGCCAATGCCAGGTTTCGCGATGCGGTCGGCTCGATTGTAAAATGCTTTTAAGTTTTTCTTGGTAAATCAACAGCTTGTTATATAGTTGCTTCTCTTCCACAACTTGTCAGACAAGTGAATTTGTAGTAAAGCGAAAAAAAAAGAAAAAAATCGCGAGTCGAAATTTCAGCGCAGACCAAAAATGTTCGCTTTCCGATCGCCGAGGTCCTCGAAAAAGTTGACTAATGGCAAAAGTGTTGTAACCGTAGCAGGAGGAAGAGTCTGTAGCACCGACGGCAGATGCTGGAGCATGCTGAACGCTGGAGCGGCGGAACGGGTGGAACGGGGTTGTACATACATACTCGTATGTGGATCCGGCCGAAGCGCGGTCTCAGTGCGTTTGTGGATAACGATTGATATCGGCGACAGAAAATCTGTGGCCGGAGATTGGCCACTCCGCGAAGCAAGGTGCGTGTGACCGAAGAACTTTTTTCATATGCGTTTTCTTTCTTCAATTGAATGTGCGCGGTGATGCTGCAGCGACTCGCGACAAACGGCTGACGGTGAAGTCGTTGTTTGTAATTACTACAGTTGGTATAGAATAGTATAGTATAGTACATTATAATATAGAATAGTATTATAATTTAATGCAATAGTATTCTTCGATTCTTCACCGCAATATTTCTTTTAAAATTTAAGAGATAAGTTCTCTCGTATCACGACAGTCAGTCATTTCTTTCTACGAGTGCATTCTTACAGGATGAGTAATCTGCAAGCACGCCCTTTTATGTGTCAGCCTGTCTGCAGCAAGACTTTCATACAAAGTTAAATACAGAATATACATAAGACATGCCCTCAATAAGTCCTCAATATTCGGCGTACAAGTGCAGAACTGTATGCAATGCTGCTGCTGCTGTTGCTGCTGAATCAAATTCCACGCCGGCAAACGACCGCCGCGCCGCCGTCGGTCGCCGCAGTTGGAGCACATACAAAAAGCGGCTTCTTTATAAGACCAAAAGAATGCTAGAAATACCAAACAAGAAATAATTTAAAATTAATTTTAGTTCTTCGTGCCGTGGCGGTCACTGGAACAGGATACTTCGAGAAACGTGATGGTGCTTTAAGTTCTTCCGACGGGGCATTGAGTATGTACCCGCCGGAGGGGCGGTGGGGGATCCTCTCTTCCATCACTCACAAAGCGACTTTCGTCACATTCTAAATCAAATCTACGAGTATTTAAAGAAGTTTAAAGCGAGCATTCATAATTCTTTGAGCAATTTTTTAACCGGTTCATCGGTTCGTTTATTTCATTGCAAAATAAATTACTCAAAAGTGATTCATGTTAATTGATTCGACTTTTATTGTTACTGATTTTAAATAAACACATAAATCTTACTACCAAATAATTTCTTTATAGGCAGACTTGAAGAGACAGACCTCTTTCATTTCGGCGCTAGCAGCTGGTGATGCGTCAATTCTTCATCTCCAGCTAAATCTCGTCTCAGTCCGGCCGAGATCCGGCGTTTTTTCTAGTAGTTATTAAGACGAGAGCCGCAAACGAGACGGCAAGCTTTTTAGTCGAGAATATAGCGATTATGATTTCGTTGAATGTTATTTTTCGACACAAATTTTCATATTTTCTGTAGTTGTTTCTTTCCAATTTAAATTGCAATCAACACGAAATTCAAGAACGAGGCGAGAAATTGCTTTTAAGTGGAGGCGAGATCAGAAAACAAGATCGAAAGATCTCGTTTGTGTTCACCACCGCCACCATCATTATCAGATTTACTCATAATTGTTTAAGCGTATAAAGAGAGGATTAGAGAGGGGACAACAAAACTCGAAACAGAATGTCAGTCGGCAATAATGAGTCGGATTTCTTTGATAAATTATGACAATTATTAGCGCCCAGAAGCAGCAGCGAAGCAGCAGCATCACACTTTCCACCCAAAACTTGTGAGACAAAAATGCGGACAGACAAGAAACATTGTAAATATAATACAATGAATCATTATTATATAATTATTTTTTTTCTTTACTAGTTTTGTGTGCACATAAATCGTAACAATTTATTAATTAAATAAATAAATTGTGGTACAAAGAAAACATCATCGACTGAAAATGGCTCGCAAATTATTTATACAAAAGTGTAATGAAAGCTTTATTATCACAAGAAGCAAATTCAACACATCTTTGAAGCATGTACGTATTACTTCGTCAATTACTTGCTTCTTTTGTGACGACTCTTGAAGCATGAGAAGGGTAATGTCAATAATAGCAAGTTTGCACGTGATGCGAGGGCTACCAAAACGTGAACGTGAAGTGTTTAAAAATTTAATTAAATGCACACTGAACATTGATAATTCATCTTCCTCCCGTGAAGTTCGTCTGGCGACAGGCAGGGCAGGGCGTAACCCTGGAAATGGCTCTCTCTCAACAGCAAATATGCCATATTATTACGGCGTACAACAACCACTTGACGGTCCACGTTGCTGTCGCCCTCGCCGACGACCGTCCGCACCGCACCCTCTTCCTATTATTTACTTTTTTAATAAAGCAGGTGTTTCTTGTCATTGAAGCGACGGCCATATACGCGTATATCGTACACGCTTTATTGTTTGTCCGTCTCCACCAGCTTTCATCGTTTAATTTCACATTTTATTTTGCACCCTCATTTGGCCGCATGCTCTTTAAGGCTATTCAGAGGCTATACTATACATAAAGCCACCCCTTGCCACGAACCACCAGAGGACCAACGTCCTCAAGTAGTCCTTCCTCCGGTTCACATCAGAGCGTTTATTTGACTTTTATCATTTTTCATTTGATGAACCATTCACGTCTGTACTTACAACAATTAGTATCAGGGCAAAAGGCAGGATGCTGCGGATGGTCTTTAAATCGTATTAAGATTTTTATTGCTTTCTCTGGCGAAAGTATTTTCAGGAGAAGGTGAGGAGAGGGTGTATGATGACGATGATGAGGGGTGTCGTTACACCCGAAGAATTAATGCAAATGCGTGTGTTACGCGATTTGGGAACAATACAAACAATTTTTATTGAAATATTTCGAGACTATTCGTATTCGAAGTGAATATTCGAGTTTTCAGTATCGGAAGTTATTTTTTTTTTATTAAAATTTTTGCATTGCGAAAATGGCTGTTTGTGGAAAATCCTTCTGGAAAAGCGTGCTCTGGTACTGACCACCAGATTATAACTGATTCGGCTTGAGTGGCAGTAAAAGACCTAAGAACTATCCCGAAAACACCGAACACACTCGTATTTATTATATTTCTCTGAAAAATACGTGCTCTATTAAAGCACAGCAATACCACATCGTCTATATCAAAAGTCATCGTCATCCCCTTTTTGTGGGGTTGGCCAGTGAAGCACGTAATCCGTGTAATCGTCTAAACATATTTCCGAATTCATTTGTTGTTCACTAGAGCACCAGTATAACCCATCATCGAAATTGTTCCCGAATGTTGTGGGATGGATGAAGATTAATGAGTACTGAGCATTTGCTGGCTCACGCTCAATAGCCTGCAAAATAATCAATTCAAGGATACGTAGAAAACGTAGAAAAGGGATTTTTCCATTTCATTGCCTTTTGCATGTCTATAGTATTAAATTTAATAAAAGTGTGTCTCCGGAAGTTTTGTCAAAAGGAAAATGAAATAAAGTAAAACTAAATGTATTTTCGCATCATAAAAAATGGTCTCACTGCGCCGGTTTTGTGGGTGTGTCAGGACATTTCCTTGAAATTAATTCCTTCAAACCAAAAGACTTCCTTCAAGCCTTTCAGCGCCAGTCAAAGAGATTCGTCTATGGTTTGCTTTGACTATGGGTAGTTTTCCAAGAAGGGTTGGATCCCAGAGAAGACTCCACTCCACTATCCTTTCCTAACGAGCTTCCTTCATGCGATATAAACACTTGTTGAAATAAAAAAAAATATTGTGTAGCTACTTTGGAATCTTTGCAATCTTTACACAAAATTTAAATTTTCTTTTCTTTAACACATTCCAAAATTGTGTTGCAGTTTAAAGCTTTAAGAGCACGGTAGAAAATTGAAAAACATTTCTTTAATTTAATTAAAAAAAGATTCCTAACAAAAAAATAACTTTGATGACCATTATATTTTCATACAATTTAGAGACCAATTTTTACAAAATCTATATAATTTTCATAAAACATAAGATTATTTCCAAAGCCTTCAAAATAAACGGCTTAATTATGAGTGCAGAATTTTCTGAGAAGAATAAACCAATAAAAAAAACAGCAATTATTCGTCGTATTTAAGTGTTTGATTAACTTATTAAGAACTTTTATAACATTTTTAATTATACAAAAATACTATCAATATAATATTTTAGCAAATAAAACAAAATATAACGAAAATAGTACCAAAATTGATTCTAGTATCTTAAAAATATGGTTTCATTGTTGTTTATTGTTCTTCGGCCGAAAATAGAGGCCGGTTCTTTTTTCAAACTTCCCAATTTTAAAATTGCGAAACCTCGCCTTGACAAACAAACTTATAAAACTTATTCAGGTTAAAAAGTTTTTTTTCTGACGTGAACTATTTGGCGACTTTTTTTACTGCAAAGTAAACTTTCTGCCGAACCTGAACGTTCAAAAAGTGCCTAACGGTCCTAAAACCTGAATGTGACTCCAAGTTTGCAAAAATTAGGTGCGCACTTATAAAAATTTCTAAACTTTGACTAAACTTTTCTTGGAATGGAATGGAAAAAATTTATCTTTTCTTGAAATCTCTTACTCGGAATATTTAACATTAAATACTTTATTAAAGAAATACAAAACTAATTACTTAAACTATTACAAAAACTATTTGCACAAACAAAACTCTATATTAAAAAATTTTTCGGTTCCCCTTTCCCCTTACCCATAAAATGAAAATTTCTTTTTTGAACACAAAAAGAGAAAGCGAACACAAAACTAGAAAAGCCTGAGAAATATATGTTTATATTAAAAAATAGATAACATTAAAAATTTCTTTAGCGCTTTTAATCCTTCTGTCTCCCTCCTGCCTTCTCCGGCCGTGGGATAACCGTCCTATTTTCTCCACTTACCGCGCCATTTTAACAGTCCTCCCCTTAGCCGTAACCATGAGTTTTATCCTTGGCCATGAACTTTCAGGTTAATGATCCCGGGCCAAAGGTAACTTTTATAAATTAATTGTATATTTATATTTATATATGAATTGTATATAAAATAATTTAATTATACGGCTGTAGTTTATATTTTTAGATTGAATGTAAATGCCATGTTTATAGAATTGCATTTCTTTCTTTTGAAAAACCTGTAAACCGAAATAATTAATTTTAATTTGTAAAACCGTGTAAATAACTAGAAAAGAAACTAAAGTTTGCATAATTCAAAATTTAAGCAATTTCAGCCTCTCATCAATAATGGAAAAACTCACCTTGGTCGTAATTCAACAAAAAGTGAATTCGCCGAGTACCTAAATAATATACACACCAATCTTAATCAGCTGATAAAACAAAGCGTCCCATATTTTCATCTCTAACGGCTACCATCAATAGATCTTGAATTGTCTTCAATGTAGTTTATTTAACTGATTTATAGATTTGCTTAAGATTACTAGATTTTATCAAAGGAGAAAAATTGTTAGTTGCTCTCAAAAACTAAAATGTGCCAACGGGGAACAGTGACATCTGCATACGAAGTTGTAAAAGATCAATTGGGAGAATTACGTCCGTCAATTGAGAATCTTGATAGCACACTCTTCCCTTGTGGAGGCCCGAAACCCAAAACTTTAATTGAAATATCTGGATACCCAGGTACGGGAAGAACCACACTACTAGCCCACATAATGGCACGCTGTCTACCTCCTACTTATTTTGATGGCAAGTATTCGGATATATTGTTTATTAATATGAGTCACAAGTTCTCCATTGTAAGGTTCCGTGAGTATATTAAGCGTATAATCAATGAATCCAAAGAAACATGTACTGAGGAGGAATGTGAAGCGATACTGGATAAGAGCTTAGAATCTGTCATCGTTCTCGACTGTTTCTCTGCAGAAGAATTTTACCTTTCCTTCGAAATGGCAGACAACATATTGCTAAACAATCGTTACATAAATTTAATTGCTTTGGATGATATTGATTCATTTTATTGGCAAGATGTACGCCATGGCTTAATGAGGATGCAGACACATTATGCGAAGACCACATCGCGATTGCGCAAACTATGTGAAAGCCATAGTGTGTGTTGTGCCTACACGGTAGATTCCAACTATTTACAAACCAAGGGAACAAAACAAAGCTACGTAAAAGCACAACCTGATTACAAGTTTAAGTTAGAAGGCACGAAAAATGGCTCCAGGACACTAGATTCAAAGCCGATAACCATAAATGAAACAGGAATACATTTTGAATGAATAATAGTTTTTACTTACATTTACGTATAAAAATTTCTTTTAAGTTAATTTGGTTTTTTTTTGTTTTATGACTGCCAGACTTTATGAAGCCAGCCAGGCAGACGAACATTAATCAGTCATAGATGAGATGATTGTGACTAGTATGAGAATAACTTCCAAATTAAGTGTGACCATCCCATATATTGTATTAGTATGACCAAACCACATCTCGCAGTCCTAACTCTCACTGCCATTTCGTAGACAGAGCGAGTTTAGTTCAACTCTACACAATTCTGTTTATTCTTAAGTCCAACGGCACCTCAACATTTACGTCCACGCCAACATGCTGCAAAAAGTATCGACTTTTCGGTTGTATTTCATCATCTTTCCTTATCCAGAACTTCTCAGTTTCCGCTTTTTCAGTGTCGCATAAATAGTCAATATCGTCTATATCCATACAAAAAAATTTTGCCGAGTTTACGCCTAGGATATAGTGGTCACCGCCATAAGACTTCGTTGCGCTTAAATTTGCATTCGAAATCTTGGAATATATACAATTGCTACTGCCATTGGAAACCGTGCCAGTTTGTAGAAAATCTGTGTTCTGCTTTGCAGTGTTAATGAGCTGTTCGGCGTGCTTAAAGGTTTTTACGTGCTTTCTAAGTGACGATGGATCCGTGTAACGCTTTTGGCATCCGGGGATTTTGCACAAATAGGGCTTTTCTATTGAATGCGTGCGCGAGTGCTTGAAGCGATCCGACGAGTTCGAATAGGCTTTGAGGCAGCCTTCATAGGTGCAGACATATGGTTTTTCGCCGGAATGCGAGCGTACATGTATCTTAAGATTTTCTGCTCTGGAGAAAGATTTTTCACAAAGGTGACATTGATGCGGTTTTTCTTTAGTATGTGTACGAACATGGACAAGCATTTTGTAGCGAGCATTAAATCCTCGCTCGCAGCGAGAACAATCGTCCCATCGGCAATAATACAGACCATCTTCTGACGCAGGAATGGCGTGCACTTTATTTACATGTGAAGCCAACTCCTCCAAATTCTCAAATAGTCTGAAAATATTAATTGTAGGTTTATAAAAGCCTAAAGATCAATTTTATTCATCGGAGTATAACACCATAAATTGGCATATGTATAAAAGTCCTCACCGAACTCAAAATTATATAGAGCAAATGAACGTCCGCATTGGTTTTTATTATAAATTTGGTCGTTATTTTTTAAGCGCAATTGTAGATAATCGGACTTGTCCGAAGGCAAATAAATTTACCCACCTTTTGCAATTCGTCCAATTGCACACGAAATCACGAAACGATGTTGTTGTGTCTACGCTGCCACGCGTTTCAAATTTAACCCAGTCGTTTTTTCTAGTCGGACTTTGACAGACAGCCGCTTCTTGGCATTGTCCTACTTTCACAATGACTGATTGAGTACGTGGAGTATAGGTTGCCTCATGTTGCATACTCCTTGCGAACACTTGCGGCTCCTTCGGTGGTGTTGTCGGCGGAGTCGGAAAGCGGATGGGGTGCATCTGTGGTATGTTGTGAAGAGAAAGTGGGCGCGACGGAGAAGGAAATAAATCAGTCCATGTAATGTGACTGGAAATTTTTGCAGTCGAGCAATCAGTGCAATAATTAGACGCTCCATCAACGGGTGGATTCGGATTGGTTATATTATCCATTAAAATAAACACCTTTTCATAAACTAAATTGAACTAAACGAACTAAGTCAACACATTAGCGTTGCTCAAAATTTAAAACACTAAGAGGGAAAGTAGCTGTTCTTCGAATAATATTGTAGACAACGTTAATAACGGCACAGCCTTATCGCAATCTTTTGCTGTGTGCCCAGACAGGCCAGGGGCGGTCCGCTGTGAAGTGGTTGGTTAAGACTTGAAAACCAATTTATGACCTACTGATTAATGACTGCGGCTTTAATAACAACCACATCGAATGGACTCTCTTATCGCCAATAATTATCTTCTCGGGTGGAAATAAAATTGCTTGAAATTTCCGTCGCGACTGGGGGCGAGCGATAGCAAAAAACGATGAATGTCTGCTGGACTTTGGTCTTGGCGGCGAGCACATAATTTTCCTTTGCTTTTTACAAAGTCAAA
Source organism: Conops quadrifasciatus (assembly GCA_949752815.1). Lineage (NCBI taxonomy): Eukaryota > Metazoa > Arthropoda > Insecta > Diptera > Conopidae > Conops > Conops quadrifasciatus. Next base: position 13,203,201 of record OX457077.1, on the reverse strand, counting down.
ATTTAGAAAAATATTAAAGCATAGCCTTAGTTAGCCTTAGCTTAGACTTAGTAGATAGGTAGGTATGTATGTATGTATATATATTTGTGGCAGTTTGAAAGAACACACGTAGACCACATTTTGGATCCATTGTCATACTGCATTTTGGTTTCTCTAAGCTGTTTTTAATATAAAATTATTTTGCGATTTTTTTTTGCCGCAATTTTTTAGCGGTCTATTGTTTTTTTCAGCGGTCAATTCAAAATACATATTATACAATATCTACCCAAATGTTTAATATGAATAAAAAGTAACAAGAAATTGTTGAATTAATATCTAATATTTATCCAGGACAAAATTATCCTTTAACCATTCACCTCACACAATTTCAAATCGGACAAATTAAAAATTAAAGAGCACTTTAAAAATCTGTTGCGACCCAGAATTTTCAATGTTATTTCTACATAGAATTTCTAAATATTTTTATGCATTTTTAGTATGATACGTCTGTGGCCCCAGTTGTTAACCCAAAAGAGGTTCGTTTAAAGTTTATATGATTGATATTTACTGTTAGCCATTTCTGATTGTGTTAACTAGTTTTAATCGATCAATCGCTTTTTTAATATCTAGTAATGTTTACAACTTCTTCAAAAACACTTTGCAACAAATCGCTTTACATTCAGATTTACCTTATAGAAATATCTATAATTTTAAAAACATTGTATAAAAAATATTAATTTAATTTATTATATACCACTTTTTGAAGTCCTCAAGCTCGGGATGATACAAACACAACCTCTTTGTGTCACCAAAATGTGATAACTGAAATATGCATTTAATATCAACGACGGAAAAGCCCGTGGGGTCATGGCGCAATATCGACAGACTCCATGGCATTGCGCTCGTTGTTAACAGAAAAAGACCTTCCAAAAATAATTCTAACCTCTTAATATAAACGGCTCTGTCGTGAATTGCTGTATGTGTGTGTGTGTATGTGCTATGAGCTCACCATGATGACCCTCCAGGGCGCCAGTAAAATCTGTGCAATTCGCTCTTCCACATAGCTGCTCTATATAATATTAATGCTAATTATATATTATAATTCTCCTGCTTTGAGAACGCTTGTAAGGTACTCAGTAATTTTCTTCTCTAAAATAGGGCCTACAATGCGGTCTACTTGGACATTGAAACTAACGTAAAACTGGTGCTTAAAACGTTTTGTCAACCTCTCCGCCAACGTTTGGGATTCGGAACTAATGTATGAACCAAGAACACTTGTTCCCATAGTTTCTATACCGGTGCCGGTATTGATCATTGCAACAGCCATATTTTCTAATATTTCTGAGTCAGCATAACAGACGAAAACCATTGACGAGTCCTGCATTCTTAGCAGTCGTACGATGTATTTATTTTCTCCAGCGTTTAATTCTGTCCATGAGCTATGAAAGCCATTGGTTAAATTATTACAGCGTTTTTCGGTGATGTTTGATGCGCTCGGCATGGTTCTTGTGGACAAATTACTTTAAATGAAGAATTTTGTTAGTATATGAATTAATGAGAGATTATTTAAATTGACAAAACAAACACACATTAAAACCAGGATTGTCCAGTGTTAGAGATATTCCAAGATCTTTTCGGTTACGAATGGAACCTTCAGTATAACTAACTTCTTACTTCCGTATTTACATCCAAAGTTTTTACACCTTTAAAAACAGGGAGTGCGGACCTTTTTTTAATCGCCGCGCCAAAAAATTTATAAATAATTTCTATGAAATTACTAACATGCCATACTAAAATTGTCTAATATAAAAAAGTTAATGTGCACTTTTCTGCAAACCTTAGGACGCTTACAGTTTTTATGATGTTATCGAGAGTTGATAGGGAAATTTTCCTTTTAGGAAAAATTGTTTACATATTAACCAACCTTCAGCTTTTGCCGCTCAACAGAAGAACACCCTGTATATAAATAGAATAACACGATTTCACATTTATATGAAATGAGGATTGGTGTGGTTTACATGCACAACACGAACAGATCATACCACAAAATAATTTGGTAGGTGAATGAATTCTAATTGAATTTTACAATTTAGAAAAAAAAATGCGTGCCCTCAAAAGTTTTTTTTCGTGCCATAAGTTCGCTATACCTGAGCTAGAATAATATAATTAACAAAGGATTCTGTACTTACGTCTTCTTACGGGAGCTACACAACTTTAAGTTTATCTGCGTAGCTTTATCACTTGTGCCCAAAAAATATCTAATTAGGATTTAACACCTTCATCATGGATACCTTCATGGACCTCAATGATGGATACATTACTGTCAAATGTACGGTCAAAAGAAAGACAATAATCGACAAAGACAATAATCGCGAATTTCGCAGTTTATTCGGTGCTGTTCGCGTCGGCAGCTCAGATATTTTTTTTTTCGCTCCCGTAAGAGCTTGTATTATTTTGAGATTTCACACCGGCAAATTTCCGTGCCGACTTTCTGCGTTTATAACATAATACTTAGTTAAATGACATCAGAAGGCTATCTCCGTTAACCTAACGTCATGAGCAACTGTGGGGTGGTTTATATCAGTGAAATGAACGGAAATTGTTATCGGCGAACACAAAAGAACTTTGTTGCAGTCTCTTTCTCATTTTTGCAAGGGATGTAAGCTCTGTGAATAAGATTTCATGCAGAAATAAATCATTTTACCAACATTTCATATAAAACGCTAATTGCGTTACTGTGCACTTTTTGGAAAAGGGGGATTTTTATTTAAATTTTTTATCCGGGTGAAGAAAATAATCTAGGAAAAAATAGACGGCTGCATATTTCTAATTTAGATATTCAAAACAAGAGTTTCGCAATTTACTTTAAAAATGTATTTATCTTCGAACAGTTAAATTATGAAAACTATTAGACATATTTTATGGTCATATAGTCCCTGGTCAAGTAATGACAGAGAAATGAATACATCAAATTGCTGCTTGCTTAGAATTGCGATGCGTATATGCTATTTATATAATAACAAGATATAATTGTTTCATTAATCTTCATCATCTTCAGATTCGGCTTGTTCCAACCATGTTAGCCAAGTATTAACTTGAAATAGTGCTGTTCCTTTGCCTGGATACTTGTCAGAAATCTCCTCTTTCCATAGAATGAACGACTCCTCCTCGACAACCTCCGCTTCGTATAAATATTTAAACCAACGGCATAATAAACCTTAAAATTAGAATTATAGAAATTTATTCAATATGAAATGTATATACTCGTATATCATCTGGCTGTTCGATTTCTTTCTCATACAAACCTTTCGGGAATTTCTCGTTATAACAAAAAACTTGCATTGCATAAACGGCAATTAGCTGTAGGTCTACATTGCTCTCCAGGAAAGTCTGAAGAATTGGACAGTATTTATGAAGCATGGTTTCCTCTTTCTCAATTATAATTTTGTCTGGGTGCTTCTTTATATCCGAGCCTTCGGCCAAGCTGGTCTCCTAAAAGATAAAATTTTAATTTTGCTAATGTTAAAATTAAAAAAAAAATAGTTACTTGAGTTATAAATTTTAGAACAACTGTCATCAGAGCCGTTATGAATCCTGGGTCCTTGTAATACTTGGAATCCACATTTGATTTGATCCACTTGAAGAAATTGGTAGCGTTTGGCTCAGATTGAAGTTGTTTAAGCATTTCGGTTTGAACTTTAAGTAGCGGACATAAGAATGAGAGATTCCGTGCGTCTAAAACTTCGACCAAGCGCGTTTTGTTTCGATCCGGTTCTGGCAGACTATTCATCAAGTTGATTTTGCTTGAGTGGAAAATGCCGTCCAATGCTTCCTTGCCGATTAATTGATGCAGTTTTTGTAGAAATAAGAATAGCAGAGGGTAATGTTGCCCATTGTCGGTGAAGTTGGCAATATCGTTCAGCTTTAGTAGAGCAGAATCACAAACCATCTTGCCGAGAAGAGTCGCCACGGATGTCATTATGTTGGAATTCAAGGACTCCAGCTCATTTATTTTGTTTATAACTTGCTTACAAACTTCTAAGACCAGATTGGGCTTAATAACAGATTGTTTACGCAGCAATTGCAGGATTTTAATGACCCTATCGAAATATTTTTCATCGCCTCTTACAAGAACATCCATCAACAAGCCAACGCACACATCCTTCATGCACTTTTCTGGTATTTTCAATTGCAAAAAGCCGTCCATAAATAAGGACAGCTGCTTACCACTCTCCTCTTCATTATTTTCCAAGCCATTTTCATCATAAAACAAATGCTCTTTAACGTAGATAAGAGCTTTCTTCAGAATCTCTTCTTTATTTAAAAGCTTCTCCTTCTTTTGCTTGGTAGAACTCGAGGAATTTATGCTCGCTTTCGCAACAATTTTCTGATTTCCACTCGATTTTTCGCAGACACTCGTTGCATATTTTCTTTCATCTTCATTTAAATCGGCTTCAGAGGAAGACTCAATGGTAGGCGTATGTTGGGAAAAGCTCGGAGAAGATGTAGACTTGACAGTTGGATCGGATACGCCATTTGTAGATGCTGAAGGTGTTTTGTTCTCATATTCCGATGCTGGGGTGGATGAGGGTCGAGCAGAATTTAGCAAGTGCAATGACGGCGTAGCTAGAAGAGGATATTGGGCATTGGTCGCAAGCGGTGAATCCTTACCAGTGGAGTTATTAACATTAGCCAGGGGGGGAGAGGAAATTGGTAACAAGGTTGGTAGTTTTTGGTTCTGTGATGCTGCTTTGAAAAGTAATGAATTAGCCGCTGGACGCATCTGTAGGTTCTCGACTGAATCCTGATTGGTCGACATCAAGTTGCGCTTAAATCGCGGAGCCATTTCTTTGCTGTTTAGCATTTGATTGCCATATTGTGACTGATCTCTATCTCGATCTCGATTGTTGTTGTTATTATTATGCGGATTATTTCGCATGTCATCGCGATTATTCGTCATGCCATTTTGATTGATCTTGTAACGGTTATTATAACTGTTGTTTTGGTTGCTTCTTTGATTGTTAAATGATCTATTGGAATTATTGCTATTATATCTACAAAGTAATAATTGATTAATATTATAATTATTTATTTTGTATGAGGATCTTTTTAAAAGTAAAATTGCTCAGATTATTGTTTATTTTTTTATAACGCATTAGACCAAATTCAGGGGATGCCCCCTCTCTATGCAAGCATTTGTTGGTCTGTGAAAGAAAGATACCCACTATAAGATAGGTTAGGGGGAAAAGGGAGTGGGTAGTTTTTATATTGAAATAGGTTTTTCCAAAACCTTTATAGGACTCCAAATAAAGCCAATGAAGACTTATTCATTAATTCAAAAAAATTTTATATAAAAGCGGTTCCGCTTATAACGTTTGATAATCAGAGTGATCAATGATAACTATTCCTGCTGACCATATACAATTTGTATAACTTCTTACAATTTTTTAGGACCCATGAGAGGAGAGGCTGGGAGCCTGAACTTACTTAAGCTTGCTTCTAAACAGTTTTTTATTATCTATTTAGGTCTTTAAGGCTAATACTGGTATAACTCGTTAAATCTTCTCAAATAAAAAACCTAAACCTTAACCGAATCGTGCTTAAATCACATTTAAATATTATTTATATTTAATTTTAGAATTATTTCAATAAAGCTATCCTTTTCTTTTTACTTTGATTGTGATATTTTATGACAAAATGAGTACTTACGGATTCATAATTGGAGAAGATCCGGTAACGCTAAGGCTTCCGAACATATCATTAAAGCCAGGCTGTAGATTTAAGTGGAATTTATTCATCCAATTATCTCCGTCACGATCATTGCCTCTATTATCCCGGCTTCTGTTTGCAAACGGTGTTCGCATCATTGTATCGTCATCGGTACGTATTTGCTTAATAGGTACTGGTCCCTCAGCGGTTGCCACTTTGCGAGGTACCCAATTGTTTTCTCGTAACTCAATAACGTCCTTTAGCATGAAGCGAATTCTCGGAGGATACTCCGTGGATTTGGATCGGCGTTCAAGCTTCTCGAAATATTGGTTCATCAACTCTTTGCCCTGTTCTGAATCCAAGTTCTTTCCGCAAGTTTTGAGCAGTTGTGACAGGCATTCCATGTCCTCGCACATTTCCTGGGAACTTGCAGTGCGTTTCTTCTTCTTATCCAACAGCTCTTGAATGCACTGATGTAATACATGGTTGGATAGCATATTAAGTTTATTGAGTTCTCCAATAAACTTGACATTTCCCAGCATCCGTTGTTTGGCCAAGTGCCTGCGCTCCTCCTCGTCGGTGTCATTTTCTGCGCCACTATGCTGCGACGGTGGCTTTGTATTTTTCTTGAACTGATTAGTGTTATCGAACTCGGAAATGTCCTTTTTTAAACGATTGTTGAATTTATCGCGACAGACCGCAATCAGTAGGCGTAGAAAAGTGCATGAACTATTAGATTCTTCTTCGAATAAAGGCGCTTCCTCTGAAATACGCTTGCACAGTTGTGCATACATAGACGAATATTTGGGCTCATCCAAGGCTTTGTCAAAAATCAACAAAATTACTCCATTTAAAATAACAATTGAATTCAAGTCTAATTGCAGCAAGTCCTCGCTAAGTTCTTGGAATTTTTCCGGTGTCAGTTTATTGAGAATTCCTCGAACCTGATAAAAATATTTTTAAAAAACGGTAGGGTGGGGGTTAAAAAAGGCGTTAAGCAAATAACTTTACCTTTCTAAATACGGCATCATTCTTTTCACTTTGCGTTAATCCATGCTGAGGCCGAAGAGATGGCGGCACCCAACGACCAGTCGATGGAGGTGGTGTCGATGAAGAAGACGCCTGCTGGGCTGAGCTTGGAGGAGCACCACAAGAGTTGCCAACGGTATTTACGCCTGATTGTGCCGAAGTGTGAGATGTGGAGGCATTGTTGCTGCGAACGGGCGGAGTGCGGTTGTGGTATGCTCTGTCTGAGCTGCGGTTATAAGAGTCGCTGACACCGCTTTGTCGTGACGACTGCAAAGGAAGTGTCCCGCTGCCTTCGGTCGACCTAAAGCGACCACTATTAGCACGATCTAAGCTGTTGCAGTTGTTATAACGTTGACGTGATGATTCTTCGTAATCCCGGTAATTACTGTAGTCGTCTTTATGCGGCTTGCGAGAGTTTTCATTGTTCTCCTCTAATCCTCGCGAATTGTACGACTGCTTGGAGCTGAAGCCTGCACTGGAGTGTCCATATTGATTCTGCTGCACGCTGCCATTATCGTGCTTTAAGTTTTTTTGCGAACGGAAGCTACCTCCTCCTGACGATGAATTCAGTCCGCGATTGCTTTCACTTGGATGCTGATTGCCACTGCTTGTCTGGTAAGGCCTGCGATTATCTGATCCACTAGTGGAGTTGTGACCACCACGCTCGGTACACTCGCTAGTCAAAGCGAGCCCACCGCCGACTGGCCCAGACTGGTCGCTCTGACTCAATAAGTCACTGTTTTTATTGTAGTAACGCGACGACGACGAGTCACTTTGGTAAGGACGTCGAGGCCGCGGGCTTACTTCTGAATCGTGTTGGCGAATTTTGGCTGAATTTTTGCTGTAACCAGTGGAAAAATGCCCAGAAGCGCCTCCAGTCGACCCGGGCCTGGAATTGTTGTTCCTCCCTTCCACGTAATTTGGAGGACCTATGTGTGGTCCGTTAGTTTTGAACCCGCCCACACCTTTGGGACGATAGCCACTATTGATGCTACCAGAGTAACTGCCGCTGTTGGCAGAATTAGAACCTTTGTCGATTTTAACCAAGTTCTTTAGATTGTTGAATGTGTCCGACGCGGTAGTGATGGGGAGAAGGTTCGCATTGGTGTTAAGCAAGGTTTTACCAACACTTGGTATTGGCGGTGATTGGCCGCCGTCGCTGACGCCACCGCCTCCTCCTCGGTTGTTGTAGATGACGTCGACGACGTACTCAGTGTTGTTTGGATTAGCCGTAATTGCAATATTTGTACCACTGCCGCTAACTCTGGTGTCGCCGGTGCTGCTTACTCCCTCAATGATGGTTGCTTTCGTTGCAGTATTTTGGTAAGAGTGTTGCTTGTTAATGTACCAACTTTGCGTTGGATCGTCGCTGGACTGAGTGAGAGGTGCGGTTAGCGTTGATTGTGGAATGGTGACACTTTTTCGTAGACGTGCGGGGCAAGAAAAATCTCCCTCACTGACTGCAATCTTCAATCTGATGGTATTCAGATCTTGGCGTTTGGCGACCTGTGAAGCTGTAGTAAACACACACACGCACACACACAATTTCTACCGTGTCTCTTTGTAATTTTAACAAAATTTGCTCTGAAATGTTTTGTCACGTCCCTTAATTTTACTTTATAACTACTGCTGAAGGATATTTGTTTTATTACAAGCCCGAATATGAAATTTTATACTAAAATAATTTAAAACCTTCTGTTTGCAAATTTATTGATTGCGCTGTCCTTTTATTTTCTTTATCCAGTTGCCTTGTGTTAGTTTCTGAAATAATAATGATAAAAGTAGTTTTTAAAGTAGTATTAATAGTTTTTACTTTGAGAAAATTCCTAATGATTTCCTCAAATGACCATCACTCTTCTTCCCACATAATTCGTATTATCTCTATCTACTAATTTTAAAGGGTATATACACACACATAGGAAAAAACAAACATATGCGTATAACTATGAATCATACCACCACCAGTGTTGCAACAAGAATAAATTGTCATAAAGAAAAATTAAAAATCATATCGTCGTCTCAACAGTGAGAATTATTATTACATTGTGCGCTTTTCTCATCTACCATAATTTCCATAATAATGTACATAACTCTTGTCCATCGTAGTTTGAGTTTGAATATTACGAAATCCACATAAACTTCAATCAATTCAAGTCATCGCAAAAAATTTACGAAGAATACAAAAGCAAAAATAAAAGAAATTAATCAGTGACAAGCGGAAAGCTTTCAGCTGATAAAGAAAGTACATATACATATATACGCATTGGGAAAAACTTAGCGCTACTTGAAGCGTAGAAGATCTGCAATGCTCAGAGTTCTACCATTATATTTTTCGAAAAAACACAAATAAATGTATCTGAAGGCGTAAAAAAAACACAACTGATAATACTGAAAATTTGTCACAGAATTTTTAAGTGTTTAGCTCACATTTAAACATCAAGCTGTTATATGTTTTTGTTTAAATGTATATTTCATGAATTGTTTAATTTCATCTCATTTAAGTAAAATCCTGATGAGCTTTGCCTCACAAGAATCCAATCAATTGGGATCTGGCAACCTTAATACAAGGATCCAAAAAAATCAGCTTTCTCTTTAGAATTTTGGATATAGATACACACATGCATACAATTGGGTTTATATATGTATATAGATATTATATTTAAATCGTACTTTTTTCAATGCATGTAGGTAAAAAATTTATCTGTGTGGATTCTGGAGAATTTAAAGATGATCTCATCAAATATTGTCAAAAGTTCAATTCAACAAAATTGAAAATTCGAAATACAAAAAATTTTTTACGCGATTTCTTGGAAAACACATTTTAGGAAGCAATCACTTGCTTAAATACTAAGTACGTACAGATTCAACCTTGATTAGAATTCAACTCTATGCTCTGCTCTGTATTGCTCTGCAAGGTGACTGAATTCCTAGTATACACACATATTTTTTTTAGAAAACCTGTATTTGCTTGATTAGATGCATTTTGGGGAGAGCTTCATTTACTTATACATAATTGAATTGGAGAAATTTTTTAATTTGACCATTTTTATATATATATATTCTTTTTTGTATTCACTTTGTAGATATAATTAAGGTACAATTTAAATAAAGTTATTGTGAATCATTTTGTTCTATATATATTATAACACTTTGAAACTGCAATTTCCTTGCGTTACAGACTTTCTTTTCTATTCGCCATTTTTGTTTAATTTTATTAGGTTCATTTTTTAATGCAATAATTTCTCTCGCCTGCTCACAATTTAAAGGAGAATAATCAATACATGTAGGACATATATTTATTAAAGTGGTTTAAAAAGCTAAACACTTTATATGAAAAAGTAAAAGTATCAATAAAAAATAGAACTCACCGTTTTATTGACTATTAAAATTTTACAGCAAAACCGATCGAAGAAATCTATTCCACTCGCCAAGGCAAATGCAGAAATTAAAATCACCTTTTGTCATTTTATGAGGAGCACGGGCTGATAAAAACAGCGAGTATCGAAAATCGAGACTCGACATGACTGCTCGCTACACTGAGTCTGTTCACTAACATACATTTTACCTCATATAACAGTGCAATTTTTTGGAATATCGCAATGTAACTGTTTTAGTACTACAACATGTAAATATTATTAATTTTTTTTATAATTGCTAAGTTTGAGTGTCTTTTCGAAGAAATTTAGCTAAGGTAATTTAACGTCTAAATTACGTGCGTTCGGAGTCGATCTACCTAATTTATTTTGGCAGTTCTGTATTATATTTTGGTGTTGTGAATTTTTACACGCAGATCTGTAGATGTGAATTTTGCAAAGCCAAACCATCTTCTTCTAATTATATCATTTTATTAATTTTTCAATGTATTTTTCCATAATTCAAAAATTTTATTTGATTTTAGTTTTCCAGAAATTTAACACAATTAATTTTTTCATATGTCAATAAAGTGTCACGATATGTCATATAAGTAACATAATCACAAATTTAGTACATAATTAGTACAAAATTCAAAGTTGCAGTCAATCTTCAACATAGTTTATGCGGTAATTTTTATAAATTACAAACGGTAGATGATTTATTTTGAAAATTATTGTATGACAAAATTACATAATTTAATAATAATTTATGTTTAAATAACAAAAAAGTCATAAATTACGTAATTTAGTGCCACTCCCAGCATAGCATGGAGACTTCGGAACTTTGGAGACCTTCTTGGAGACTTCGATTCTTGATTATAAAAGCCATTTTTTAAAATGAACTGTCTTGTTATCCAGTTCATAAAAATAGCGACAAGGGTTAATTTCGAAATCTCATGCAACTTCATTGCATAATATCTCAAACATAGCGTAATTTTACGCGTATATTATTGTTTATTGAATGCGTAAAGTTTGCTACATTTAAAAAAGGGTGAAATATAAAATTTCCGTATAACCTACATAAAACCTGGATAAAACTTGGGTTTATTATGCAATGTCTGGAGAATTTCTGGAGAAAACCTATACAGTTCATTAAACAAATACGGCTAATACTTAAGCGAGCTATGCATGTCATTCCATTGATGACGTGTTTGTTTTTGAATAACTTTTGTTTTAAAAACAGTATAAACGTTTTTGTTTTACCTAAAGGTGCAGTTCAATGTAATGAATAAGCTTGCACTCATAACTCAATTTTTTCTAAGGGTGACTTAAGTGGTAAGAGTGTTAACTTCCTTCGGCCTGACCGAAGTTCATATACTCTACATTTGTGACTGCCGATGAAAATAAAGCAAGCGGGTGACGCCCATTTGCATTAATTTAATTTGCGTATAATAAACTTCAAACTAGTAACTCCTCCCAACGTCGCTTTTCTCATTAAATCCCGTCATATTCTTACGTTACAAAAGTAAGAACAAAGTGAATATACCGTCATCCCTTGGGGTGTAGGGTATAAAAATGATAATTATGCCTTTAGAGTTTGAGGGGATGGAAAGAGGGAGAGTTGTTTTCGTTCCTTTGGAGTTTGAGCGGAGGGAATAAGATAGAAATGTCTCAACAGTAAAACTGCCATTGCAAATTTTCGCGCAAGCAGTAAAAATTACTGTCTGTCACAGTTTTGTTATTTACTGCAATTATCATACGACAGTCACAAAACAGCAGTCCTGTCGATTTGTGCCTTCATGACGATATCTCTATTCGTTTCCTCGGAAGCGTGACCTCGATAAACAGACAGGGCTGAAACAACTTAGAACGTAATTTTGAACACGACTTTTCCATAACCATGCCTCCTCGCCTCCTTTAATAGGGTAGAAAAGGCAGAACAAATGGAATTTATCCCGTCGGATGTAGGGTGCAAAAAGGAAATAACTTTTGAATGAAAAGAATGATATTCGTATCCTTATTGTTGATTTTTAATTGCATACTTTGGTAGTCTGACGTCTTTCATTATTTGCAACATTTCTTAGGATGGATAAATGAATGTGCTTTGAATTTATTGAGCTAATAGATGCTTTTAGCCTCAGTCGGAATCCGTCGTACGTAAGACTAATGTCAAAAATAATGTATTCGTGAAAACGTGCACGAAAAGTTTTCCATCGTTTTAAAATATTAAACGAACGAAACGAATTTTTCTAGTAAATGGTGATAAAGGATATATTTTTTTTGCACCGAATATTTTCAGTAGCAAACAAAGGCACAATTAATCAAACGGCTTTAGACATAGTTGAATAGTTTAGGTTATAGTAATTTTCAGACACAAAAATATGTATGTATGTACGAGAGTACGTATGTATCTGCATTACTAAATAAGTCCATACATTGTATGTACACACTTGCGTTCATAAGTTAAAGTGTACACACTTATAAATGGAGATCTATGTGCTATACGCATCGGAATTAATGAAAAATTAGATTTCCATAAAAAATTGCATAATTCTAACAGTTGTATGGAAGCGTTATAATCATCTTATTTGAATATATGTATGTACATAATTAATCCACGAAAATAGTGGTCTTAGTGGTTTACATTAGTCTAAAACAATGTTAAATTATATGTTTTAGTAATCAGTCGGATGCGTTGCGGTGTGATGCGTTGCTATAAATAAATGCAGTTCCTGGCATTGTCGGTCGGCCTCGAGAAAACGACACAGTGAATTTTTAGGCAATTTGTTGTCGGTTGTCAGTGCAAAAAGTTCAAAACAATTATAAATCATATTTGGATCATGTGGAAATAAGAGAATTAAGTCTGAATTCGGTCCATATTTTCGAATCAATTTCTCTACTGAGAAGGAATTGGTAAACATACGAGTAAAAAGTTGAATTATAAAAGCCGTGGAATTTAACTGCCCGTCATAGAGTTTCTTAATTAATGTACATATTGTATCGTAAAAACAATACAATGAAGTTAATGCGAATGTACAAAAATAAACTTATTGCCAGCTCTTCTTTTCGCTATATCACACAAAAAGTCTGAGAACAATAAGAAATCTCTATATTTTTTCTAATTTAGATTTAGATTTTCTTTCTTTCGCTGTGGTAGTTTCTCTGAATGCAAAAGTTTGTATCTATGTGCGTGTGCGCGTTGACAACCTGAGACTACCGTGTTTTCCTCAGTGATCTTTCATGAAATGACTTTGATGAATGAGTTCGCGCGCAAATTAATTTTGATCATATATTTCCTGACTCTACATAGAGCACCCGTTAGCAAAAATATAAAAATGGAATTCGAAATTCCAAAAAATATGCTAGAAGTAATATTTAATGTATGAAAATATTTTCAGTTCAGTTTCGGCGCGACGGTGAACGAACACCTGTGCGTGCACAGTGGTTGTTTTTAGGGCAAAGATAAGCGTTTCAGAGATTTTCAGGGCGATCATGAAGCGGGATGTTTCAACGTCGACAATCGGTCGTGATGATGCCCGCAACTTACTTATGGCAGCGTATATGTTCCAAAGACGTGTGCTTTTGGGATGCAGTATCTTAATAGTTGTGTCGCTCATATTTTGGATCATTGCAATATCAACTGATCATTGGACAATAATATCAGGAGGCGGAGGTAATGTCAACGAGTGAAATGTGAATGTTTGTGACATTGTACTTATACACACATATATGTATACTTGTACATGAGTTAATTTTTGAATTTTATTTTACGATATACGAATAATATGAAATAGAATGAGTAAGTCCTTCCTAATATGAAAAAAATAAAAATTAACTTGTACCGTGAAGTGACGAAAAGGCACTTTAATTGCATTATATTTTTCCCTTTATAGGAATATTTATTCCGGAAACTCGTCGTTTCTTTATATCGTCCCATTCCGGTTTGTGGCGTCATTGCAGGTTTACGGTTACGCCCAATGCACTGCCAAATGCCAACGTAGTTCGGAATTTTACATCAATCGCGTATCAGAATCTAACAACGTTGAGTGAAGCCAAAAAAAATGTTTCCAAATTGGACTTCATTAAGGCTTTTCATGAGCAGGACGTAATACTGTCGACATTCAATTCGACTGAAGAATTCAAGCAAAAAATGTTTGCCCATTGGGTGCGAAATGAAGACGATAAATTTCAAACTTTCAAAAGTCATTTTAAGCAGTTGATGCTCTCAGACGGACAATCCTACAATCCAGAGACGCTTCCCACAAATGTCGAGTCAATTAAAATCAATCCACTCGATGTTGAAGGCATACAATCGAGAAATGTTTTTGGCAGTGCGCTGCAAAAAGTAGCAGTTAATTCGACCTCATATTATTTCGTCATACCGGTAGCAGCTCAGATGGCAATTTTTGAAGGCTGGAATGAAAAGCGTTATGTGCCGAAATTATTGTGGCCCTTCATACGGGATCTCGGCATTCCTGCATACGTTTTGAACGCCGAAGGAGCAATTCTTCAATTGGTTCCACCGATTCCTCCCAAAAAAGGACGACAAGCAAATGGCTATGATTATGTGCCGAACCGTAAGTTGATCCGTAAAACGAGTAGTTGTGTTTCCGTGGCCGAAATCATAATCTGAGAACAAAAGCCAGAATCAGACATAAATGATATTGAGAATCAGAATCAGAATCAAGAAATCAGAATCAATGGCTACAGGATTTTTAGTATATTTATAGTATTAACCAAAAAATATGTACATACGTCAATTATGTATATACGTCAATATATTATAATAATTCGAAATGCGTGTTTTGAACAATTTCGAACAGATTTTAAAAGTCCAGCAGAAATGCATTATTTCTGCGAAGTAAATGGAAGTAAAATATTTGCTTTAGTTATAGCGCTATGGACATAAGTTTATATTAAATTTAAAATATTTATAATGTTTTTCTTTAAATTTTCTATTAATCCTTGCTGTAGGTCGCTGCTCGTACATCGAGATGTTTCCAAATGCAAATGCCTTAAGAAATGAGCCTGGATTTGATGATACATTAATGGGTAAGAAGTATTTTTTTATCAACTATTCGCCAAAAAGGGTGTTATTAATCTTCTAACGGTACAGAAAACTTGCAACGATACGAAAATCCATTATAGACAATTAAAAATTCATTAAATACAATACATATTTCATAAATTCTCCGTTAGATACTAATAGAAATATCTAACGGAGAATTTATGAAATATTTAACAGATAATTTATGCACTTTGGGATCTCTCGAGCGATTGTGGATTGTGCGTATGCGCAACATTGGCCAAAAATGTATTAACACCGCTTTCCCTTCATACATATTTATTTTATCGATTTTGTTATTGTATTAACATTTAAATTTAATTCTGTAGATTATATTCGAACACAGGCCTCTTTTGCTTGTATAACTGTCTTCGTCATGGGATTGGGGGCAGTGTTTTCCTTTTACACCTTCATGAATCCGCGCTACATGTTTAAGAGGCTCGCAGGCGGCATCCACCTTGTTTCAGCAGCTACAGCCGTTGTGGTTATCCAAGTGTTGTTGGCCTCCGTAGATTACACGAAAGAACATCTGTTCTATACTTATCCCATAGGAGCTGAGTTGAAGTATAGAAGTCATCATCTTGTAATGAAGATTGTTTGTAATCCAAATTATTTATAGTTATGGATATGGTGTCATCTTGGCCTGGTTCACTTTCGGTGTGAATGTTTTGTGTGGATGCATGTTCATATGGTATTCGGGTAAGAAAAAGGGGAGCAAAGCACCAACTGATGAGCTCGCAATGGCGGATGAACCAACCATAATGGGGCGATAGTTTCCGCACATGTCTTAAAATGTTGGACTACAATGTAAGGAATAAACGGTAGAACAGGATCTATCGCTAATGACTATGTGTCAAGCACTAAAAAATTTTTAACCTGTGTTTGTTCTACTTTTTTAAAATTTTATCTATACAAAAATATTACTTCATAGTTAATATTGTAATATAAAAGTAATGATTTGTTGATTATAAATTTTTTTAATATTTAAAAATATATGTATATTTACGTTTACTTCACTACCGAACATTTTCTTATTTAAAATTTTCTCAAACTGAAAACAGATATTAAAAATTTCATGTTAATTCAAAACGAATTCGAAATAAAACGAATTTCTAAAGAAAATAAATTGAATCGATTGATTTTTTTTAATCTTGAATTTTAATATGATCAAGAAATTGATTCGTATTAAAAAATTTAAAACCGGCTTTAAGTACCGGCAACTTGCGACTTTTACGTTTTTGTACAGGTAGTTGCTTGTAAACGGACTCATCATACCATTCGATACTCGATATTTGTAAACCTACATGGTATTTATGGTCTTATTAATGTACCAAGAAGATATAAAATATGATCACAGAAAAGGGGTTAAAATGACACGTTCTGCGTCATGGTTGCAGTTCTATGTGGCCGCACTGTCAAAATTATATGACTGTTGTCAAACATTATTATTGTGGTTTAATGTGTAATATTACTTGTTAGTTCTTAACGAAAATTGCTTGGATGACATTATATATGAAATAGAATACAAACCAATTTTTGCAAATGTATATTCCGAAAATTATTAACTGAATTATGATTTCATTCCAAAATGTATTTATTCTCTTTCAGAGGATTTTTGATATTCTGGCCTTACGAAAAAGAATTTTTACAAATAATCTTTATGTAAACACCGCAAACCCTCTTAGCGATAATGACAGCTTGGTTTTTGTATCTCGAGTGCACCCTGTGCCAGCAGAGAAGGTTCTAATAAAAATACCATTCCTTCAATTTATGGCACGTGAGATTGGTTTCCAATAATTTTTGTAGTTATTTTAATAAAATGAAGAGGAAACCTAGCGTACCAAAAGGCAGTTCAGACTCGAAAGAGAGTGAGAACGAGGAATTACAAGATGGTAAAGATGATGCAGAAGAGGTAAATATATATCTGTTATTATATACGTGAGGATAATAGGAGTTGGAATGGATGGGCGATTCTACTGAGCTTATAAAAAATTCGGAAAAACCATAATTTCGTTACAGGATTTCTTTCTAAAAATAGAAAACGATGGCGAGAGTACAGACGATGAAGGTATAGATCAGAACTTTCATTCAGATGCCAGCGATGATTTGGAGTTTGAAAGTGATGAAGATGGTAATTTTGTGGGGAAAGGAAAGAAAGCAAATGCCAGTTTAGCGCCTTTATCCGGAGAGGATGAAATTGGCAGTGATTATGAAGAAAACGAAAAAAGTGATCTAGGGAACAGCGAGAAACTTTCGAGTGCTGAAAATAGAAATACTGCCAAGAAAGCAACTGCGAAAGGCAATAAATTGAAAAGAAATCAATCTCCGCATTCCAGCAAACAATCCACATCTCTACAGGCGAAAGCAAGTGCAACTCAAGGAAATGCTGATAGTTCAGAATTGCTTGATGAGTATGCCAATGCGGACACATCCGATGAAGAAGACATTAGAAATACCGTCGGTAATATTCCTATGCATTGGTATGACGAATATAAGCATATTGGATATGATTGGGATGCCAAGAAGATTATTAAACCTGTAAAAAGTGACGAGATCGATCATTTTCTGCGCAAAATTGAAGATCCTGACTTCTGGCGGACCGTAAAGGATCCTCAAACCGGTGAGGAAGTTACGCTGACGGATGATGACATTCAGCTTATAAAACGGATAAACTCTGCGCGAATCCCTAATGCCGAACATAATGAATATGAAAATTGGATAGAATGGTTCACTTCGGAGGTAGAAAAAATGCCAATTAAAAACGTGCCAGATCACAAAAGATCGTTTCTGCCATCTGTGTCCGAGAAAAAGAAGGTATCGAAAATGGTGCATGCTTTGAAAATGGGTTGGATGAAAACAATGGAAGAAGTTGAACGCGAAAAGCAATCGAAGCGAGGACCTAAATTCTATATGCTTTGGGAGACGGACACAAGTCGCGAACACATGCGCCGAATACATGATCCTGTAGTCGCTCCTAAACGAGATTTGCCCGGGCATGCGGAGTCCTATAATCCACCACCCGAATATCTTTTCGACGAGAAAGAGCAGAAAGAGTGGCTTAAATTAAAGGATGATCCACACAAACGGAAACTTCATTTCATGCCACAAAGATACAAATCGCTGCGAGAGGTCCCTGCTTACCCGAGATATTTGCGGGAACGTTTTCTGAGATGTTTGGATCTGTATCTGTGTCCAAGAGCTAAACGAATGAAACTAAACATTGATGCAGAGTATTTGATACCGAAATTGCCTTCACCAAAGGACCTGCAGCCGTTCCCCACAGTAGAGAGCTTGGTGTACCGAGGTCACTCGGATATCATTCGCTCCGTCAGCGTAGAACCTAAGGGCGAGTATATAGTTTCAGGCTCTGATGACAAAACAGTTCGAAGTAATGTCGATATTAGTATTTCCTTTCAATACAGTACATTTATATAAAGTTTTATTTGATATTTCAAAACTTTCAAGTTTGGGAAATTGCAACTGGACGCTGTATACGCACCATTACTACGGATAATGTGATTCGCTGTGTAGCCTGGTGTCCCAATTCAAAGCTGTCCATTATAGCTGTGGCCTCCGGGAATCGTTTGTTGCTTATCAATTCCAAGGTGGGCGATAATATACTCGTTCGGAAAACGGACGACTTACTGGCCGAGGCGCCGGAAATTGATTCAATGGACACTGAACGTATAAAGACCTCAGTACAGTGGGCA
This sequence comes from Conops quadrifasciatus, assembly GCA_949752815.1. Classification (NCBI taxonomy): domain Eukaryota; kingdom Metazoa; phylum Arthropoda; class Insecta; order Diptera; family Conopidae; genus Conops; species Conops quadrifasciatus. The sequence continues at coordinate 13,184,356 of OX457077.1, read as the reverse complement.
ACTGCAGACAAACGAGAGAAAGAGGATGGAATTCGGGTGATAATTAATCACTTTAAGCCAATTCGTCAAGTAACTTGGCATGGCCGGGGTGATTATTTGGCCACTGTTATGCCAGAGGGCGCAAATCGCTCCGCAATTATTCATCAGCTCTCCAAGCGCCGGTCACAAATTCCCTTTTCTAAGAGTAAGGGCCTCATTCAGTGCGTTCTGTTTCATCCAGTGAAACCGTGTTTCTTTGTTGCGGTACGAATAAAAGAAAAAATTCACTTATTTTCTTACACCTTTTTAATTATCGTGTAATTTGATTTCAGACTCAACACAATATTCGTATTTACGACTTAGTAAAGCAAGAGCTGATTAAAAAACTATTGACAAATTCGAAATGGATTTCTGGAATGTCGATACATCCGAAAGGTGACAATTTGCTTGTCTCCACTTACGACAAGAAGGTGCTCTGGTTCGATTTGGATTTGTCAACAAAACCATATCAAACAATGCGTCTGCACAAAGCTGCGGTGCGCGGTGTATCGTTTCATCTACGCTACCCACTCTTTGCTTCGGGCAGCGATGATCAGGCGGTAATCGTATTTCATGGCATGGTTTACAAGTATGTTCGAATATTTCTCATGGCGCCTTCAAACTTATAACAATTTGATGCTTTTTGACAATTTTTGTAGCGATTTATTGCAGAATCCGTTGATTGTTCCTTTGAAGAAACTGCAAACGCATGAAAAGCATGAAGAGTTTGGTGTGCTTGATTTGGTTTGGCATCCAGTGCAACCGTGGATTTTTTCTACTGGCGCAGATTCTACTATACGTTTATACACGTAATGTAGTGCATTTCGTTTGTGCTAAAGATGGCTGGAATCCTTTTGTAAAGGAACTTTTTAATTCGGAATATTGATTGATAAGTTAGAAAATAATAAAAATAATTCCACTCCTTAAAATAGTATCCACTTTGATTTTGAAAGTGCAAATTTTAAACGACTTCCGCTATTTTCCGTCGACTTTTATTTGGAGAGGCGTAAGAAGGCGATATAAAACGTTTGATATAAACATTTAGGGTCAATTTAAGGTAGCCTTTTGCACCCACAAGAGTAAAACTACCGACTCAACTGATAGATGGAAAAAAACCATATCAATGCTTATCCAGAAATAAATTTAAATTCCTAAGTTTGAGTTTAGTGCATGGTTACTTTGATTATAACTATTTTTTACTAAAATTCTTTTGACAATTGTAAAAGTGAGTAATTAATAATAATGAAAAATGATAATCACGTCTTCTGGAAAGTTAACCATTATTGTGCTATTACTAAATATGCATCAATTGTGACCATATGTCGCTCGCTTTAGTGTTAGCTATATTCTATACTGATGCTTTTTGCTGTATAAGAAGCCGAATATTCTACAAAAGTATTGAAATTTATTAAGAAAAAAAAATAGAAATTAATTTGGAAAAAATTCCGAATGGATCCTCCCAGTTTGTTGGTCTTTAATTTAAGGGACAATAAACTGGCTGTCTTTTTTAGTTAAAGAACATCGGTTGTGTTATGTTCTGTTCTTCGAATTTTATCGAGTATTTGTTAATTTTGGCAAGAGCGTTTGGAAGCTTTACAAAGAGCTTTAGAAAGCTCTTTTTCACGGACAACATTTTTCTCAGTCAAAGTTTTTTCTTTTGTTTGGGATTTACATATTTATGTATATATGGATTTATTTTCATTTGACTGTTGCCTCCTTTCGGGTCAGCTCCTGAGCCAGACCCAGGCGACAGGTTGTAAGGCCTGTTTTTGAAAATACGGAAGGCGAAATCCTGCAAACTGGTGCGTGAGTGCGTGATTTGAGTTTAATACGGTGCCAGCTGAGGCATTTAGAATTATTTAAAAATCTCGAATGTTTACTACAGTGAAGAATTGTTGAAGATGAGAAAATTGGGTCGAACGAATCGAGAGAGATTTTTCCAGTCGCAGCGAAATTATATGTACCCGTTGCTCTGTTAGCATGATTTTAGTAGTGGTGGAAATTTGTTCGAAGCTCTTAATAAATGTATTGCCAGAGAAATATGAAGGAAGCAAATGAATCTTTGGCTTCAAAGAATTTTAAAAAAATATTCCGTGAGTGATTTCGTGAAAGTGTTTGATTTTTTTGAATTTTCATTAGACCGAGTTTTCGCACTGCCGTTTCGTTTCAATATCATCCACCGCTGATTCTAGAGTGTATACATATGCAATCACTACGGCCACCACCAACAACACCTACAACAACAACAACAACTTGGGAACAAAATATGGTACTATAGATACTCGAATGAAAAATTCTTGAATTAGCTCAATATGAATTAGAAAAGCAATTGTGAAAACTTTCGGGAAGCGGAAAAAGATCGACGTACTACAATAAAAATAAAAATAAAAATAAAGATTAATAAATATTTAACATCTTGTTGGGCCTACTTATGTTTGAGTGAGGAGCCCTTAGCAGAAGCCTCAACGTTTACACTTTGAGAAGAAAAATGCAAAATTAAGATAAAAATAAATTCAAAAATATACACAAGTAGAAATGGCTTTTGGTGCTCTGAGCGAGAACAAAAAGTTCTGAGATTCCATGAAACAGGTAAGAGTTTCTTTTTCTAATGGATGCACTTGAAATCATACTCTTTGCAACCACTGAGAGCCGTATAAAATGCTCTCTCCGTTCGACTTTGCTTCTCTAGAGAGCAGCAAACAAAAATTGTGTTAACAATTTTGCATAAAAGATTATTGAAAATACCAGCAGGATACTATCACTGCTACTGTTAAGAATTGCAGTGTGTGCAAATATAATCCAATGACATTAGTTAAATGCTAACTACTTTTTCAGTTATTGTAGTTTTTAAATTTCACTACTGAAAATTTCCTACATTCCTCAAAAACTTCTACATCTTTTTCCTTCTGTAGGAAAATGTCCTGTACTGTGTCAGAGCTGCCAACAGGCTGCCGCCTTCGAGGAATGGGTTCCGCCGCCATGCAACAAACTACTACGAACGTTGTCCAAAGGGGCTCGAGTCTTACAGGCAGTGGCACCATGATGGTGAATACAGCCGGCGGCGTTCAAATAGGCGGACTTTTAAAGAAAACGCCGATGTTGGGGGGAGTATCGGCGGTATCGTCGACGACGACAACAACAACACCAGCGAATAATCCCGTTCCAGAATCATCAGAGTCACTCCAACGGCAGCAGGCACAGAAGCCTTGTTGTTTCTGCTGGTGCTGTTGTTGCTCTTGTTCATGGTATTTTGGTTGAAAATTTAGAATGAATTATGTACTTGTAGATTGTTCTAATTTTAAAATATTTCTATTTCTTTTATATTGCGCACTGCACCTGATTGGCCGACATGAAATTTGATTTCAAAAAGGGTGAAATGGTAAGTAATCTTACTTTGATAAAAAACATTGTATCGATAACCACCAAAGAATATGGGAGGGCCGTATAAATTGAGAAGAGTACATGAGGCTTTTCGATGATTAAACAAAACTAACAGTCGGCAACACTCAATAATAATCACAGCTGGCAATACTCGTAGAAATTGCCTATTTTGAATTTTCAATTTTAAATTACGGTCGCGGCCGGTCAGTTATTTCGCCGTAATCACGAAATAAGTAATCTTTAGTTAACTTTCATTTCTGCGGTCTCTTTGTGTTCATGCAATTTGGAGCTCATTTATTGCTAGAAAATAAAAATCTAATGAAAACTCTTTCTGTATCTAGAAAATACTGTAAAACCGGCTAACCTTTGAAGTAAAACTTTCGTTTTTTTTTGCAGTATGGCAATCAAAAATGCAGGAGATAGTGGACCAACAAAACGAGATCCAGCTTGTTCTGATCTACTCTTGAATGGAGAACAGTATGAGTTTGAGGATTACTATTGGCAAATTGAAGAATTAAATTTTACTCTTTTTAGACCTTCCCTGGAGGAAATTCGTAGCTGGGGAACGAGTTTTGATGCGCTTATGAGAAGTCCATGTAAGTTAATTGATGCTTTTGTTGTACTCTGTTATGGCAACCATTTGTGATGACATAAAAGAAGCACCTTCCATCAGGTTAAAAGACAAATATCTCACCGTTATTTATTATAATTACACTGAAATAAGTGTGATTTCATATACTGGCAGGTCTTCGTTGTGGTCCCGGTCTTTAAAGCTTCTATAATAGTAGTTGGGCCATCAGACAGTCCGGTTAGAACAGCAACAAGTTCCAGGACGGCCCTCCTTTCAATGTATAAAAGAACTAGGCACATTTTGAAGTAGAAAGGGCACCCATAACATTTCTGTAATGCTGCTGTTGGCCTTGTGGTCAACCTCGAATCGAATAGAGTCGAAGAGTTTGTCTCCAACTTGTTCCTTGCTCTGCCAAATTTTGTGACCTTGTCAGGGAAATAGCTTTGAGGCTTTTAGCTCTTATGGTACTTATTAAGATGATGAGAAAAATATTTTCTTAATCTAATCTAATTGTGTAAAAAGTAATTCTGTTCTTTTTTTTTCTTTCATCGTCATCACTAAATACCTTCCAAGGTGGACGAAACATATTCCGAGACTTCCTGCGCTGCGAATATAGTGAAGAGAATATACTATTTTGGCTGGCATGCGAGGAGCTGAAAAAGGAAGGCAATGCCGAATTGATAGAGGAGAGGGCGCGACTCATTTATGAGGATTACATTTCGATACTTTCACCGAAAGAGGTATCGCTGGACTCACGGGTCAGGGAAATTGTAAACCGAAACATGGTTGAGCCGACGCCTCATACCTTTGATGAAGCACAAATACAGATCTACACTTTAATGCATCGAGACTCGTATCCCAGGTAGACAGGTGTGAACACAATCACTATACCGTTTTAATGCGATATGTCGCTCTCTCTCTCTCTGGTTGTTTCTCTATTAGGTTTATTAATTCTCAGCTATTCAAAACGTTGGCTCAATTGCAAGAAGGCCTATCCGCATCCGGTTCCACAACCGAAAGTCCCACTTAAAATAAACTAAGTAAGCCTCTGACATCACAGCGTACACGTTCCATAATAAAGCAAAAAAACTTGATGATAAATTAAGGCAAACCAAACAACCGCTCACTTAAACACTTCAGGACGCTGGAAACAGAACCTTTAAAAAGAACTGCTTCGACTGCTACGTAATCAAGCAATAAATATTTATAAATCACAAAACATACGGTATACTCGTGCATAGATAGTAAAGTATAGCAAGCAGGGTCCATGGGTACTTAAGCTCCAAAGTCAACCAAGAAGGTAACCATACCAAAGAGAAACTTCACTTTACTACTTGTAATAAGATATTTCATACCTTTTCACTTTCTACATAAGTGTCTAGTCATTAAGAAGGTTTGCAGGAAGTCGGCTATGGAAAAACAAAACAATTAATACACTACACTAAAAGCAAAACATGTATGGTCGGTCATCTAGATGTAATTTAAAACATACGTATTACATATAATACAGCTTAATCTTTGTATAGTTTATTTAATTTGATTTAATTAATTTTAGTACATAAATTGTATTTTCTTACACTGTTTAAGAGTAGTTACGTATTTATATTATGTATATTTTAATTCGCTTTCAGAGATTTAAAACCTGTGAAGCCACATGATAAAAAAATTGTCTCTCCCTACCGGGTTCCTACCGGGTTGCTACCTACAAGTAATTCTTGCACAGATATTTAAAAAACTGTATATATATATAACATAAATAGTTGAGGAGAACGGACACATTAGATGGCTCCTCCTTAGACAAATGATTTCATAGATTTGCAAAAGCATTAGAGAAGTCTTTAGTTTCCAAGCTTTTTATAACATATTATTCATTGTTACTTTACTTCCTTTTTTATTTCTTGTTATTTTTTGGACTTTAGGTAAAACATACTTGAGTTTTTAATGGGCCTTTTTTGTCTTATTTAATACAAACATTAAAAAACAATAGTTAAGTGTCCGCGTATTAAGTTTTCTAATCCTAATCGAAGTTGGATTAGAAATTTCTTGTTTCTTTGCTTCAATCTGTGTCTAATCCATTGTGGCCTATGGAACACACCTATAACATACACCTCTTTGGTTCGTTTCATCTTGCTTGCAAATCTTCGCGTACGAAGAAATTTCAGACGAATAAATATCACTGCCAACAAGATTATATCTTTAATCTGTTACTTCACAATTTTGGGAGAATTTATTTTACAAGCACCGAAATACTCGTACGTAGCTCCGACTTCAAAATTGCTGCTCGCACTTCAGAAAACTAACGGATCAAAAGTTAATTTTAAGTCAACTGTAACTCGTTCACCCTGTCAAGTCAAACAATATTTTAGAAAGCCTTCGTCCGTTATTGTCTTGCTAAAGATAAGGATTTAGACTTTCCACAGGAAGATAATTAGTTCTAGCTGAGCATACTTCATTATGTACTATAACCATTTTTAAATAAGTCTTTTATAGCAGTAGAAGAAGAATGTTCTTTAAAGGATTTTTAAATACTACGATAGCATTGTATTACTCATACTTCTTCTTCTTTATCTCATAACCATTCGAATAATATTGGATTAAGTAAAGAATCAATGTCTCAATACTGTAATCAATAATACTTAAAGTGATCATTGCTCTAACACTCAATAGACGAATGGATGAATAAAAAACAAAGATACATGAATGAATAAAGAACGATTCACAGTCTTTCCAGAAATGCTTTGATGTTTTTTTTAAAGGCTGTTTAATAAATTGTAGTTTTTTCTTAATGGTAGGATTTAGGATTTTAATTAATATTATTAATATATTGATACTTGTATACTCGTATAAATACTTACGCTTATAGTTCGTTATTTCAAACTGGAGCGTCTTTGCTCGCTGTTAAATTGTTAAATTTGTTATGACAAGGCGTTATTACTCGCTTGTATGCAAGCTCGCTACTAAAATGCTCGTTCAACAGAAAACTGCCAAGCTGCAGCCGGATTCTCGACTCTCTCCAATCGCTAAAATGCTAAAAATAAACTGATTAACATTTTTCATGTTAGCGATGTCGCTAAAATGCGATTATGAGTACCATTTTTTCAAAGAGTAAGAAGAGGTTTTTTTAGATGAATAAAAACATTTATTCTTCTATATAAAATAATATAATATAAAATATAAAAATATTTCTTTATACTTCAATTCTTATGGTACAGCTAAGATAAAAATAGATCTTCAACACTTCTTTCCTTTATGAAAATCTGTCATTGTTAATTCGTCCGTCCGCTACGCGCTACTTATGATTAAAAAAAACATGTTTTCACAAGGTTTAATTAAATTAATTATTACTTCGTAGTAATGTAAAATTTATTTAGCAATTGAATTAATTCTTAATTGTCAACATTTGCAGAGCTGCTTTACAACAACGTCCAGTGGGGCAGGTCGCAGTATTTGTCTTTGTTTCGGCAAGATTACGAAAGTTTGTGAATGTTTCACTTAAGAGTTACTTAAAACGTTTTAAACTATTTGTGAAAATTGCATTATTAACTACACTTAAGGGTTCGAGAGAGAAGATAGTGTGTGGGGTTTTTGGTAGGGGGGTACGGGGGAAGATAGATATTCGTGAGAATAGTTGGAAGATTGTGGCGGCGAAGCTACCTGGCGTTGCCCTAAATTTTTTCCATACAAATATTCAAAGTAAGTATTTACAAACGAGAAAAGTGGCTTATTTCTTGATTCAATAAATTTAAGAATTTCATCCATCACGAAAATCGGTCATGATGCGGTATTTTGTATTAAACTTAATTTAATTGGCGTTTGTACAGGTTTGTGTTACACCAAATTATTCCTAAGCGATTTTATATACGAAAAGTGCTGCAGTGCTTCTATCTTTGAGCTCGATCCTTAAATCTTGGAGTTTCATAACGGCTGAGATCTCTTTAGCTCCTTTTAGGTTATGAATATTTGAGGAACGGGAAGTCGAACGAAGTCGAGTTTTGCTCGAGGGGTGTGGCAGATGGCCGGCGAAGGGCCTACCTACTTACTGAAGGGCAGTAGTAGGGCAGATCAAAGTGGTATTAATGGGACGGAAGGGGGTGGGGGGAAGGTTGGGGGGAAAGATTGGCGGAGTTCGCTTTCATTTATTCTCCATTCTTTCGTTTCGCGCTGTGAGAGAGTATTAATCAAATTAACGATCTACGATCTGAGCTCTTATGTCATCTTCGATCTTCGATAACGACTTCCTGTCTATTCACGGACTCGAAGCAAGGTCGTCTTCTGACCAGAGCAGAAGTCCTCAAATTATTCATGCAGACGATACACTCCACGGTCTCTCGCGGGTGTTGCTCTCAGAACTGACACACAATGGGCACTTTTTAGCCGCCTCGGGCGGGTCCTACTAGCTCGGTCGGTCGGTCTTAAAACTGCCGTTCGTAATTTTTTCCGTCCTTGACTGTAATAATATATTTAACGAATTAGATGAATTGTTATGTGGTAGCTGTTTACATATATTAATTTTAAATAATCTCTCAGAGTACTCCTCTTCGTTTGCTTCCTGGCTGGGGCTCGTGTGCCGTGCCGTCCGTGCCGTGGTGCACACACACTACACACGATTTCTTAAAATTACGGGGAAAGCAATTCTCGCTATCGTACTTTTGGATAAATTTACATCAAAGTGATCGCGTCGTGAAGTACTCGAACTGCAGATTTGTCGCTGTTGTTCGCAGTAGTACGCGCATCAATGGTTGGGAAGCTCTGTCAATGTGATGTCGTATAGGTCGTCCTCGATCTGCTGCACTTCCAGCAAGAATATGTCTTCGTTGCAGTAATACGAAATCATGTCATCATCAATTTTCGCAGTAATCCTAGAAGAAAACAAAACAGAACAACATGAAGTCATCAGTGAAGAAGTGGGGAGGAAGAGGAGGAGCGTTCGAGCCGGTTTACATCTACATGGATATATTCAGATATGCATAACGGGCCATTAACCAGGATGAGTAAGTACGATAATACAATAATATGAGCAACAGGTAGACAAACGCTGAATGCGGGTGACTTTGTGTTGAAGGCGGAGGAGAAAAAAAAGCGATGTTAGCAACAAAGGTACAACTTCCCTCAATAATTACCTTCCATTTTAATCAATTAATTTTAATCTCTTCTTCGCGAGAAATCTGCTTTTTAAAATGAAGTTGAAGAGGCTCAAAAAAGAAAAAATCCGAGATTACAACACTAAAATTTCAACTTGTATATAGTACATTTTGGGGTGTACTTTGGGGGTGTCCTAAGTGAGCGACAGAAAAGAATTAAAACCTTTAGTAAAAACGTCAAAATCTCTTACAAATTGACAATTGGCTTTCGTTTGAAAGTGACGATTAGCGCTTGACCGGACATTGTGGTGCTAATCGGGACTTTCAAACGTCAATTTGTAAAACGTCAATTTGTAAGAGATTTTGACGTTTGGAAGCCCCGAATAGCACCACAATGTCCGGTCAAGCGCTAATCGTAACTTTCAAACGAAAGCCAATTGTCAATTTGTAAGAGATTTTGACGTTTTTACTAAAGGTTTTAATTCTTTTAGAAAATTTTAGGAATTTTGTCGTTTCGGGATTTTGAATTTCGGGATATTGACGCTCTCCCTTCGAAAACATCTTTCTCGCAGAGAAAAGGAAACTATTTAAACCATTAGAAATGTGTTTTGATATTGAGTCGATAGGATATGATGGAGGGAGGACTTATAATTTTATTGAGATAATGTAAGATATACCATGAAAGCCGGACTTGATGGACTAGTTCTTTTACACCTTTACACCCTTTAGTAAATGATAATTTAGCAAGAATTTAAAATGTTTCCTGTTGCTGAGAAGTCTGTGTCGTTGTCGAATAAAAAACCTGATTTCGTTCTCGAGATCTTGTCTCGACTGGAAAGACCTAATCTCGGATGAATGAAACAACCTGTCTTAATCTCGGTATCTCGTCTTTATTTAGAAAGACCTGTCTCGGTTTTGGATTTCGTCTCGACCGGAATAAGTACGTCCTTCGGATCTCCGAGTGAAAAACACTGTCATGCTCGAGATTTCGTTTGGACTAAAGAGCCTGCTGACCTCCGGTTTCCGGTTATCGTCTTAAAATGCGAGACCATATCGAGAATTGTATCGTCTTGTGCGCAATGCTAGGTGTGTGGTCAATGGAGATGGTCATGAGGCATGTCGTCTTAATTGCCTTTTTCGGCAACCAAAGTTTGGGTTGAGAGAGAGAAATAGAATCTATATGCAAGCACGTCTTTGGAATCTTTGGAAGGAAAGGTTTCTCGATGTACAGATTTCGGATGGGTGCTGATTGTGACTTGGTTTGTGTGCGTGCGTGTGTGTGTGTGTGTGTGTTTTCGTGTGTATGCTTCTGTACTTCTGTGGCTCATTGGCGGCGGCGGAAAATGTTTGCTGATTTGGCCTGCGGCTGCGGCTCTACTTACCCTTTCTTGTTTGTGCGATAAATGTTATTAATACTCGACGTGGAGATTTTGTATTTGTTTTCAATCTGCAATTGAGAAATGAGAGAAACATAATGTTGTTGTTGTTTGCTGTTGTTTTTGCTGTTGTGGGTAATGATTTTGCTCAAATACAAAAACTCATCAAATCGGTGCCAACTTCGCTGTCTAAATTGAGAGCGGTCAATTTTTGTTCATTTTAGCCAAGTAACCAACCAAGTACTAGAGTGAGCGAAAATGGGAGGAATTTTCAGAAATAAACGTTCTTCGTTTCGGTTTCAGGTGAATTTAAATTTTAGGCTTTGGCTTTAGTGGTTGCGAGTGTTTGAAAGGGGCTTATTTCTAGGCATAGGACCCTGCAGAAGTGATTGGAAATTGCGAAATATTGGAAATCGAAAGATAAAATATGGCAGCTATGGCTATTAGGGTGATTCGCGAAAGGGCTTAGCACTTAATTTAAAAGGAAAAAAAGCAAAAGTAGGCTACAAAGGTTGCGAGAGTGCAGTTGGTTCTTTGTTTACTCGCTAAGCCGCCGCGGTTTAAGTCGTTGCGGGGACGGGACAGAAGCCTCTTCAAAATTAACTACTAACCAGTACCTACTTGTGTAATTGTGTAAGTGTGAATTATGAATGCGGGAAAGGGCGTGGTGGTGGTGGTGGTGCTGTTGCGTGGTTTCGAAAGCATTTCAACTAAGGTTTTGCTGAATGGTTTAAGGCAGAGGATTCTTCTCTACACAAACACTTAAGCGCGACACATACTCGCTCTATACAAAGTGAGGCGTCACCTTCGCTCAAGGCCTCCCGACTCTCGTCCCCTAAATCGGCCCGCCTGCGAGGTTGTTATTGTCTATAATCAATGGTTGTTATTTTACTTAAGTGAGGTTTTATGCAAATTTAATTTTTATTAATTAATTTGTTAAGCGTTAGAGAACTTCTGCGCAGCTTACAACCGAGCAGCGCAGTTGATTAATAAAAAAATCCAAGTTCTGTGATTGTTGTTGTTGCTTTTGTTTCGGTTTCTGCGCACACAAGTGGGAGGAGGTTCGATTAATCAGTTACTGAGTTACTGAGTGACGACTGAGGGAATATTATTGGTGTTGGAAATGCATGTAGGAACTACTGGTTTTAAGTTAAATGAAGTTACGAGTGAGTACTTTTGAACATTTTGGTGCTTGGGCTCACTGCTTTTTGACCGTGCAATGTGACTGACATAGTATTGTGGATAAGGAGGATCCGATTACCAACCAAAATGAACAAAAATCTGAAGTTAAGTTAATGAGATCAGCTTCGAAATTAATTGCTTCATTCTTGAATGAGTTTTTGTGTTGGAGTTTAGAATGAGAGGTTGGAGCCCGGGGAACATGGTGGGCGGGCAGGGTGGCCGCCGCACTTACCGCGTTTAGCAGGCCGATGGTGGTGGGCGGCACTACGTGCAGCGGCGTATAGATGTCCTCGTTTTCCTGGCGAACATACAGCATAACGCGTTCGCTGGTCGGCGGCGTCATGCGGCCTCGCTTCAGCGGCGGTCCGAATTCTCCCATGGTGGTGGCGACCATTCCCTGATCCAGAATGTGGTCCTTCTTGTCACTGCGCGTAGAAAGAAGAATAAGATGAAAAGGCAGTGAGAATTGGGACTACATGGCTTTTCGCATTTCGGCAATACTCACGTCTGCACATCCGGCGGAAAGTGATTGTGGAATTTGAGCGTAGGCGTGGCTACTTTCTGTCCATGCAGTAAAAATGGCGACGTTCCTTTTAGATCCGGCGTCCCGGACAGTGAATCAGTCTCATGACCATAGAAGCTCTATCAAGCGCACCAGAAATAAGTAAGATTAAAATTTAAGGTTATGTTGGCACGAATGCAGCGAAAGACAAAATGGTGTGTGTGTGTGTGTGTGTGATGCTTACCTTTTCCATGTCCTCAGCAGGCGAAAAAAGGACGGGCGGCTTTGTGAGATCTTGCATCGTATAGAATTCGGACCGATCGGTGACAGGATGATAGAGCTCGTCCAGTTTCTTGCGTCCTGTGGCGGTCATTTTCCGCTTGGCGGCCCGGCGTTCCTCGTCACGTGTCTTTCGCTCAGCGCCCTGCGGAAGAGGGGGGGAGGGAAGGTGTTGATAAAACGGTGGGTTAAGAAGGCTTTGCCACTTAGTGATGATTATACTTCGACACTGTCGAATGAGGCAACGGGAAGAATTTTCAGAGGGTGTACCACTCGAGTATAAGAAGTGAAGAGCTTAAACTCAGGCTAAACTTAGCTAGAAAATCTTAAATTCTATAAAAGCGAACACACTAACAGACTTCTTCGCCAGACTGGACTTCTTAGAGGTCCTCCGTGAGATTTCGGTGGTGTCGTTCTTGGGTCACGTCGACTGAAAAAGTCTGTTTCGTTTGGACTGAAAAAGACAAAGCGCCTCGACTGCCAAAACGTCTCGTGGCGTCTGGGTATCTCTTTTTACGACTAAATCTTGATCCTGTCTTGATCACTAAGCACGTCTCGTGCACGCTCATCATTGTTCCGCAGGCAATGACTCCTTCAGCGCATTTTCCTCCATCCATTCGCCATCACATTTGCGTTTCAAGCAATTAGTAATCAATCAAAACTACCGAGTTATTCATAATTGGCGGATTTTAATTTAGCTAGAAACTGTTTAATAAACTTTGCAATTTAGCTGTTGGCGGACCGGACCGGACCGGACTGGACCGGACCGGACCGTCCTCCATGACGGCTGTCCCGTCCACTCGGCACATCGAAGTGCGCATTGCATGCGTTGCGCATCCAAACCGGTTTCTCGCTTCAATCCTGCGTTTGCCGCCATCAAATGCGGCGTCACAGTTGCGTGACTCGGTGACGCCTACTGACGCAACAGGATCGCCTGAACTGGACAAGCCGATCTTGCTTAGTACCGCATAATGAAAAGCACTTTTTGTGGCAAGCACATCAGATGGCGTTGGTTGCTAATTTCTTTTTCTTTTTTTAATATTTTGAGAGGTAAGTACAGTAAGACGGTAAAACTCTTACGGACGACTTCAGAAACTCTCTACACTTTAGACCAAAACGACGACGTTTCTAATTCTGTAAACAGACAAACAATTGAGTTAGATATGATGACGCGGCAGACATTTTAAGGCAGCTATTTTCTGGCATGTCCACATTGGCACGCAGTATTGTAATTGACGGATGGCGTGCGGCGATGGATTGACAGCGCAGCTCATTATGCTCACGGATGCAGAGGCTGGCTGGATGCAATGGGTTGAATTCCTAACGATTTTGAGAAACCAACTTGCTATATAACCTTATAAGACACTTAAGTAATATACCTCCAGCTGCATCTTACTAGCCGTATCTATTTATGATAGATCGTAATCTCTCTCTCGTTGGCGAGCAGCAAACGCCCAGCTAAATTCATTCTCATTCCTCACAGCTGACGAGCCTACGCTCGACAGCCTAAGCATACGGACAAGCGGCTGGCCTCTCTCTCTCCTTCAGTGCGCGTTATCTAAGATTTTCTCTTCATATATGTATTTATGATATAATTTTCTCATAAGGTTTTATAGAAAAGCGGCCGCTGGATATTATAAATATTATCTACATTTTGATCTGATTTTATGTCGCCAGCTCAATTATCGATGCATCAAAGGAATAGTCATCATTATCATCATCACAGGCTTTCTTTCTTATTGCTTCTTTCTCACCTAAGACTAATTTATTTTGCCAGTCGAACTTTGCTGTAATAGCAGTAAAGTCTGAAGAGCATCAAGAGGTATGTTTAAGAGCGATATTGCTTCAATTTCTGCATATAATCTGCATATGTCTAACGTTATCATGCATATCGTTATCATGCGAAATGTTAGAGGCATATAAGCCTCTTAAATTTATTCACATTCACGCATAAACCGCTATGAACCTGTTGCATCAATTTATTGGAATATTTATAGCATTGACTCCTTGCTCTTTTCGTCAAACGGTGGCAGTGTGAAACTAAACTGGAATGGTTTGGGCGTACGCGCGTTCTCTTATACGTTAAAAAAGGCGACATTCGTCAGATTTTTAGTTAAATGCTAAAATGTTTTCTATCTCTGAACGCTTTATTATACGAGTCTCTAAAGAAATTTCAAACAATGATGCAAAGCGAGCGGCTAGCGACAACGCGCCGCGGCCTATTTCTCTCTCTTTCGGTTTGAGAGTTTATTTACATTTTTAAGGTTCGTGTCTTAACTTTCCCATAAGTTTATACAAACATATGGTTATAAAACACAGAGAGTGTAATACCGGCGGTGGGGGTCATTTCTGAAGTCTTCCATAATGTTATACACAGAAAATAGCGTCGAGCCGTCATCAGCAGTGCGTTTAGGCCGTTGAATGAAAATCGCTTGAAAACAAAATTCGGATAAATGGCAATGGCGTTCCTTTGGCAATTTAGCCGTAAATATTTATCTGGTTTTTTAAAAATGAAGTTTATTTAGCTTTGACTTTCTCAGCAAATCACGGTGAAAGCAGAGTCCAACACACAAAGCTGAATGCATTCCGTTTCTTCTTGCTATCGACGGATCCGAAAAGTCAGGATACGATTTCTACCTACGCCTTTTTGATTCGCGCTGCTTCTATGGAATTAAAATTGGCCGCTATATCGTCAATTTGCTTGAGAGCAGTCCTTTTGAGAGCCTCAGACGAAAACTATAGCAACGCATCCACCAAACCAAGAGCAACGCCGCAACGACGAAGGCCAAACCAAACCACGCAAGCCGCACTTAAAAGGGCGAATTTAATGGAATGACAATTATCTTTTCGTGCTGCAAGCCGAGAAGCCCAAAAAGTGTGTCTCAGTAACAAGTTCACGAAAACGACTGCCGTCACGAAGAGGGAGGGGATGACATGAGTACATTAAACGCATAGAGTAGTGCGTATGAGCTCACTGAAATTGGCAGACTCTGCAGCAGCAGATAGTCGTCAGCATTATTCATAATGTTGCAACAAGTGCTGCGGAGCTCAATGTCGATCACCAGCCAGCCGTCTTGCTCTGCGCCCTCTCATTTCCGACGATTGGGCACGACCTGAAATTCGACACTCAACAGATAAACCAAAGTGACTGGACGGGCGCACACGTGGTATTGTGTTCCCAGGAGGGTCAGACGGTTGGTTGGCAAAAAAAGTGCGGCACACACGCCGTCCGTCCTCACCGAGACCCCTTTTTCAGCGACAAACGGAACGGCAGCAATTCATTTATGGGCCAAACAGGTAGTCCGTGACGGTAACGACGGTAACGACGGCAACAACGCTGACGAGAGTTAAGAGCGCCTGGCTGCGCATCGACCCCCATTCAATCAGTCGCAGTCGTTTCGAACTATTACGCAACACTCGGTGAACGATGTGCAATTAATATGCGGCTCTGAGCGCCGCAACGCAGCGCAGAAGGGTCGGTCGGTCACTGGCTGCGATGCGTTGCAGTGGTTGGTTGCTCTCTTGCCGATCTCGTTTCAGCATCGCTATCGATTTCGCAAATGATGCGTGGAACGCACCAACGTGCGTTCACGATCTGAAGGTCGACTGGAAGGGTGTGTGCATTTACCAAAGGCTCTTTATGTCATTGATACTTCGTTCGCCCTTGCCACTTGAGCTCTGCTAGAGGCGCTCGCTCTTTTTTTGTTGTATGCAACAATAGGGAAGATATTGATGAGAGACCAATTGGACTAGGGTGAGCGGTGGAAAGTTGCTGCATCGTGTATAATTGCAGAACATTGCGTTTACAACTATTGCAAAATCGAAATTTGACGCAAATTGAATTCCGCTGATGCACGTGCCACAGACGCGCCGAATACAGACGCTAGTAGGCTTAACGTCTGCGCGGAGCAAAGGTGCTGAAAATCTGTACTAGACGTGCCCAAGCTTGAGGTTTTTGTCTCTTGTTACTTACCTTATCGCAAAAGACTTTAATTTGACAATAGCCTCGATGAAAGACCTGCGCGTCTCGGGGGTCTTCGAAGGTGTCGATTTGTATGTGCAACGGTAGACCCTGAAAAGAAAGAGACAGAGCGAGAGGGAGATTGTCAATTTTGAAGTCATGCAGGTCAGCAGCAGGTAACAGTTCTGCGAATACATATTCCCTAAACGGCCCTATTCTGGTTGTTAGCTTAACAACGATTTGTTAAGGAGTTCTTGTTAATGACGTTGTTAAGTTTAGTTAATTTTGGTGTTCTCAAAATGCGAGTACATTAATAACTAACAAAGAGTATAAATTGACCAACAATGGTGAAAAATCCGAGTGACATTTTTGGCATTTTCTTGGTTGCATTTCTTTGTCAAATAGTAAAACGGAAGACAGATATAATTTAAGATAAAATAATAAAACCTTTTTTAATATTTTGTTTTCGTTTATCTTCACAAATTAATAAAATAGGGTACATTTTCTTCCATTTTTTGACATTTGCCTAATTGTACAGCTACTAAATGGAATTTTGTTTGCTGTTTAGACTTAATCGTTGATTAACAAAATAGTTAAGAAATCATCACTCAATTATTCTCCAGAATAATCTTAACAGCTGTTAATTCTTAATTATTTTCTTTTGCGCTTTTTAATGTGGTGAGCTTAGTTAATCAGCCAGAATAAGGCAGTTGGCGAATTGGAAGCGAAAAGTCTCTAAGTGAAATGTCTTTTTAGTGAAAGAGCACTACAGTGTATTTTGGAGGAAGGCAAAAAATGTTCAATAGCAATAGCCAAATTGGTAGCTTTGACAATTTCTGTTGTAACCATCTTATGCGTGGTGATGTTAATAGTCCGGACGGACGGATAGTGTCCGAATCCGGTGGAGATAGAGCACCTTTTTCTAAAGGTGCCAGAGATATTGCAATCCTTGCGAAACACCATTGAGAACCGGTGGTATAGTCACTTAATTCCATTTCAGTTTGCTCTGACTGCACTGACTTAAATG
This sequence comes from Conops quadrifasciatus, assembly GCA_949752815.1. Lineage (NCBI taxonomy): Eukaryota > Metazoa > Arthropoda > Insecta > Diptera > Conopidae > Conops > Conops quadrifasciatus. The sequence goes on along the minus strand of OX457077.1, from coordinate 13,166,978 downwards.
CTGAAGAATTTTTGAAAAGAGGCGGAAATGTCAGGGACAGCTAATCCCAGTAAATGGAAGGAAACAGAATAATAAAGAGAGAGAGTTTAAATTTACTTACCTTGACACCTTTCTGGCTGCTGAAGTCTGTACTGAGGCACTGGACGGCAATGTTGATCTGAAAGAATAAAGAAGAAAACATTGAAAACGATGCGTCGTCAGGCGAGCTGGGCGAAAATATGTCAACGCTGGAACAACGACTTGTCCGTCTCTAATTGCGTCAGTTAACCTGCATGCAATTCGCCAGTAAATCACATTCGCAACCACAAACGATCGTTGTTGTTGTTGATTTGTACCGAAGGAGCATTATTTGTTTCAATGGAAATGTGTTTGAAAGTATTTGAGGTATGCATGCTTCGTGCGACAGCGACATGAATTGTGGCAAGTTAGGAGTAGCCTTCCTTCACCCCTTTCCGCTTCCCTTGCCTTTCTTCCAGCCAGCATCAAGCTGCATGCAAGTTATGGGCCGCTGCGGCGACGGTTAATGGGAATTAATTAAGCGGCGCACGCCATAAGAAGTCATAGTCATACGCCGGCGAGCATCATCGCCCCGGAAACTCAACGGACAGTTCAATCCGAAGCAAAGTATGAAGCAGAGCAAAGAGAGAGAGAGAAAGACCATTTTATAGGCTCTGCTCATAAAAAGTTCCAAATGATTGGTCCTGCGACTGATGACGATTGCTGCGTTTGGTGTTTGCGCGCTCAATAATCGTTTGCGCTGCGCTCCGTTAGAAGCTGGACGAGGTGCGGACGGAGAGTGTTAGATGATGGAGAGAGCGCAGGGTGAGAGGGGGGGGGGGGGGGGGGGGGGGTGCGACGACGACTTTGGTTTCTTTGCTCGCTGATGGATGTCCGCTTGGTTTCCATTTGCGTTTGTTTTGTTTTCGATTAATTATCGCTCGATTTGGTTGCCAACGTTTATTTCCAGCGAACGGAATGTGCGTCTATCCACAAGAATTTGGCTTGAACGGTCGCAGCAGCCGAGTGGAAGCGAAGAAACTCAACACACCAGACAAAAAAGCACCGATTCAGCGGCACACACTGACTTTTTTATAGCTATTGAAAAACGTCATCATGCTCTCGATGACGGTGAATGGCGAAACTCTTTTGTGAACGGGCCCTCTTGAAAGGGCACGAATAGTCTTCGAGCAAAAGCCTATAAGAAGTCGTTGAAAATCAATGACGTGGATTTAGCCCTTGCGTTGCCGTTGCCGCATTAGCGTTGTGAAGCTTACTTTTTTGTTTTTTGGCTGCGAATCTCTGAAATTTGCGGCAATTTTCGACTCTTAGTGACGGCCTTCTTCGTCTTCTTAAGTAAATCTGACAGCGTGTTTTTTGGGTGGGTTTTTTTTTTTGAAATGACGTAATCACTGCCGGATTCACCGATTGGAAAGGTCACCCCAGAATCAATAAAGTCTCCAACATAATCTACCTTGGCAAGGCGGCAAGCGCAGACCGCCTAAGTGAGTTATTAACGAAAAACTAATTACGTTAATAAAAGCGCGGCTGTGGAGAACGACGCGACGCGACGGCAGGAAACCGCAAAGTCAGCGCACTAAGCCGTGGCCGAAGTTTGCAAAATTGCGAAATAAGTCATTAAAATCGAGTGCAATAAATAAGCAGCAAATAAGTGCATAAACTTATCGAAATGTATCGGCTGGCGCGCAGACGGGCGTCTAAGTATGCTCGGATTGGCAGACCGCTTGCAGTGGCGTCAACGACGCTGGCGGGCGGGGCAGCCAGAGAGGAACAGCTACTACATCGATTTGCATTTAAAATTGCATTTGTAAATAAATTAGGATTTAATTTATTCTTGCTGTCACCAAGCACCGATCGCACCGATCGCACCGATCACACATACACACACACACACGCACTAATACCATTCCGTAACGTGTTGTGTTTGTATGAGTTTTTAATTTTTAATTGCGTTGATTAAAGTGTGCTGGCGATTTCAGCAGCAGCAGCAGCAACAGCAGCAGCGCAGCGCCAGCAGTAGCAGCCAGCAATACCTCACTGCAAGTATGACTAAATAGAAGAAGCAGAAATCGAAATGCCTCTGGTGTTGCTCGCGACCGACCGACCAATCAGAGCCGCGAATTGGACTGGTGGGCAAGGATGGGAGTCACGGATTAAACCGTGCCTTCGCCAACATCAAACGATATATAAGATCGTACGGGCCTTCAGCTATGTCAGACGCTTCTGCCAAAGGCACGTTTACCGCTAAGTTTATGAGCCTTTATCTTCATAATGCTCCATGGTTAAGAAGATATCAAAAAGCTTAGGCGTTTTTAGCGACTATTTACCGTTTTTAGCAAGGAATGATAATAGTTCATTTCATAATCTTACTTAATCTCGTCATTCCAGAGGTGCCGATGGCTGGCTCACTGAGTTCAGTATATTGAGCTGTACCAATGATCATGACGACTACTCTAAAGTGGTCATGAAGTGGATCATGACATCCTGCTGCGCAACCTAAAAGTATTCGCTGGAGCCGGAAATTGAGTTATTTTTTATCAATTCTGGCGGAGGGATGGTAACACACACCCCCCCCCACCGACCTCCCGCAACTCCGTCACCAGCGCCCAGCCAACGCAAGAAACTAGATTTATGGAGGTTCGGTTGGGCATGGAACAAATTGTTTACGAATTGAGATAGCTCAGTCGATGGACCGATCGGTCTGTCGTTTACCCCGGCCCGTTTCTCATCACACTGTTGTGTGCTAGTTGGCTTTGTTAAATCGCAATTAAGCCTGATTGGCTTTAATAGCTTTCTGCCGTTTATATGCTTTCATTATCGAGCGGGCTCATTGCAGCCGTTGGAGCCGCGCGGATTACACTCTTCGTCGAAGGGGTACAGGTAGGTCATGCTGCGCAGCCGGAGTCAAGCTCAAAATGGCCGGAAGTCTGGTGGATGGGCCCTGTACGTTGTGGTACTTACCTTGGCAGAGCTTTCTAAAGGATTCCAATAGACGGCGATGGCATTGTGTGATACTTCCTCAATACAGCCCACGAGACCCACTGAATTTTTGGTGTCTGTAAATAGAGTAATAATAAAAGAGGTTGGTAAGAGAGCCTGCGAAATAACAAAAAGGCTGAGGATGGTGTGGAATGGATGGATAGAAATTGTTAAAAAAAAGTGCAGTCTTTTTGGGATCTGGCGATATTTTGAGTTTTTAACATTTTGTCAACGCCATTTTGAGCCACCAACGTAAGAAACATCACGGGCGTCTTCATTGTCGCGAAAAGTCCATTTCATTTGTGATAAATGCTCGTTCCCTATCGGTGCCTACATCTCTGCGCGCTACTGGTGTGACGAAGCCAGTAGGTACAATAAAATCCAAAACCTACTACGAAGATTTCTATGCTGGCAGGCAAGGTGCCCGCTGTAAGAGGTGGCCGCTGGAATGCACCATGGCGGCGAATGCAACGAGATGACAAGCAACGAGTACGTATGTACGAGTACCTACATACATATGTAGATGCGAGTGGGGACGTATGGTACACACATAGGTGCGTAGACCGGAAATGGAGGTAAAGGGGTTTGACGTCTGTCTTTTCGTTCGTTTTTAAATGTCTACATCTAGCCATCGCTGTAATAAATGCAAGTATGCACGTTTTGCACCCCGTCTGGACACCGTCTCCAGCATCGAGGCGGTTAATTGCGAGCACTTGGAGGACAGACTTTGCCCAGTCGGCCCAATAATAAGCGATCGATCGATCGATCGCGTTGGCTTCGACGGCAACGAAGGTGCGTTTGTTGTGGCAAAGTAGCACATGAAGGGCTGGCTAGCTTTTTGGAAGCTGACACGTGGTGCAGAAATCTTTGGCAGAGATTTCGCCACTAAGGTATGCCAGGTGCGTATGTCGCTTGGACACTTACACGTACACGCACCTATTGGCGTGTGTGGCTCAAATTACCGACCACGTAGTTACGTACTGTTTGCTCTCGTCGGTGCCTGTGGCAACGAGGACAACGTCTAAATAATGTCGCCCTGCAAGGGAGGCTGGGTACGGAAGACGAGCGCGCCGGCGACGATGTCATCTCGCCTCGCCAGGGAGTCCGAAACGGATCGAAACTGATCGAGTGTGAGGCGGGGCGCCATGACCGCTCTTGCGTGTGTACAAGTGTGTAGGTAGGTCTCATCGCTTTATTTTCTATTAGTTCGTCTCGTGGTGTCAGCAAAAGGAAAACTCATAACTTACCAGCGTCCAGTATTCGTTGTTTAACCGAGTGCTGCCGACTGTGCCAGAACTGCCAGGCCTTAATTTCGTCATCGGGACTCTTTTCTTCGCGGAACATTAACATTATGACACTCTGTGGAGAAGGATGGAGCAAATAAATACTTCAGTTTATGGTCGGTATATGCATCGCTATGTGTATGTGAAATTGATTGGATAAAAAGCAACGGCCGCAGAGCTGCGGAGATGCTGTCTACTAATCGCGGATGTGTATTGCCAGCCGCAAGCTGTCTCTTTTTATTCAGTTTTCTTAATTAAAATTCGATGGCAGCAGAAGACTTCTGGCTGAAGTCAGATGCTGCTGCCGGTTCAACGCCCTTTGCCGGAGTCAAGCAACAAAAGTGCATAAACATGTCTAGGTATGCGCGCAATGAATATAATAATAAATACATATATATCTATCGTATATACTCGTACCTAGATAGGTATAATGATAAGCAGCCTCCGGAGCTCTCGCTTACCTTCGAGGCAAAGGATAATTTATCCTTTTAGTTTTTCTTAAAAATTTAATTTGCATTTTTATTTCTTTAGAGGCATTTTTTTAGCAGCAAGATTTATGCAGAGTTTAATAAAATGACAACAACAACAGCAACCCTCCGTTGGCAATTGTTCAGAGCTGAGAGAGGGTACAAGGAGCTGCGAACTGGTTGCCGCGCTGGTGATCTCGCCGGAAGATACTCGCAGTCTCGTAAATTATTTCCAAGTAATTTGCATGCGTCTGCTCTCCACCGAAGGAGCGCAGGCCGTCGTGATTTCCGTTGAGCAACGTTCTGCCACAACGTGAACGGATCCCGGCCTCTCAAGGGGCATTTCGGGAAAACAAATATAAATTAATTGTGACACATCAGCTTCCCCTTCTTCGCAGCGAACAGGCTTTATTGGAGAACTATGCAAAGCACCCTGCAAGGCATCATCGCGATGGGGTTGAAATTCGTCTGAAGGAATGCGTCGAGGTAGCAAATCCTAGCAATACATCAAATCAAGTCAAATGTAAACGAAGCCGGAGGCTCGAAGGATCCTGCTGCAAGCTGGCATGTCCAAAGCTACTGGACAGATACTTTCGAATTAGTTGGTCACCACCACGAGAGGTATGTACATACATATGTCGCTAAAGGCTAAAGGCTTCTTTGAAAATTGGGGTTGTTACCAAGCCGAGCTTACTAAGCCTATGCTGCTGCTTAGTATTACTATTAAAGCCACTCCCCGTTAGAAATGCGGCGCAATTCTTGCGATAACAGTCTTCAACACTTGAATGGGTACCACGACAGATTTCGGTGGGCCAGACCGGTTTTGCTGAGACAGTTGTGCAAACAAATTGCCATTCATTGCGATGCTTTATCACACAGAAGCGCTCATCATCGTCATCTTTTCTTTTCTTCTGAATTAATCCCGTTCTCCAATTACAAAAGTAACGCGAATAAAAACTGTAACAGGAGCCGCCGGTTGAGCGCAGTTGTCGAAAGGAAATGCAGACATCCTTTCGTCACATTTCTTAGTCTTAGAAGCAGACCTACTGAAGTACGAGTCTGCTCTTAAGGATCATTCGTCATTCGGTTTTGTCGATGGACTGTCAGTCAAGCTGCTGCTGCTGCTGCTGCCTTGATTTATCTGATCTACGAGCCGTAGAAGCCGTTGAGTGCTGAACAAACAAACGGAAAAAAGGATAGCAGAGTTCGCGATTCAAATTCAAATCGGAATTAAAATAAATGCAGAAATCATTTATCATCGTCAACGTCATCGTCATCGTTTCGTAATATATTATCCTTGTAGTCTGTAGTCTGGAAGGATCGGCACCCGAAGAGCGAAGAGGCTGTCTGTCTGCTTGGCAGCCGTGTCGAACGCAAACGTAGCGAGCAAAATCGCTTAAGGGTTAAGCGATCGCTACTAAGAAATTCTTGTTAATGACGTCGTTAAGTTTAGTTAATTTTGGTATTCTCAAAATACATTAACAACTAACGAGTATAAATGGACCACAAATGGTGAACAATTTGAATGACATTTTCTTGGTTTTCTTGCATTTCTTGCAATAGCAAAATTGAAGACATGAAGATGTAAATGTTTTAAGAATTTAACCTAATAATAAATAATAAAGCCTTTTTTAATTGTTTGTTTTTGTTTATCTTAACAAATGAATAAAATAAGGTAAATATTTTTCCATATTTTAATATTTGTCTAATTGTACAGCTACAAAATGGAATTTTGTTTGCTGTTAAGACCTACTCGTTGATTAACAAAATAGTTAAGAAAACAGCTGTTAATTCTTAACTAATTTCTCAGAAGCTTTTTAATGTGGTGAGCTTAGGTAATCAGTAAAAATACGGCTGTAAGTAAATAACTCTAGCATCTTACATACAATAAGAGGCGTCTTCTAAGGATTGCACAGCCTGGCGGCGCTCTTTTCCTCTATGATCATGTTCAAGTGACACAAATTTGGGTACTATTTTCTGGCTGCTCAAAACACACACCCGCGATGTAGAAGTTTAGTAAGTGTCATCGCTAATTAATGCCTTTACTCACCTTCACCGTCGTGTTCTTGATGGGTGGTTTTTCCGGGTCCGGCACGTATTCCAAAGTAATGCCATAGAACTGTCCTTTATTGATGTATGTTATCCTGTCGTCCTCTCTGCGCTGCGATGAGCTGATTGGACTTTCCAGATTGTACCTAAATCCCACATTGCAGAATCTGAAAGAATTGGAAGATGGAGAATGATGTGGAGCGCTAATGAATTTCTTGACACGAATGACGGCTGCCGGAGAGCGTTGATCAGGCATTCTTGGTAGTCAGCAGCATATTGCTGCTTTAGTAGAGTATTGTGGCAAGGGCACAGGCAATCAAATTGCAAGTCACCAAAACTGGATGTTAATAGAATGTCTTTCTTTCTTTCTTTCTTTTTTTTGGTGAAAATCTATTAAATTTTGAATTCTATTCGTATTTCGTTCACAACTTTCGATAACATTCCAAACCAATAACAACGCAATCAAAGACTAAAAGACAGGAAACTCTCCCCCTTGTTTTTGTGGGTGAACCATCATGGAAAAGAACAACAACCACAACAACATCAACATACAAAACAAAGCCAAATATACTTTATTTATGTATTTGAAATGAATGAATATACAAGAAAACGATCAGGCGCATGTCCGTTCTCTTTTGACGTTTATTCTGTCAAGGGCTGGCTGACGTTTCGGTAACCCAGCGGTAAACTGAAAAGCATGATAAGCGTAAATGCGGAAGCATTTATACCAAAGAGAGAATAATAATAATATTATATTTGTAGAATATTCGTACTTTGCATCAGCGCCACTAAGTCAACCCATCACTTGGTTACCAAAAAATGTTTCTTCGTCCAAAGTTTTTCTGGGTAAGCAGTCTTTGGACGCATAAGAAACTTGCACAAAGATGTTCAGAGAGAGAGAGAGAGCAAGTTTTTTGGGCGGGCGTTATCGTAAGCTTGTATTTTATCATTTTTAGTACTTCCGAACTGGATTTTTGCTGGATCCAGGGATAATATTGCCTATTAGAGTTTTGAAAAATGACGGGACATACCTAAACTGATTACTATATACATACATACGTCGAATTATAGGATTTTCTGAGTTTCTTGTCTTTTAATTTTATATATATGTATAAGACTATAGTCTTTTATATAGTCTTCTAAATGAAGCTTAACTAAAGGTTTACAATTTCTAATTCGCCGAAGCCGCATGACATCTTTGCGGCCAGTTGGGTGACCCTTACATCAGCATGGTTTACACGCAAGTATGCGCTTAGTCCCATTGCTACCGCCCGTTACGTTGTTCACGGCCCGTTACGTTAAAGCGTGCAGCTATTCAACCGCGACCGAAGCAATTATTTGTTGAAATTGCGCAGAAAGGAACTATTTCCAATGCGAGAAAACACTTCAAAGAGGCAAAAAGTCGACAAGAGTAGGCATTATCGGCGCTGGTGTGGCACGTGCCGCCGCCACGCGGGGTCGAATCGGTTTCTAAATGAACTTTGCTAATTCTCCTGACACTTGTCGTATGTACGAGTATATGGCACATGTGTAATAAATTTATGCATTCCTCTTTCTCTTCTTCTCCTTCTTTCTTCTTCTTTCTCGCTCTCCTCTGCATATGTATGTACTTACATTTTTGGTATTTGTATTTTGTCGGCGTCATTCTGACGTCCGAAATCATGCCACGGCCTAGATCTGGTTGTTCCGTTGGTACTGGTACCGCCCAGCGATGTGGTGGGACTGTTCTGGCCGCCGTGGACACTGACTGCCGATCTCTGTATGCTGTTCACCGAAACTGGTATCGCGCCGCTGCCGTCCAGCAACGTTCCCGGCTGGCACAGTTCTGTGTAATCGAATGACTGCAATGAAACATAAAGCAGAAGAAAGCATGAATAAAGCAACGTGTCAAGAGGGGAGCACGACCGTCTGATTAGCGAGCGACCGATCGATCGATCGATCGCTTCAATCAACAACAGCAACCACAACACAACACAACACAACAGAACAGAACGCAACAACAATGACAGAGTCTCGGAGTCTCTGAAGCTAACTAAGCTGAGAGACATGCCTGAATGTGATTCGGTTGTTTACGAGTATACACGGATAAAAGAACGACGGCCAGCAAGCCTCGATCCTCTCGACCGAGAACTGCCGGATCTTCGTTAATGCACTTCATTTCTTGTTCTGATTTCGCCCTGGCGAAATGCATGTATGCATGCATGCAACAACAAATACGAGTACAACAAAACGAGAAGGTCTTCAGGGCCCCTTTGGGGAGGTGTGTGTGTGCTGGAGGGGTCGGGAAGGTGAGGTGCGGTGCGGAGGGGTGGGGTGGTGAGGCTGGATTGTTGGTAGGTATGTGTGTAGCAACAACTTATGTAACACGCACCTGTTGAATGTTGTTTTGGTCCCGCGGCGTGATGGCGTCTGTTCCGATGCCGGAGTCGGGGCTCGGCAGATCGACGGTTAGGCCGGCGGCAGTGACCGCCTTCGCGTAGACCGGCGTGCCGTTTTTGGTGTTATGCACAGTGGACGTAGACGTTGTAGTGAAGCGGCCCTCGTAGGTGGTGCTGGGCTGCGGTGCTTCGGCCTCGCCGTAGGCTGTACGGGCCGGGGCGTAGCTGCCTTGGCCGCCGTCCGAGGCGAAGTACTCACGGTAGTACGGCTCCGAGATGAATGTGGCTGTCGGTCCGGCAGCCAGGCGGCTGGTGTACATTCCATAGCCGTCGGGACTGATGTACGGTCCCGGACTGGGAGTCTGATTGTTCACATTGGCGGCCCCAGGCCCGTTGCCGTTATTCGGATGAGGACCCTGCTTTGCGGCCACGAGTGTGTATATCGTCAAAGAGCGGATCAGTCCAATTCGGTTTAAGTTGAGTTGAGTGTGGATCAGGGTAGAAGTAGTGTAGAACAAGAGCGTGACGAGAGGTGACGAAAGGAAAAGAAGAAAAAGAAAATGAAAGATTGAATTGAATGAATAAATGAATTAAGAGCGACATCGAACAAAACAGTCACAGTCACAGTCATTTAGTAGCCACCATTGCCTTCAAGAATTCCTTCAGAATCGTACACACTTCATGGCAAACATCCAGCGATGGAGTTGTCTCGTGGAAAGTCACACAAATTGTCTGTTGTAGTCGCTGTCGCTGAGAGTTTGACATTTGTCAGCGCTTAACTTCTTAGCGCGTACTTGTAGCCGCTTCATACAGAAATCAATTGCGGTATCGCTGGACGCGCCTAAAAGTCCTTGTAGCGCTTTGTAGTGTTCTCGCTCTGTTCGACTCACCTGAAGGTAGATCTGAGTGCCGCCCCCGGCGTACATGGTTTCAGTGTTGGGGCTTCCAGGACTAGGTGGTGGCTCTTTTATTTGTATTTGGGATGGTGATGACGTTTGCACAACTAAAACCTGCGGAATTGAGTTATTTTAAGTTTTGCGTTTACTATGGGTCAAGGAATGTGAACGGGGGTGATGGGGAAGTGAGAGGGGTGGGGGTGTGGGGTGAGGGTGCTCGCACACAGGGCTGGGCAGCCAGTAGGGGCATATTCGTCTACGAAATTTGGCAACAAGTAATACAAAAAGAGCCTACAATGAACGGTAGGGCGGTGTTGGTACCATAGAGACAACTATAAAATACAGTTTTATTAAATCTGTCAAATCAATCTGTCACTATTGCATCAAATCTGTCACAATTTTATCAAATCTGTCAAATCAATCTGTTGCAGTTTTATTAAATCTGTCAAATCTGTCACAATTTTATCAAATCTGTCAAAATCCTGAATCAGGAAAATCCGGTATATTTTTTCCTCTCTCTCTCTCTCTCTCTCTCTCCCAAGCCATAGCCTCTCCGGAGAATTCATTAATACGTATCTATTTAAATAAAGCGTCAGTTGAGCTGTGGTCCCAAAAGAAGTGGACCCCCAAAAATTCTTTAAATTCAAAGGAAGAGCGTGACGAGAGGTGACGAAAGGAAAAGAAGAAAAAGAAAATGAAAGATTGAATTGAATGAATAAATGAATTAAGAGCGACATCGAACAAAACAGTCACAGTCACAGTCATTTAGTAGCCACCAGTGCCTTCAAGAATTCCTTCAGAATCGTACACACTTCATGGCAAACATCCAGCGATGGAGTCAAGAAAGCAAATCTCATGGTCCCGTATAGAAATTTTATTTCTCTGGTTGTGCCGACCAGACTTGTTAGCTGTACTGCGCAGTAAAGGTGGTACAGTGACGGTGCTCAATAACAGGCGGCACACGGTTTTTTAGCACCTAGCATTTCATTTTTCGAAAGCCAAACTCTAAAGCAAACTTCTTAATATTTATTGCATTTATCACTTAAGTCGAATTGAAGCAATAAAAACACACAAAAACAACTAAAATATTTCATATATACGATAAATATGTATACCAGTAGATAGTATTAACGATTTCGATTTTGAGTCTGTCCGTCTGTTTGTCTGTCTGTGTCTGCATCTGATTAAATTGCACTCGGCAAGCGGTACACTTTCGCACCTCACAAAATGCCAAAGGTTTGATGAAATTTATCGCTGTCACGGTCATCGCCATTTTGTCGAATGTTAAGAAATTTTTGAATTAACTAAAGGCGAAGAAGCAGAAGCAGAAGCTGAAGCAGAAGAAGCAGCAGAGGAAGAGGCAGAAAAGGAGGGGAAGAAAAACAGTGTCTCTGTTTTGAACAAAAGCTTTCCGTGGGCGATATTAAATTTAATTTTGTTTGTCTACGTTTGTCTGCTGTTTGTTGCTTTCAGCAGCGGAGAGCGTCAGGCAGCAATCAAAGATCGAGAGCAACAACACACACTGGCGGGCTACTCGCGCTTGCTCGCCAGGTCTTTGTGATGGCGATTTAATTAATCTTAAGATACAAGACAACGGCTCGCCGCAGCTCGCAATAGAAAAGTCGAGAGTAGACACAGCAAAGGCTGGGTGTGTGTGTGAGCGAGAGAGAAAGAGAGCTAGCAATGGTTCCATTGTCTGTTATACATATATGTATTTCTCCACATACTGTCATGACAATGGGCTGTCCATGTCACAGTATGCGTGTCCTTGAGATACTCATCACACCAACTCAATACAAATGGGCAGTATCGGTTTTATGATATCGAAATTATTCCACTCGTCATCTCTTGCCGCCAGCGAAATCCTTTGACATTACGAGTACGTATACGCGTATGTACGAGTATGCACGAGTATGTATGTACGAGTATGTACTCTACGTGCATATTTTCAACGCTGGGTTAATTTTTGCCGCACGAAAGTTTGTTTTCGTTCTGTCGAATGCTGCGTTGCGTTGCGTTGCGTTGTTCAATGTCACAACTGTCAGTCAGCAGCAGCGGCAGTTGGGCAGGATGCTGATGCTGATGGCGATGGTGCGCAAGGCTTGGGCATCCTCGTACTGTTGTACTGCTGAAATCACCTTGAATTTAGAAAGCACAAGTAGCCACTGATTGAATCGGTTTAAAAGACTACAGGCATCAAAGCAAACGCTGCGCTTGAATACTTAAGAAACGAGAGAAGACAACAACGCCTTTTTCTTTTGCTCCAAGTTGCGACGAAGTTCCTGCGTCATTCCCTTTTAATTATTCTTCATACTCAAAGTCATAATTAGATTTTTAAAAATCCATAATTAGCGCGCAAGAGATACTGGATGGTTCCGCAGAAATAGTCTTCAAAGCAGTAGAATTTAAAAAACTATTTCTCTATACAACGCTGGTTGTTTGGTTTTTAAAACAAAGTTTAAGAATGCTTGGGGAAGATTGAGGAAGCTTTTCTGGTGATTTCTGGTGATGTGATGTGATGTGATGGTTTTAGGTGGCCGTCGTCATGTTGCTTAACATGAAAGTCCATGAAGACGCGTAAATGTCAAAGTTTACGATGATTAGACGTTGGTTATTATTGGTCATTGGTCATTAGTCATATATATATTTACAAATCCATATAATAGTGTTAAAAAAAATCGAAGAAAACAGTCTTCGACTGCTCAGAAGACCGCTCGCTCTATTTTGAAAGCCAGCAGTTAAAGTGAGGGCTTCATTAGTTATTTAAAAATTCATATTTTTTGGTGGAGCTGATCGTCGATTTGATAGTCGCTTAAGATTATTATAACACCGAGCAAGAGGTTTGAGGCGTTGAGGTGATTTGCATACTGAGGCCTCTGAGAAATTTAGCATAAGCATTACTGAACAAGGCCTCGCAGCTTGTAGCTTGGAGCTTGGCTACACAAATACGGAACTTTTGAAGATGTTTAGAAGAAAAAAAAAAACAATACCAATGAAGAAGAATTGAATGAGCTTGATACTTAATAATTTATGGAAAGGGCAGCATCCAGCTTGTTGTCGCAAACCGTGGACCCACAAATATTTTATAACTAATTAGTTAAGCTGAATGCCAATACAGACTATATTGTACTATATTGAAAAGTGAAACTGTTTCCAGACGGATTGCTTGATGCGGTGTAGCTCTGAATCAAAGAGAGGTGCTGCTTTTGCAGCGTGGGCAAAACTTGGTCAAAACTGATTTGTTGATCCTTGGAGCCTGCTGAAGGCTCAACTGGTTTAACACAAAACGCTTAGGAAACGCCATTCTTTAAATTTTTCAAAGGAAAGGAATTGCACGTATACAAAAGACTTAAGGGACAAACTTTCGTTTTCTACTGATTCGTTTTCGGTAGGGGGGGGGGGGGGGAGCGCTATAATGTGGGCGCAACGGCGACACCTGCGTTTTGTACATGCTTATTTTGTTGTTGTTTATTGTGTGCTTGTTTATTAACGATTTTTATTTTACTGTCCATGAGATGAAGAATTCACAAGATTCTAATTAACGGCCCGCAGGCGTCATAATGAGCGGCCTGGAGGGATCGCGCTGGTGGAGTGAATTTTTTGGGCAACTCTTGGATTAACTCTTGCCTTCGTAACTTAACCGACTTCTTCCATATTGCGGGCCACTTTCGGAGTGTTCGGTGCACGGAGCACGTATGAACGTATGCAAAATTAAGCTTCGATTATTTTTTTGTCAACCTTTTAGTCTTAATTTATCGCCAGAGGCGTGCGCGAGGCGTCCACTCATTGACGTCAGCGTCAAGGCCCACCACTGCTGATATTGGACACGTTAACACCACTGAATTGAACAATTTGTTGGCCTTTCTGTCTGCTGATAATCACCAATGAGAAATCTGCACGAAATCTGCGACAACGCACAGAGGATGCAATGCGTTGTTAACGTTAAGGCGTATGCGTATGCTATTGTGTGCGGCGCGCGTTTGTCTGAATAAAAACCAACCCGACTGAGTCAACGTTGTGCGACAGACTGAAACCAGGTATGGACGACGAGCTGTCGCTCGAGGTGTGCGGCACCAGGCTGAGCCGGCATGTTCGAACTTCCGTTATAGGGCGGTGGTTGACTCTGTCACAAGCGGAACGTGTCCGTCCATCCGTCCGTGCGTCCGTCCGTGCGCTGCGTTCTGTGTGTGCGCCTGTGAGAACCGAAGTGGTTGGTTTGATGTTCTTGGGCTCGGTGCGCTTGGCTTGGAAGTGCCAGCCAGCTAGCCAGCAAGCAAGCGCGCTTGTTGAAAAGCGGAAATAATACGAAATAATAGCTGTTTTTAGTGCAAAAACCAAACCATAGTTTTTGTATAGAAGAAAAGCGCCACTCAGCGGCAGACTCGACTGGCCTCAACTTTCTTCAGCTCTGAATGGCATTGGTTTCACTGCATTTTAGTTAGCGCAGAAAAGAAAATCAGAGAAACTACGCCGGTATTTGATCGCAACGCGCAGAATGTTCGATGGCAGCGCCCGATGCAACCTCAAACCGACACTACGGCCAATGAAAGCTCTTCAGCGACAGCGTCAGCACAGCGCGCCGTCAACAGCCGTCTGTATGACGGTTTGATCGATCGTATACGATCGTCGGTTGCGGTTGCCACAAGCAGAGTGAGTGCCTGTCGGAAAGAGAGAGAGAGAGACAGACAGGGAGGCATAACCAACCACTGAATGGTGAGTGTGTGTGCGCCTGAAGAGAACGACACGACTGGCCGCACAATGCGAAACGCGGCGAATTGCAGCAGGCGGCGTATAACAGCTGTGCTTCAACTACGATCTGCGCTATTAGGACAGTTATGGCCGAGTTCCTCCAGCCAATAGAACAACAGGCTGTACGTGCGCGCTTGCACCCATACACGGGCAGGCTGCGCGAGTGCAGACCAATTGCGAGCGCCGGCCGCAAACGCTATTCGTAAATACGACGCACTTACACCGATGGTGGCATCGCAGCGAACGCGGTGCGGGCCTGAGGCACTGAGGCTCGATGGGATGGTGCTGATAACTAATTAGAAATTAGCGGCGCGGCGCAACGCAGCGCACTACATCGCATGCAGTTTGTGATCGATCGAGAAGCTGGACGATCGCTTGCTGCAACGACAACAACGACTACAACTAGTCTGGTGTTTGCTGTTGTTGTTGTTGTTGTTTTTCGGTTGTTGACAATATTGCTGCGTTGTGGTGGTTTTTTCTGTTTGTACTAACCTTCTGTCCATGATTGCTGACGTTGCCATTCGGCGTGCCGGCGATATTGTTCTTGGGATCCTTGCGTAGATCTTCGGGTTCACGTTTGATGCTGATGGTTTGTTGTTGTTGCTGTTGGTGCTGTTGGTGTTGCTGCTGTTGGTGTTGCTGCTGTTGCTGGTGGTGTTGCTGACGCTGCTGGTCGGGGGTGACGACGACGGCCGTGGCAGCGCCCGCCGCTGCTGCAATAATTGCCGACTGCTGTTGCGAGATGGTTGTCGTTGTTGTCGAAATCGCCGCAGCGGCCGTCGACGATGGGTGTGCACCGAGCAGCAAACCCTGAATCTCATTCTGCGATAGGCCCGACACGTCAAGGGGTGTGGTCTGCCCATTTAATTTGTTAGTGGACGATGGAGCGCTGCAACGAAAAAGAGAAAAGAAACGAGAGAAAATGAGAAAACAACCAGAGGAATTTTTATACAGTTGCAAACTCTCTCTAGCCGTCGATATATACAAGCTGGCTGCTCTGGGCAGAGAAGGCCGCAGCAGCAGCCGCAGCAGCAGCAACGACGACAAATGAACGGAATTTCAAAATCGCAAAATCGCACAAACCAAACCAAAAAGACATAAGACATGCAGCAGCGTCATTGCAGCAATGCGTGCGCCATTGATTGTGGCAGCACTCACGACACCTGAGCGCAGCTGAATTGAAAAAAAAAACTAGTGGAGCAAGAACCAGAATATCAAGAAAGACAACAACAACAGCGCCAGCAGCGGCAACGAGTGCAACTGGTTGTCGAACTGTTTTGAACTTAGTAAAACGGTAACTACTTGTTTTTGTTGATAATCCTGAGGCTGCGTTGCCAGGAAGGCGGCGGTGTGTGAGTTGTGTACCGTCTGTTCCTTCAACTGTCCATCTGTCGGTCCGTCCGCCCGACGTTCCATCTGTCTGCCGGACAGCGCGACGTCCGCGCGACGGAACCGTTTTACAAGCCTGATGCTTCTTCTAATCTGGATGGAGGACTTATGTGGTTCTCTCCTTGTGGTAGCTGCAGTTGCAGTTGGTGTTGTTGTTGTTGTTGTTTTGATTTCTGCATTGATTGCGGTTGTGCAAATGTTTTTGACGCGTGCTGGCAATCTCGGGCGAGTGGAATTTCTGTTTGTTCTCTGCCAAAGAGCGACGCAAATGCGAGGAAAGTGCTCGACAGCGAGGCACCATCTCACACTGCTGCTGATCGTGCCATGCTGCGCTGTGTGTCTTTTTTGGTCAATTTCGGACCGAACAGCAAGTTCTCCGCTTTCGTGCATTTTCTAGACTACAAAGTTGCAAAATCGGAGCAGATCTCGTCTCGTATGGTTTCCATTGCGGCGTGCTGCACCTGTTGTGCAGCCGCAGTGAGTGTGTCTTGTCGTGTGGTATTGCGGGCCGTGCTATCTGGCTTGATTTGGAGCTCAGAGGTAGGAAGCTGAATAGCGCCTCCAGCTAGAAACGCAATTAAACTCTACAGAAGAGAAATAGAAAAGTTTTGATTGAACCTTTACATTCTTGAGCTCTTCGTCTCTTCAGCTCCTCGGTTCCTCCAGGTGTCCGGGTGTGTTTTTGGTAAAAGGAAGCGCGACCAAGCGTGACCAACGGTAAACAACAAAGCTTTTCCTGCTTCGTGACAGGATCCTGCGTAAATTGAGATTTATGACTTGTGCAATCAGTTCCAGAATGTCGACGACGTCGACGGCAGAAAAAAATGTCGCCAAGGCTGGGCCGCTCAGTGCTAAGCAATCCGGAGGAAGAAAGCAAAGGTAGACTCGTTCGTGCTTTCGTGCAGAGTCTAACGCCAGAGCTAACAGCTGACCTTTTCCATGCTCTAGAAAAGTGTCTGTTTTAAACGCTTCCGCGTAATAATCGCCTCAGCTTTTGTTTCGTCACTCGCGCAGGCTTTATATTCTTAGGTACGAGTACATAGTTATGTCTGTCGCGACCTCTTCAGTTCTGTTCTGTTCACTTCAGTACGGTTCGGTTCGGTTCTTTTCTGTATGGTTTGGTTCGGTCTTTCTTTTTCCCATTAAAATGAGCCACCGTACACAACCGCACCGTTTGCCGTTTTTAACCAGTTTTAACCTCTGTGTCAACGTTTCTAAAGAATTCTGCGGAAAGAGTCGTCAAATGGCCGCAAACTCCGAAAAAAAAGACACAGTTTTCAGACAGGTCGCCGCCGCGTAGCTCTTGCAACGTTCGCTGCTACACAACAAATTAACTCAAGGTTGCGTAATCATTTACAGCTCTTTTTTGTTGTTGGCTCATAAAAGACAATTTAACACAAGAATATAAACTGTAAGAGACAGTTGCGCAGTTACGAAGACATCTTTAGGTCACGCAACTCTGGACGACCGACCGCGCACGTTTGAGATATGTATATAAAATAAATATGAAATAAATGGTGCACACTAACGACGGTGTAACGAACTAACGCCGAAAATTATAGAAAGGTTAGAATTACGGCCCTTTTCTGGTTGTTAACTTAACAACAAATTATTAAGGAGTTAACGACGTTTTTAAGTTAAGTTAATTTTCTTATTCAAAAAATTTATTAACAGCTAAGAACGAGTATAAATTCACCACCAATGGTGAAAAATCTGAATGTCATTTGCAGCATTTTCTTGGTTGCATTTCTTTGTCAAATAGTAAAACGGAAGACAGTTACAATTTAAAGTAAAATAACAAAGCCTTTTTTAATTTTTTGTTTTCGTTAATCTTCACAAATTAATAAAATAGGGTACATATTCTTCCATTTTTGGCTATTGGCCTAATTGGACAGCTACTAAATGGAATTTTTTTTGCTGTTAAGACCTAATCGTTGATTAACATAATAGTTAAGAAATCACCTCTCAATATTGCTTCGGAATAATTTTAACAGCTGTTAATTCTTAACTTATCTCTTGTGTGCTTGTTAATGTGGTGAGCTTAGCTACCAGCCCGAATACAGCTGTTGGTATCAACAAAATGATCTACATACCAGAGATCCTATCTCTGCTACATACATAAATCAAGTATAATAATTTCCTCTTGTTCTACAAAAACAACGTTCTAAGTTAATCAATTTCGAGGTCGGCCTATCTTCTGCACCAGTAACCAGTAGAGAGAGCTGCTCTATATTTTTTTCCGACACATATTAACCATAAAGTGTTATTTTGTTAAAAATTTTGTTGGTAAATTTGCACAAATCTTTGCTATTTTAAGGAAAAAATCGAACATTTTAGAAATTTCAGAAACTCAGAGCCAGCCGATGTTTATCAAAAAACCACCACAAAGGGCAATCCCAAGAAGTTACCGCTCCCGTCGCTCACAGCAGCCGTACAAATCCGGATTGTTTCTGCCAATTAAAGTCGAATGTGCAACGCAAACACTTACTCGGCTCATTCATGGCGACGGACCCTTCCTTGTTCGCCGCTAGTGGCCCTGCTTTTTGACTGCTTACTTACCTCCAGTGTAGGTCGTTTTCGGATTCTTTGTCCGACACTTTGTAGTATTCATACACGAAGGATGTGCCGCCGTTCGGTGACTGGATTTGATGCACTTGGTGCGCGGTGTCCAGCGGACCCAGGTTCACAGTTGTACTCGCCGCTTCCACCAACTGATGGTGGTGCTGCTGCTGCTGATGATGCTCGTTGCCGGGGCCGCTGCTGGGCAGGCCGTGCGGCGACAGGCTCAGCATCGACTGTGCGTTGCCCGCCGAGATGACGGTAGTTAGATGTGGGTGCTCGAAGTAGCGTGAGCTTGCAGCTGATGTCGGCAGCTGATAGCTGCCGTTATGATGCTGGACAATGACTTGGTCGGGCGTGCCGGAAGGGGCCAATGACATGGGCAAAGGCGGAGGTGGCGGCGTAGCAGCTTGATCGTTGTTGGTCAAAACGGTGCGCCGCCTACGTAAACGGTGGAGAGAGGTTAAGTACACACGGAAGCATGGAAGAGCGCAGCGGAGAGACTCTTTTGTGTGTTAAGCTATATTCGAAGGAGACGGAAGTAAGTAACAAGTGCGCGCACGTGAGCGTCACTGCGTCACTGCTTTTGCGGGCAAGCCGTGCGTCAGCACAGCCTTTACAACTGGGCGACGGGCCACAACAGCTTGCCTTACAACGACACTGAGAAGATCCAGGCTTAAGAACAAACAGTTCACACGCTCAAAAAAGAGAAATCGAACTCTTTTCGAGGGTTCGCAGCCCTTTGACTTCAGTTGTTTTTTTTTGTTTGTTTTCAAAGTGATGAAAAAATTTGCATTTAAAGCAGATTACTAAGAAAAACTATTCCTGGTAGACAAAAAAAAACGAAGAAAACGAAGCTGAATCTAAGCATTTGCGGATGTACGAGTAAGAAAAGGAAGGGGAAGTGCGCTCGGCCTGTGCAGGCATCGGAAATTGTAACGGATGCATGTGTAGAAGGTAACCCAGAAGGCCTGGGTAATGGGTTGTTGTGTTGAAATGCGATACGGCAGTAGCGCCGCTCGAACAGACAGCAGCAGGCAGGCAGGCAGGGCACCGGGACGTTCGCTCTGGGACTAACTGACGCACATGTTTCAATATTTTGGCTGCCGTTTAATCACCTGAGAGTAATGCTGCTCTTGTTTCGCCGGTGACAAGGGAGAAAGTACCGGCGGCGTTGTCAGCGCGTTGCGATTCATTATAGTCACTCAAAGGAGGCGGGTTAAGTGCAAGCCACGAATATAGTACACGAGAACAAACAACAGAATTTCGTATTCTACGATAATACAAACGTTGCCTGATTGTATTGTATAAGGATTTGATTGCTGACGACACGCGTGGCCAAACGCAGCATGACACTAGTTCTCATTTGATCGTGAGTGTGGATACAGAAGGCAGGAGGCCACTTTCCCATCATCTGCATCACAGGCTGATGCATTTACGGGAGCAGTAAATACAGCTCGTAAGCCCTACAAGGCCCCAACAGCGAACAGGAAGTGGCTACAGTTTGTGACATGAAGTGCGTTACTGCCATCAATCTGCCGCAGTCTCTGCAACGCATCTTCGTGCTTCGCGCTTTAGAAAGGAACTTGTTGACTTGGCAACAGATCGTTAAGATCGCATGACCGAAATGACGTCATTAAGGCTTATTGGGAGGCATTGCTGCGCCAGCTCAGGGCCACGCAGAGCTGTGGAAAATTTGCGTTGCGATTGCGTTATTTAAAATAAAAAATGACGTATTCAGTCACGACGCTGGCCAGATACACCGAGTGCTTTTGCGGTTGTTACAGTTGTTGTTGTTGTTGTTGTTGTTGTTGTTGTTTGATATTGTTGACCTGTTGACGGTTTCGGACCTAAATCGACGGACAGATTTAATAGCGTAACAGCAACAAAGCGAGCAAATGAAACAATTAAAATGCGATATAAAATATTAAAAACAGAAATGCCAACGACGACGACAACAACAACAACAACAAGGCATTAAAAAACTACCAACATCAGCAGCAACAACAAGAACAACAGCAATCGCATCGAGAATTGTATTGAAT
Organism: Conops quadrifasciatus; assembly: GCA_949752815.1. Lineage (NCBI taxonomy): Eukaryota > Metazoa > Arthropoda > Insecta > Diptera > Conopidae > Conops > Conops quadrifasciatus. Next base: position 13,146,166 of record OX457077.1, on the reverse strand, counting down.
GGAAGTGTACGATAAGATGATTGTTGTTGCTGTTTTTGAGTGCCGAAGGACGTCCGTCCATTGACTGTACACACACACACACACACACACACACACCAGCGTTTGGTTGCTGCAGAGTGTGTGTGCGTGTGAGTCCATGCAGGCGAAACGTCTTTCAGTGTGGAGCAATTATTTTGTCGCCGTTGCCGTTGCTGCTGCTGGCTGCTAGCCGCGTTGGCCGCATTGGCCGCGTCTGTTTAGGCCGCGGACAACTGTTGACGTTGAAGCTGTGGCAGGTTGGCACTCGGACAGCTCTTCAGGTTCAGGGCGGCGTTTTTAAGACGCGAATCATTTCCTCTCGTGAATTGCGTTATTAATTAAGTTGGATCGCGCAAGTACTCTTCGGAATAAACTCGATTACTTTGCACGGCACTGCCGGAGGAGGTGGTACCTGGTACATGCTACATGCATGATACTCGTAGCTACTCTGTTCGTCTTCTCTGCTGTTAAAATAAAATGGCTTTTCCTCGTTATTGCTCTTTTTGTGCAATACAGTGCATTGTGTTGGCCAAGTTGCTTCCGGACACAAGACAATTCGAGTGGCTTCGCCAAGCCACGCGGGTGTTTGTCAAGAAGTCAAAAAGTTGACAAGGTTTCTGAACGAAGTCGCTTCGCTTTGCTTCGATTCGCGACCTTTCACTTCACGAACAATAGTCGCGCCTGATTTTGCGGTCATCATCATTTGTCTTACGACGATTATTTAAGGATTTAATCGAGGGAGGAGGGAGTAGGGCGCTTGAAGAGGGCGGGGATAGGGGTGCAGAAGGCTTCGTCTTCGTTTTTTTGTAATTTCTAAGCGTTGCCATTGCCTTTTCTTCATAACTTCGAAATCAAATCGGATCTAAACACGTCTGTTTGTACCTCCGAAATGGGCAAACGCACGCTTAGGCGATAATTATAAAATTCTCACACTCCAAACTGCCGACAAAAGGACACAGTGAGCGCAACGCAGTGGTCCCTAATTACCGTCCGATATTTTTTCTTACCAAACGCCACCAAGCGTTTCTTTGTGTCGAAATTGAAATTGTAATTTTTGCCAGTTGACCCCGTCATTAGCGCACTGCGTCCACGAAGAGCGCAGCAGGACAGCGCACTTACAGAGTGTGAACGCGAGTTTGTGGCGCAACTCGAGGAATTTGTGCATGTCCTTGAATCGACGCACATTGTTGCTAATTTGGTTATTGCAAAGCACAATCTATATATAACAAGTAATATCAGAAATTCCAAAGCTGCAGAGACGGCGCGGCGTTGCTTTTTGCACACACACACAGCCGAACTGAACTCAGAGCCTGGGGCATGCTTCTTTATTTCCTGGCTGGTCGTATTCCCGTCGACCTTAAGAAGAACTGGTTTTACACTGTGCCTGCATCCGCCCTGTTTTCCGTTTTGCAACGCGTTCGCACACAATGCGCTGCATAAGCGTCGCACACCGCAAAGTTCGACGCCTCTCATGTTTTGTGTGCGACTTTTTTCCAGTCGGACGGACACGCTCAAAATGAACAAGTCTTCGTAGTGCTTAGCATCAGCCCGAGCGCTTCTGTTAGTGCTCTGGCAGCAGGCGAGCGTGGGTCTTCGGAGAACAAAAACCAGCCAGCTTTTAAAGGCGAAAAAACAAGTACGACAGTCCGTCTGTTGCGTTGCTATTAACGCAATTGACCGCCCCTGCAAAAAGAACTAAACACAGCTACGCGTGCGCGTGCCTCACGGTGCCATTATGCGCACCATTAACCAAGTAGTTGTGCGGTGGGTGCATTCAAGTGGCGTGGTTTGGAAATCGTCGGCGACGGACTTGTTTGTGGTCGGACAAGTGCTAAGATGTTGTACCTCGTATTGTGGGGGTGAAGAGGGGGCGGTGCCTTAATGGCTTTCAGCAAACCTCATTGAGTCGGTTTTGGAAAATATCTCATCACTTGAGGCCGCTGAAGGCGAAAGAGTTTAAAAGCGTTACGGTTTTGGGGGTTTTGTGCGTTACGGTTTTGGGGGTTTTGTGCGTTACGGTTTTGGTGGTTCCTCTTCTTTCATGAATAAAATGCGAGCCACAGTCTAAAGCTAAAGGCTTTACCAGTTTGAAATCAGTTTCAACAAACAACAGACCAAGAAAATGCGATGAATTGTCCTTGCGTCATTAGTACCGCAATGAGGAACATCAACATCTGTGCATTTCTGTGCGCGCATTAGTAACGGTCATAAGCCCAGCCGAGGCTTCGTAAGCTAAGGCTACCTCCTTGTAAGTAGCCTGGACGCTTCATCGGTTATCTCTCTGGCGATTGTATGTATGTAATAAGGGTCGTCGCGACGCGTCGCCGTGTAATACGTATAAGATTCACACGCTGCGCTGTGGCTCGTAGGGTAGCGTTTGCGCGCATTTGGACCAGCAGTCCTCTGCAGCTTGGACTGAAAGTTCGTGTGAACTGCTTCGGTATGTATGTACATCTTCGGACAATGTCCGTGTAGCACCATCGCCAATCCTTTCAATTTCATTCTTAGTCTTCTTTCTTCGACTGCTTGCGGTCGAACTAATTTGCATAATGCTTTCGGCGATTGCGGACGAGCGCTCACAGGCAACTAACGCACATTCGATGTTATCCTGTCGACGCATGTCTCGCAGATGGGCGACCACTGCGACTGCGCTTTGTCATTGTTGTGTTTGATGGTTGGACAACGCGCCGAAAGCGTCTTGTCCGGCTCGGTCTCGGCGCACAATAGCTGCCAGGATATTCAGTATCCTTCAGTCATTTGTTATGCAAAAACGTCATAGACAAAGACAAAGCGAGCCTCACACTTCAGTGTACTCGTCTTCTCGGCACAGGATCAAGACTTTTGTCCGTTTCTCATTTTGTTTGTCATTTTTGTCCGTTATGGAAATGAGACCTTGCTTGCTTGCTTCAGGGTCCTTTGAGTAATGTTATCCTACTCGCCACGGCTGCTTGAGATTAGCTGCGGCAGGCCGAACAGCTCTTTCGCTGCGGTAAAGTGTGAGAAAGTTGCAGGGATGGTTTCTGAGAGATGATGATGATGGTGAAGACGTCATATTTCGGGGTACAAAAAAGTGCTTTCGATGACGTCAAGTTAGTTTAGAAATGAAATGCGTTTGTCTTTAGTTTGGATATTTTTAATAGTTTCAGGAATCTTTGTAGCTTTTAACAAAAAAAAAAAAAAATCGAGTCATCAAAACGAATCAGTCTAAAATGACGAAGAAGAAACAGTCCGAAATTCGGCACTGCGGTCTGCTGACGTGTTCACTGGCGTTACCACTACATGTGTATAGTATATAATGGTATTTAATGGTATAAAGCGTTTTGTGCGCGCTGTTGTTGTTGTTGTTGACACTTTGCCATATCTGAACTTGATTTGATCGCTTGGAACGCAGCTTCGGTTGTGGCTAATAAATTTCTTAATCGTATGGCATTAATTAACATAAGAGCTGGAGAGCTGGAGAAGAAGAAGACGGAGATGGAGATGGAGACGGAGAGGAATGTTGAGAGTAGTCCACAATAAAACGCGATAAAAGTGAAACAGAAACGGCC